>JABWTJ010000063.1:1452812-1706607 GCA_016801875.1 Solanum sitiens
GATTGTGAAAAATAATTAAACAAAACACTTTGTGATGGGGAACAATGTATGTTTTCACACTCATGTGTTAGCAATGATTTTAGAGGGGGGGGGGGGGGACCCTACTTAAGTTGGGTGTCATTGAGACTTTTGGTATAGTTCAAGGGGGGTAAGTATGCTTTATCACAATAACTTATATAAAAGTGTTTGACTATGTTTGGAGTTTAAGAAATAAAAAATACTTTAAAAATTTATAGTCTAAAATAAGTTTTTGTAATATATATATATATATATATATATATATATATATATATATATATATATATATATAAAATCTCACAAATAGATTTGCATGCACCTTGTATATGAGTCATGTTATATTGTTAAATAATAAGCCTTTAAAGGTTAAATTGAGAGTTTGAAGTTAAATTATTACTTAATGTATAAATATATCATTTTTTTTAACGAACTAATAAAGTAAAAATTTTACATAATTAAGCGGAATAAATACATATTTTTTTTACGAGAATATTCAAGTGATCATCATTCACCTATTATAGCTCTGTGGTCTCCACTTTGAATAATTTAAACTCACATCTATATTATGTGTGAGATTTAATTGATAACACTTAATGTAAACCTCGTAAGTAAAAGAAGAAATCAAGAATGTGGAAATTGAAGATTGCTAAAGGGCAAGTATGCCATATTTATACAGCACAAACAACTACGTTGGACGACAAACATGGGAGTTTGACCCAAATGCTGGAACGAAAGAAGAACGAGCCGCAATTGAAGAGGTTCGTCAACAATTTTGGATCCATCGCTATAAAATCAAGTCCAGTAGCGATCTGCTTTGGAGAATGCAGGTTTATAACTATCTTTTTTTACAAAAAAATTTCATCTTCTTGAAGATAATGATATAAAATTAGTTTACAAAAATATGATTAGTGCAATTTGTTTTAGTTCACAATTTAGTTATTTTCTCATTAAGTAACTGAACCATCGGGTCAAGTTTAGTCCTTTTATAAGTTTTGAGTTTTGACTAATCTTTTGAGATACTATATGTCACCAAATTGATTCATGAAGTTTCTTTTATTAAAAAAAAAAGATTTAGTTTTAGTTTTGTTTGGTAATTAATCAAATTTTGATAAATTAAAACTTGACAAATATTAGACAAATTGAAATAAGTCAATTGGTTAAGTCATCTAGATTCATCTGTTGGTTCACAGTTCACACCATTTTAAAATGTTTAGCGAATCAGACTACTTATTACTTCATCCATTTCAAACTAACTGAATTGTTGAGATATCTCATAAATTTTAAGAAATGAAGAATAATATATAAATTATAAATAACTTTTCATATTTATTTTTATTAATTATTATTAAATTTATGATTAAAATAACTGAATATTAATTAATAACTAGTTTAATACAAATTAATGAAGAGTAAAATTAGAAGAACATTCTAAAAGTAATCTTGAAAATTAAACAATTATTTTCATTTGAAAAATAAATTGTCTCAATAATTCAATTAATTTGAAATGGAAAGAGTAAATATTATTAATTTGTAAAATATTTTTTTTCTACTAAAAAAAATTAAATAACAGACTTAAATATTTTTCATTTGAGAAAAGTTAATCCTACCCTTATTTGAATATAATATTTGGTTGTTCAAATCCTGTGTCTCAACACAATATGAGTGCAGTTTCTGGGAGAGAAGAATTTCAATCAGAGAATCGAAGCAGTAAAGTTAGAAGAAGGTGAAGAAACTAGCGAAGAAATTGCCACAAATGCTTTGCGCAGATCTGTTAATTTCTTCTCAGCTTTACAGGCTACTGATGGCCATTGGCCTACTGAAAATGCCGGTCCTCTCTGTTGCGGAAACCGAATATATAGAGAGTGATGGAATCATAACTACTATATCTAAAGGTAGCTAATAAATAGTAAATGAGACGACAATAAAAGGAACACCAGGAATTAACGAGGTTCGGCAAACTTTTGTTTGCTTTTGCCTAGTCCTCGGACACAACCAACTAATATTTATTTCACTCCAAAAGAGTACAAGTGAAATACTACAAGAGAGAAAGAAGAACAAATGCCTTAGGAGATGAGAAGGCAAGTGAGAGGTGTGTTACAAATGAATTAGGAGCTACCTATTTATAGGAGTGAATTCTTCCTATTGATGTCATCCATGACATCACAATATGTCAAAATGTCAAGATTTACCTTGTGAAACCAATTTATTGTTCACCTAAATTTCACCTACAAAAGATGCTATCTTGACTTTTCTACCTGGTGACACCCAATTTTGGCCTAACATTTTAAAAAATTCGTAATTTTAAAGTTTTATTTATTTAATAGCTTAGAATAATTTTTTAATATAATTTTTAATAAGTTTATCGATAACTATCTTTATTTATCAAAATTTAGGATTTTTTGTTAGTTAATTTTTAAAATTGCATTTCACATGTCAATAGTTACGTTCATTATATTATTTTAAAATTCATTTTATTTGTTACATTTGTTAATATTTATGTTGAATTTAGCACAATCTAAAATTTAGCCAAATACAAAAAAAAAATATTAAAATTTAGGAATTCTATTAATAATTTTGGGCCTACAATTTCAAACCCACACATTTGGGTTCATATTTTATTTGTTTAGGTTAAAATTGGTGGTGGATAAATGAAAAAGGGGGGGAATTAATTTTAGAAAGGGGGGAAAAAGCAACCCTAATCTTTTTTCCCCTAGCCTCCTCCTCTCTTCTTTCTTCCTCTCCGATCGCCTCTTCTCTCTAGCTCTTCTCTTCACCCCTCTCTCCAGCCGCCTCCCTCTCTCCCTTTTTCCGACCAGCCTCACTCATTCTCTTCTCCCTTCCCCTCTTCTCTCTCCCGGCAACTCCTCTCTCTCCTTCTCGCCTCTCCAGCGATGAAGAGCAGCAGCGCCAGGCGAGACCACCAGCCTTGAACTCTGGCCAAAACACCACTAGAGCTCCAACCAAACGACCCAACCCTCCATTATCCAGCCAACGCCACCAGAAAACACTTCCAAACACCACCCAAACCCCCGCCTAAAACAAGCTCCAACAACCAGCGAGTTCAAAGCTCGCCAACACCGTCTCAGGCGAACAACCAGCCGACCCAAACCCACCAGAAACAGCTATCCTTTTCACGCCAAACCGCCCTCCACTTTTCTCCACCGGAAACACCCAACACAACCGAAAGCTCTGGCGAACGAAATCGGATCTTCATTCTCACTCTTCTCCAGTTAACAGATCCAAAATCCAATCACTGGTAAAACTCCAGCCCTTGTTTATTAGTTTATTTTTCATTTTTCTCTTAATCTATTTTTTTTGTCTTAAATATTGATTGATATTCTGTTGTTTTGCTCTTTATTACTAATTGCTGTTAACTTAATTTATTGTTTATACTTTTGCTAAGTTGATTTAGTATTTGCTCATTATGTTAAGTCGTGTTTTTTTTATCCTCCCTCATGTGTTTGATTTACTTAGCTATTATTTATTAGTTTTAATTGTTTGTTTTATGGTTAATAGACAAAATTTATAAGTTTAGATATGTTTGTGTTACTGTTTTAATTTTGTTATTGTTGATTAATGGTATTATTAATTATTATATTCATTAACTAACTAAGTGCACTGTTTCCTTGAATTTTTTATTATTGCATTATTATTATCATTTTTTTTATTATTATTTCTTATTATTATATAATTGTTATCTCTTCTTAATATTATTATTGACATTATTATTATTATTATTATTATTATTATTATTATTATTAGTAGTAGTAGTAGTAGTAGTAGTAGTAGTAGCAGCAGCAGCAGCAGCAGTACTAGTCTTGTTCTGTTGGTTGTTTTGGTTATTATTATTAGTATTAGTATTAGTATTATGTTTGCTCATTTGGGTTTTGGTTAAGTTTTAGATATTGCGTTTTATTAAATTATAAATATGAGTTAATTAGAATGAAACTTTGATAATTGATAATGCTCTCTGATCATTCTTTTATTGACGTTGGTTTACTTTTATGCTTTATTATGACTGTTCGATTTTGGTTGCCTTGGTTTTTATGTTTGTTTATTACTTATTTTGTTAAATTTTGTTTGGAAAATATAATATATGGTACGTTACCAATGAAAAAACTCTCCGTCGGTTTTGGAGGCCTATCCAATATTAAAAGACGGAAATTTTTAGTTTAAGTTCATATAACTTGTTTGTTAAAATTGTTAAAATGGCCAATGAGAAAATCTCTCCGTCGGTTTTGGAGGCCTTTCCATTTTAAAAGACGGAATTTTAATTTAAGTTTATATATTTTATATGTTGAAATTGACCAATGACAAAACTCTCCGTCGGTTTTGGAGGCCTATCCAATATTAAAAGACGGAAATTTTTAGTTTAAGTTCATATAACTTGTTTGTTAAAATTGTTAAAATGGCCAATGAAAAATCTATCCGTCGGGTTTAGAGGCCTCCCCATTTTAAAAGACGGAAAATTTAGTTAATTTTATATATTTTGCTTGTTAAAAATGGCCGATGAAGAAATTACCGTCGATTTCCAAGGCCTTCCATGTTAATAAGACGGATTTTTATTTTTAAGTTATTATTTGAGTTATTCATTGTTATTTATATTTATTTGGTACTAACTCTTTTACTGAGTGTCTTTACAGGTACCCGGAGGTGCTTCTCCTTGAAATTATTCGAATGTAGTTCGAATCATACTTTTTATTTATTATTTTGTATATATTGACGTTAGGCAAACTTTAGGCCGTTTCTTATATTTTCTTATTTTTATTATTTGTGTATATTGCATGTTTATTATATTTGTATATTATTTTATTTTTTCCTCAATTTGAAAAAAAATGAATTCAGCCGGGACCCACACTTGTGGATTTCGAAGGGTGCCTAACCCCTTCCCTTCGGAATAATTTGAACCCCTTACCTAGAATCAAATTGGTTTCGTAGATCACTTAATGGTTTCCTAGTTTTTTCCTAAAATTAGGTGGCGACTCCTTTTTTTTAAAAAACTCGTTTATTTTTAAAACTCTTTCAAAATTGAATCAATACATTATTTTTTGAGTTGCCGCGACGTTTTGCCCTATTTTAATAGAGTAGGGATGTAAACACTACCAATGAAGAATTATCCTCCTAACTACCATATCTTCTCATTAATCCATTTTTGAATCTTGTCAAATTTAACAAATCTCCACCTTGGCAAGATTCTCCATTTTCAACTTTCTCTCGACAACAATTTTGATTGTGTCTTCAACCATAATCTTCAATATTCAACAATGTTGATCAAGTTCAAACAATGTTGAAACTTGACCGCAGTCACCACTTTTGTCAACATATCGGCAGGATTATCCGTAGTATGAATTTTCTGCATTATGACTCCACCATCTTCTATGATGTCTCGTATGAAATGATATCGGACGTCAATGTGCTTCGTCCTTGCATGATAAACTTGGTTCTTTGCTAATTGAATAGCACTCTGACTATCACAAAATATTGTGATTCCTTATTGTCCAATACCAAGTTCTCTAAGCAATCCTTGAAGCCAAATTGCTTCCTTCGCAGCCTCTGTAATTGCCATGTACTCTGTCTCAGTGGTAGACAAAGCAACTGTTGACTGCAAAGTAGACTTCCAACTAACTGTTGGATTTGCAATAGTGAAAACATAACCAGTAGTTGATCTTCGTTTGTCCAAATCACCTGCATAATCTGAGTCACAATATCCAACAAGATATTGACTATCTTTCTGCTCGAAAACTAAACCAACATCTACAGTATTATGAATATACCGTAGAATCCATTTTACAGCCTGCCAATGATCCTTTCCAGGATTGTGCATGTACCTGCTTACAACTCCAACAGCGTGTGAAATATCTGGCCTTGTGCAAACCATTGCATACATCAAGATACCAATAGCATTCGCGTATGGTACTCTTGACATATATTCTCGTTCAGCTTCATTCTTAGGTGACATAGCATCACTAAGCTTAAAATGAGGAGCAAGCGGAGTGCTAACCGACTTCTTTTTTTTTATTCATACCGAATCGATTTAGTACTCTCTTCAAATATTCTTTCTGAGATAAATAGAGTTTCTTTAAATGTCTATCTCTTTTTATCTCCATGCCAAGAATCTTCTTTGCCTCACCCAAATCCTTCATCTCAAACTCCTTTCTTAGTTGAATCTTTAGCTTCTCAATTTCCTCTTGACTTTTAGAAGCTATCAACATATCATCAACATATATGAGAAGATATATAAAGGAATTATCTTCAAGCTTGCGCAAATACACACAATGATCGTATTTGCTTCTTATGTACCTTTGCTGCAACATAAATTTGTCAAATCGTTTGTACCATTGTCTAGAAGATTGTTTCAATCCATACAACGATTTTTCAAGTTTGCACACCATATTTTCTTTTCCATCAACTTTGAATCCTTCTGGCTGAGTCATATAGATTTCCTCTTCCAAGTCTTCATGTAAAAAAGCAGTTTTTACATCCAACTGAACTAGTTTCAAATTCAACTGTGCTATCAAAGCCAACAAAACTCTAATGGAGGAGTGTTTCACAACTGGAGAAAATAACTCATTATAATCAATTCCCTCCTTTTGAGCATATACTTTGGCCACCAATCTTGCTTTGTAGCGAACATCTTCTTGGTTAGGAAATCCCTCTTTCTTTGCAAATATCCATTTGCACCCAATTGCTTTCTTGCCCTCTGGGAGATTAGCCAATCTCCATGTATGATTCTGATGAAGGGATTGCATTTCTTCATCCATGGCATTCCTCCACTTATCTTCTTGTGAACTTTGGACTGCGTCTTTATAAGTGGTAGGAATGTCATCGGCTGCAATTGAGTTAGCATAAGCCACCATATCTGTGAGTCGAGCAGGTTTTCTTATTGTCCTTTTTGGCTTGCTCGTTGTGATTGAGGTTCTTGAGATGGAACCTCCTCTTCGACTGGCGCTCCTTCAAGAGGAAAATCTTCTGTTGTTTCCTCGTTTGATCCCTGTGTTGGGAAAATTATCTTTCCCTCAAACTCCACCTACTTTGAAGCACCATCAATTTGTTTGGCTTCTTCAAGTGTTACCTTATTTGTCAAGGCAGATTCATCAAAGGTAACATCCCTGCTGAAAATAACTTTTCTTGTCTCTGGACACCATAAACGATATCCTTTGATTCCAGAAGTAATTCCCATAAATAAAGCTTTCTTTGCTCTTGGGTCCAATTTTGACTCTCTTACATGATAATATGCAATTGAGCCAACCATAATCTTCAGCAGGTTTTCCATACCATTTTTCAAATGGTGTCTTCCCACCAATAGCAGCAGATGGTAGACGTGAGGTGGCACGCATATGTTATTGCCTCAGCCCAAAATTCTTTGCCCAAGCCAGCATTGGACAACATACACCGAACTTTCTCCAGCAAAGTTCGGTTCATGCGTTCTGCCACTCCATTTTGTTGTGGTGTATTTCTGACGGTGAAATGTCTGACGATGCCATTTTCCTCACAAAATTTTTGAAAAAGATCATTTTTGTATTCGCCACCATTGTCTGTGCAAAGACACTTGATCTTTCTGCCACTTTGAGTTTCTATCATCGCCTTCCATTTTGAGAAAAATTCCCAAAACTTCATCTTTTGTTTTCATCGTATACACCCACAATCTTCGAGAAAAATCATCAATAAAGGTTACAAAATAGTGTTTCCCACCTAATGAAGGTGTTTTGGAAGCACCCCAAACATCCGAATGAACCTAATCCAAAATACCTTTAGTATTGGATAGCTGTTCCAAATTTAACCCTTGTTTGCTTTCCCTTGATACAATGCTCACAAAACTCCAAGTTGCAAGTTTTTACTCCTTTTAGCAATCCTTGATCCGATAAAGTTTTCAAGGATTTCCCTTCAGCATGTCCCAAGCGCATATGCCACAGCTTGGTCATTTCTGCCTCTTTCTCGTCATTGGATGTTGTTGCCGCTGTCCCAATAACTGTACTACCTTGATAGTGGTACATGTTATTATTTTTTCGAATTGCCTTCATTACCACCAGTGCACCAGAGCATATTCTCATCACGCCATTATCTGCAATGACTTTGAACCCCTTTGATTCTAGGGCTCCTACAGAAATGAGATTTTTCTTCAAATTTGGTACATATCGAACATCTGTTAATGCTCTACTTAATCCATCATGGTTCCTTAATCGGATTGAACCAACACCATATGTGGTAAGAGGATTACTGTTTGCAGTGTGAATAACTCCACATTCTCCTTCTTGTAAATCAATAAACCAGTCCCGATTGGGACACATATGATAACTACAAGCTGAGTCCATCAACCATACATCAGATGATTTGGATGGATCTGTTGTAACAAGTGAGTAATCGTAGTCATCACAATCAGCCACATTTGAATCCATGACAGCCTTCCCATTATTTGGTTTGGCTTTGCTATTCAACTTTGGGCAGTCTTTCTTCCAATGCCCTTTTTCTCGGCAAAAGGCACATTTATCTTTGCTGAGTCTCGATCTTGACTTGGATCTCCCTTTCTTCGTTCTCATATGATTTTGAGAACGACCTCTCGCAACCAGTGCTTCTGCTTCTCCGCCTTTTTGTTTTTCTCTCTTTCTTTGTTCATAACTGTATAAGGCAGAACAAACTTCTTTGAGAGATACTTCATCATTCCCATGTAGTAGAGTCGTTTCAAGATGGTCGAACTCATCGAGAAGTGAACTTAACAATATTAAGGCCATATCTCCATCCGTAAAAGTCACATCCATATTCCGCAAATCTGTCGCCAACTTATTAAAGCTGGTGATATGATCATTCATTGTGCTACCAGGAATATAAGTGAAGCGTAACAGTCTTCTTTTCATGTAAAGTTTATTTTGACTATTTTTCTTCAAGAATTTCTCCTCCAATGAATTCCATAATTTATTTGCAGATGTTTCCTTCGTGTATGGATACTTTTGTTCTCTTGCATGGTAAGATCGAATGGTACCGCAAGCAACACGGTTGATAATCTTCCAATCTTCTTCTCCTACACCGTCTGGTTTCTTTTCTTCAATGGCAATATCTATCCCTTGTTGAAAAAGAATACCAAGGACCTGGCCTTGCCACATTTCGAAATGTCCTGACCCGTCACAAATTTCAACTGCAAATTTCGCATTAGACACAATTCTTGTCATAAGCGAAGATGCCAATGATGACGTATTATTGACACTTGATGTGGACTCATCATTTTTCTTGTCTCCCATTTTACTACAAATACTATTTACTAGCTAACAATGCAAGAACCAAAGTAAATCTTTTTCTGATGTGGAAGTTCAGACTATGCTGCAACCACAGAGCATACTCAGATAATACCTTGGCTCTGATACCAATTGTTGCGGAAGCCGAATATATAGAGAGTGATGGAATCACAACTACTATATCTAAAGGTAGCTACTAAATAGTAAATGAGACAACAATAAAAGGAACACCAGGAATTAACGAGGTTCGGCAAACTTTTGTTTTCTTTTGCCTAGTCTTCGGACACACCAACTAATATTTATTTCACTCCAAAAGAGTACAAGTGAAATACTACAAGAGAGAAAGAAGAACAAATGCCTTAGGAGATGAGAAGGCAAGTGAGAGGTGTATTACAAATGAATTAGGAGCTACCTATTTATAGGAGTGAATTCTTCCTATTGATGTCATCCATGACATCACAATATGTCAAAATGTCAAGATTTACCTTGTGAAACCAATTTATTGTTCACCTAAATTTCACCTACAAAAGGTGCTATCTTGACTTTTCTACCAATGAAGAATTATCCTCCTAACTACCATATCTTCTCATTAATCCATTTTTGAATCTTGTCAAATTTAACACTCTCTTCTTTCTTCCACCTCTCGTAAGTTTTTTCATTTCAATTTGTAAAATTCTCATAACAAATTGGAACTGCTAAAGCTATTTTCCCCTTAAAATTCAGGTTATGTGTTTGTATATCACTGGGCATCTTAATACTGTTTTACCAGCTGAGCATCGTAAGGAAATTCTCCCATATATATACTGTCACCAGGTATATGACGTAATGTCACAATGACTATACTGTTCTATCAAAATTAAATTTGCAGATTTTTGAAGAATTTAACTTACCTACAATGACATGTGTTTAAATTAAACTTTTTAGCTGGTTATAGCTGCATCTTGATGTCATCATCTTAAGATACCATACACAGTGTACAACTCGTGGTGGAGTTGCAAATTTTATTTACGGTACTAAAAGATAAACAAAATTAGACACAAGTAAAAATAAAATAAAATAAGGATACTCAACATATAGGGCGTCTTTGGCTGTACCTTTTTTTTTTTTTTTTTGCCGTTGAACTCCCTAAAGAAAACGTTTGACCATAAAATGTGGGAACGTCTATTAAAAGGGACAAACTAGTTTGTTAATTAAGTAAAGTCCTTCAAGTTTTAAAAATTAGATAGAAGTGACAGATAATATATATTAGGTTAAAAGATATTTTCACAATAGTCCCAAACTTTTAATTTTTACACTTTAGTCCAACAACTGTCGTAGTTGTCGGGATAACTTCTTTAATAGTCCGACAACTGTCATAGTTGTCGGGACAACTTCTTTAATGGCAACTTTAAAAGTTGTCCAGACAACTTTAGTGGTTGTCCAGACAACTACGAAAAATGTTACTTAGTTTAGTCCATTTATTAATATTAAAAATAAAAAGTAAAGAAAAATAAAAGGGGCCCACTTGTCCTATTTTTTTAATTGGAAACTTGAAAGGCACTATGAGCTCATTTTTCCATAGAGTTCTACTTTTAGGATTTTGAAAAACACAAAAGAGTAGTTGGTTTCACTTTTTTTTCCACTTCAAATTACTTGCAAAAATTAAAAAACCAACTCTAATTTGTATTTGTTAGAACAAGAATAGGATATACGATCTACTTGGAAAATGATTGTAGTGTAAGATAATGTCCTAGTTCGAAAGAGAGTCTAGTGTAGTATCTATACATAGGGTCTTAATATAATAATATAGATACACAATTTAATAATATTTTTCACATGGTATTAGAGCTTCTACGATTCTGATAGAGAATAAAAAAGGTTCTGCTGCCGGCGAGGGCTATGAAAAATAATCATGCTGAAAAGGACTGATTTGAGAAGCATTCAGGACAAGAAAAGTAGTCACCTTGCTTCTTTTCGGTGACTTCTTAGATCCGCAAGGGGTATGACTCATATATGCCGTCCGTGTGGCCAAAAGATAATCATGCTGAAAAAGATTGATTTGAGAAGCATTCGGGACAAGGAAAGTAGTCACATGCTTCTTTCCGGTGGCTTCTAAGTTCCGATTTGCGTAGCACTGTGCATCTTTCCGGTGACTACTTTCTCATAGTTAATTGTGTAACACCGTGCATCTTGTCCGTGACTACTTTCTCATATCTAATTTGAGTAGAACTATTTATCTTTTCGATGAATACTTTCTTTATCTAATTTGCATAACACTATTTATCTTTTCGGTGAATACTTTTTCATCTCTTTTTGTGTAGTATATATGAGTTGCGTAGCGTAGCCCCGTGCATCTTTTCAGTGACTTCTCACAATTGATTTTCTGTTAGTGTTGTGCAAAAACCAACACCACCTCAAGGTCTAGAAACCTCTAGACATCCAAAGCATTCCTTACATTTACCAAGTCCCTCACTGGTCCTCGTATTAATCACATTTGTAACAAGCTCTGTACATATGACCTGCATGCACCAACTCGAGAGAGAATGTTAGAATAGGAGTAGGGACAAGAATGGAATATAAAATCCTACTTGGAAAAATATTATAATGTAGTATCGTAGTTGGAAAATGAGCCTAATTTAGTGTGTATAAATAAAGTCTCAATGTAATAATGTAGATACACAATTCAATAATTTTTTTCTTATATTTCTCACAATATTTATAGCCAAATACAACTCCAATTTTCAGATATCATTTTTTACTTTGTGCAAGGAATTGGAGAGAATAACTTGTATATTATTCAATAGGTAAACATGTATAAATACAAGCTAACTAAAGAAAGAAATAAAGAGGAAATCCTAAGGATCTGCTATCTATCTATATCTTCGTAAAATATTAAGAAACAAATATACGTATATTTTGTAACACTTTAAAACAAAAACTACTTTTTTTAAATATACCCACAATTTTCATGGTCAAATTCCCCCATAGCATATACACATAAAACTAACATGTTAACTTACTAAACAATGTAATTTCCCAGGAAAGAGTGTGAATGACACCCCTTAGCATAAGGTGGCTCCTCCACTGGTGTACACTGTCAGCATTATGAAGTTAAATCATTTCTGAATTGTTGATGACGTTTCAGAATGAAGATGGGGGATGGGGTTTGCACATTGCACATTGAATGTCACTGTACTATGTTCAGTACATCACTGAGTTACATATGCATGAGGATCCTTGGAGAAGAACCAGATGGTGGTGAAAATAATGCGTGTGCTAGAGCAAGGAAATGGATTCTTGTCATGGTAGTGTCACTACAATTCCTTCTTGGGGGAAAACATGGCTCTCGGTATGGTTATATAACCTTATAACTTTTTAGAAGAATGTACAATATAGTAGGATTAAAGTTATATACACTGATGTTGAACTTATTGGTTATATACTACATACATGCATCTGCACTTATTGTGGACGGTTAATTGAAGTTATCATTTAGGTGACCTGATTTTGCAAAAGTTCTTTCTTATGGTTAGTAATATAAAAGAAACTAGTTAAATTATATCATTCTCCATTGTCAAGTACGAAACCTTGTAGTGTCATGTTAATGCATTCTTCTTACTGATAAGTCCTCTTTCTTCTCATTCAGATTCTAGGAGATTTTGAGTGGTTAGGAACCAATCCAATGCCTCCTGTGTTTTGGATTCTTCCATCTTTTCTTCCCATGCATCCAGGTTGATCTTTATTTTATTGCGCATACATATCCATTCTAAAATAGTCGGTTCATTTTGTTGTAGATATTAATTTTGGGGATTTGCTATGTAATGTTTTCTAGTTGATGCCGTTCTCTATTGGTGTCGATATATTGATCTTCCAAGTGTTTTGACTCTTAATTTAAATGCAGCAAAAATGTGGTGTTACAGTCGAATGGTATACATGCCAATGTCTTATCTCTACGGGAAGAGATTTATTGGTCCAATCACACCTCTCATTTTACAATTGAGGGAAGAGTTATATGATCAACCATACAACGCAATTAACTGGAAAAAAGTACGCCATCTATGTGCAAAGGTACGACTATCAAAGGTCGTTTGATTAACGAGATTAGAAAAAATATCTCGACATAATCTTTGATAGTATTTACCCCTCTAAAATTTTGTCTACAGACCAAATGAGTCCTCTCTGTTGAAGTTAGCATAATTTTCTACCAATGCTTAAAAACAAGCTTGTTGCTGCAGGAGGATCTTTATTACCCTCATCCATGGGTCCAAGATTTGATGTGGGACATTCTCTACATGTGTACCGAGCCTCTATTCACTCGTTGGCCTTTCAACAAGCTAAGAAATAAAGCTCTTGAGGTTACCATGAAACATATACATTATGAAGATGAGAATAGCCGATACATCACCATTGGATGTGTTAATAAAGTATGGCAACATATTCATTTTGGACAGATTACATAATACCTGCATTTTCTTAACGACTTCGATCATTTGACACTTATGTAACATATGGATGGTGTAGGTTTTGTGTATGCTTGCTTGTTGGGTTGAGGATCCAAATGGCGGTTATTTCAAAAAACATCTTACTCGAATTCCAGATTATTTATGGGTAGCTGAAGATGGAATGAAAATGCAGGTTGGTTGTTACAAATTGGTTTTGTAAGCAAGGAAATCATACTATTTCACCAGCCACAATGAGTTAAGAAATAGGATTTCCTTTACACTTATCTCGTGTTTGTAAAATAAAAAGAACTAGCCCCTTCTCCTATTTTGAAGTGATGCAAACAATTTTTACTGAAATTATTTAGTGTTTGTCACTGAATTGCAGAGTTTCGATAGTCAAGTATGGGATACTAATTTTGCAATTCAAGCATTATTGGCCAGTGAGATGAATGATGAGATAGTAGATATTCTTAGAAAAGGACATGAATTCATAAAAGAATCTCAGGTTGAATGCTTAAATCATGATTCATGGGCATAGCAAATCTCTCAAAATATGTACCTTATTAGTGTAAGTGATTTCTTGCTAGGTGAAGGACAATCCTTCGGCATATCTCAAAAGGATCATGGACTTTTTCGAATCAAGATCATGGATGGCAAGTATCTGATTCCACTGCCGAAGCATTAAAGGTATCTAATCATTCAATGAAATAAGATTCCAACTTCTTGTAATCACTTAAAAGTAATAAGATGATAATGCTAGTAGATTGCCTAATATCTTCTTAATTTTGTTTTTCTAGTGCAGCCTTTTGTTCTCTACAATGCCTTCCGAATTAGTTGGTGAGGCGATCGAACCTGCACGACTATATGACTCAGTGGATGTTATTCTTTCCTTACAGGAAAAAAATGAGAAATGTGTCTAAAACCATTGGTCATTTAATCTGAAGTTTTCTGTTGATTGTAAAACAATTCCAAGCGAAACCTTTAAGACATGGCTACCTTAAATTCTTCTTTTCTGAATTTAGTCATTCGTGATTTGGCTCATTTCTAGTAATATTGAGATTCATTTGAAATAAATTACAGAGCAAAAATGGGGGTTTAGCAGCATGGGAGCCTGCAGGGGCCTCAGAGTATTTGGAGGTAAGTAAAATATTGGTATGAGTTTGAGATTGAGATTCACGATGTAGGAAACTAGGAATTTTATCTAAGTACTTCATTTCAAGTTGTTAAGAACTTCAACTTCTTCTACAGTCATCCAGAACCTGAATATTAACTTTCTTGTTCTGTTTTATTCATTGACAGTTGCTCAATCCTACTGAATTTTATGCGGACATTGTCATTGAGCATGAGTAAGATGTCTCTAGTTTCTCTCTTTCCCTTTAGCTTTTTTCCCATTGCTAGTCTCCATTTTAGAGCTTCACACTGATTACATGTCAATCCAGGTATGTTGAGTGCACCGGTTCATCAATCCAAGCACTTGTTTTGTTTAAAAAGATATACCCTGGACATCGAACCACAGAGATTCACAATTTCATTAATAATGCTGTTAAATATTTTGTAGATGTACAGAAACTTGATGGTTCATGGTATATGATATTTCTCTGTGAGCCCTTGAACTTTCTTATGTATCGATACATATGAAATGATTATCGTGTTAACATACAGGTATGGTTGCTGGGGTGTGTGCTTCACTTATGCCTCCTGGTTTGCTCTTGGAGGGCTTGCTGTAGCAGGCAAGAGTTATCAAAACTCTGCAGCTGTTCGTAAAGGCGTTGAATTTCTGTTACGAACACAAAGGTCTGATGGCTGTTGGGGAGAAAGCTACCATTCTTGTCTAGACAAGGTAATGTAAAAGCCAAAAAGCTACGAAAAACAAGAATAACAACACCTATGTCTCAGTTTATGCATTGTTTGTTGGGGAAAAACGCGGACAAGCACAAAAATATATATGGTAAAAGTAATGGAAATAAAATGGGAAAATAACGACACCAAGAATTTTACGTGGAAACCCTTCTGAATAAGGAAAAAAACCACGGCCAAGAGGAACAACTGATATTACTATAGTAAGGAATTTTACACTGTGTAGTCACGAATACAATACTCAAAGTGACTACTACACTCAAAAGGAACAACACTCTTTTGGTTTTCGTCTTACTAAAATTCTCTCACACTCTATTTTTCTTCACAGACTATTTTCTTGTATAGTCTATGGAATACCTCACTTTGCTCTCAAAATGGTTTTTCTCTCTAACTTGGTGTATATAAAAATGAGCTAATGAGCTCCTTTTATAGAAGAAATTTGCAACTGCAAATTTCCAACAACCACAACATGTCAAAATTGTGCCACCGAAAGTTTTAATTGTTGTATTTCTCAACATTTGCTGCCACTGCAATTTGCCAACCATTGACAATTGCATGCAGCAATTGTTGAAGTCAATAATGGCATAATGGGGATGGACCCCACAAGTCTCTCCCTCCAGTCCCATTTACTGGAAGAAGGTATCTTCATCTTCTTTAGAGAGAGCTCATACCCACAAGTTCTTTGCATAACTCGAACTTGTCTTTTGGTATCGTCTTGGTCAGCATATCTGCAGGATTATCACTTGTGTGGATCTTTTTGATGTGAAATGATTCACTCTCTACTTCCTCACGAATCCAATGATATCTAACGTCGATTGTTTTGTCCTTGCATGGTACATGGAGTTCTTGCTCAAGTCTATTGCACTCTGGCTGTCACAATAGACAATATACTCCATCTGATTCAAACCAAGCTCTTGAAGAAATCGCTCTAGCCATATCATCTCCTTGCCGAATTCAGTAGCCGCAATATACTCAGCTTCAGTTGTAGATAGAGCAACACACTTCTGCAACTTTGACTGCCATGATATAGCTACCCCTGAAAAAGTAAACAAATATCCAGTAGTGGATTTTCTGTTATCAAGGTCACCTGCCAATCAGAATCTGTATAGTCTTTCAAGATTGGATTTGATGCTCCAAAACACAAGCATTCATCTGAGTTTCCTCTAAGATACCTGAGTATCCACTTCACAGCTTCCCAATGCTCTTTTCTTGGATTTTCGAGAAATCTGCTGACAACACCAACTGCGTGAGCAATATCAGGTCTAGTGCACACCATAGCATACATTAGACTTCTGACGACGGAGGAATATGGAACTTTGGCCATGTTCTCTTTTTCCTCCCTAGCTATAGGACACATCTTCTTGCTCAACTTCATATGACCAGCAAGAGGTATACTAACAGACTTAGCATTCTTCATATTGAAGCGCTCCAGTACACGTTCAATGTACTTCTTCTGGGACAAATAAATCTTCCTTTTATATCTAAGACGAGTAATTCTCATGCCCAAAATTTACTTGGCATGACCCAAGTCTTTCATAGAAAAAGACTTACACAACTCTTTCTTCAGCTCGTCAATCTTGGAAGTATTCTTGCCCACAATCAACATATTATCCACATACAACAAAAGGATGATAAAATCATTGTAAGAAATTTTTTGTACAAATACACAATGATCTGAAGAAGTCTTCTTATAGCCTTGCTCCCCCATAACAGATTCAAATTTCTTGTACCACTGTCTGGAGCTTGTTTTAGGCCATAGAGATTCTTTCTGAGTTTGCATACAAAATTTTCTTTACCATCTACTTTGAAGCCCTCAGGTTGTTCCATATAAATCTCTTCTTCTAGGTCACCGTGAAGGAAAACCATCTTCACATCCATCTGCTCAATCTCTAAATTAAGACTAGCAGTCAAACCTAGAACTGTACGAATCGAGGACATTTTCACAACAGGAGAAAATATTTCGTCAAAGTCAATACCTTTCCTTTGACCGAATCCCTTAACAACCAATCTAGCTTTGTACCTGGGCTTCAAGTTGTGTTCTTCAACTTTAACTTTGAACACCCACTTGTTCTTCAAAGCTCTCATGCCCTTGGGCAATTTTACCAACTCATAAGTGTGGTTCTCATGCAAAGACTTCATCTCGTCTTGCATGACTTCAATCCATTGATCCTTGTGCTCATCTTCAATGGCCTCCTCATAACATTCAGGTTCTCCCCCGTCAGTAAGTAACACATACTCATTGGGTGAATAACGGGAGGAAGGAAACCGCTGTCTTGTGGACCTCCGAAGCGGAATATTTGATTCGTCCACAACTTCATGAGCAACAGGATCATCAATAACAATATCATTGTTATTATCAACATCAACATGTTAATTCGATACATGATTATGGGCATCACCATGATTATCAAACCCAACAACATCATGCACACTTGTGTGAGGAACGTCATCATGATGAACTATACCATCAAAACTTGAAGATTCTACCGTTTCGCTTTGTCAATATCTTCAATTGTTTGATTCTCCATGAAAATAATATCACGGCTTCTCGCAAGTTTCTTTTCAATTGGATCATATAGCCTGTAACCAAGTTCATCTAGGCCATATCCAATGAAGATGCATTGCTTTGTCTTGGCATCTAACTTTGACCTCTCATCTTTCGGCACATGTACAAAAGCTTTGCAACCAAATACTCTCAAATGGTCATAGGAAACATCCTTTCCATACCAAACACTATTTAGTACATCACTTTGCAAAGCAACAGCAGGAGATAGATTAATAACATGTGTAGCGGTCAATAAAGCCTCACCCCAAAATGAGTTCGGCAACTTTGCTTCAGAAAGCAAACATCTAACTCTTTCCATCAAGGTCCTGTTCATCCTCTCAGCCAAACCATTAAGCTGAGGAGTCTTGGGAGGAGTCTTCTGATGTCTAATACCTTGATGCTTGCAGTATTCGTCAAATGGTCCACAATATTCACCACCATTATCAATACGAATGCATTTCAGTTTCTTTCCAGTTTCTCTTTCAACTGAAGCCTGAAACTGCTTAAAGACACCTAACACTTGGTCTTTAGTCTTCAAGACATAGACCCAAAGTTTTCTCGAGCAATCATCAATGAAAGTGACAAAGTAAAGTGCACCACCCAATGTCTTTATCTTCATTGGACCACATAAATCAGAGTGCACTAACTCAAGCAACTCTGTCTTTCTCGAAGGAGGGTAGAACTTAAAGGAAACTCTATTTTGTTTACCAGCCAAGAAGTGCTCACAGTTTTCTAATTTAGCACTTTTGAAATTTGACAAAATTTCTTTTTGGCTAGAACATTAAGTCCTTTCTCGCTGATGTGGCTAAGCCTCTTGTGCCATAATGTTGAAGAGCTATCGCTCTCAACTGCATTCACCATATCAACACAAGCAGAGGCCGTAGTCCAATATAGACCACGACGTTTGTTACCACGAGCCACAACCAAGGAACCCTTGATGAGCTTCCATTTTCCATCACCGTTGGTACTAACATATCCTTCATCATCTAAAACACCAACAGAAATTAGGTGCAGACGAACATCAGGAGCATGTTTCACATTGTTCAAAACTAGTTTAGTTCCAACACTAGTTTTCAAACAAATTGTACCAATACCAACCACCCTAGAAACAGTCTCATTACCCATACTCAAAGTTCCAAAATCACCAGGAGTATAGGAAGAGAAAAAATCCTTCCTTGATGTCACATGAGATGCGGCACCAGTATCCACAACCCAGCTTGACTCATCACAAGCAATATTTATCATATCCGCATCAAGGACAGTAACAAGATCTTCGGTGGTAACGGTGGCTAGGCAATTTTCATTGCCATCTTCTTTAGTTTCCTCTTTGTTTTTGTTCTCCCTCTTCAACTTCCTGCAGAACTTCTTTGTGTGCCCTTTTATGCCACAATGATAGCACTCAATATCCTTAAGTCTGTCTTTGGATTTGCTCCTATTTTGTTCTCTATACTGAGAACCACGAGTTTTATTTCTCCCCATGGGGCCAGTTATCAGGACATCCGACGAAGAGGAACCTTGAGTTTTTCTTCTCATCTCTTCATTCAAGACACTACTCTTGGCGGAATCCATAGAGATCACACCATCCGGAGCAAAATTTGACAATGACGTTCTAAATGCTTCCCAAGAGTCTGGTAGGGAACCAAGTAGAAGCAAGCCTTGAATTTCTTCATCAAATTTGATGCCCATAGCAGATAATTGGTTCATAATCCCCTGAAAATTATTCAGATGGTCTGTTATCGAAGAACCATCATGATACTTCAAACTCAACATCTGCTTTATTAAGAACATTTTGTTGTTGCCAGTCTTTTGAGCATACAAACTTTCAAGATGCTCCCAAAGGGTTCGAGCATGTGTTTCCCCGGAAATATGGTTCAAAACATTATCGTCGACCCATTGCCTAATGAATCCACAATCCTGTCTATGCAACAGATTCCACTCTTCATCTGTTTTATTATCAGGCTTTACAGTGGTAAATACTGGTTCGTAAAAATTCATAACATAAAGCAGATCTTCCATTTTCCCCTTCCAAAAGACATAATTAACACCATTCAAAGTAACCATTCTACTTGATTTGGCTTCCATTGTTTTCCCCAAAAAATATAGTTATCGCAAATCAAAGTAAATCTTTTCTGATGTGGAAGTTCAGACTATGCTGCAACCACAGAGCATACTCAGATAAAACCTTGGCTCTGATACCAGTTTGTTGGGAAAAACGCGGACAAGCACAAAAATATATATGGTAAAAGTAATGGAAATAAAATGGGTAAATAACGACACCAAGAATTTTACGTGGAAACCCTTCTGAATAAGGAAAAAAACCACGGGCCAAGAGGAGCAACTGATATTACTATAGTAAGGAATTTTACACTGTGTAGTCACGAATACAATACTCAAAGTGACTACTACACACTCAAAAGGAACAACACTCTTTTGGTTTCCGTCTTACTAAAATATCGCTCACACTCTATTTTTCTTCACAGACTATTTTCTTGTATAGTCTATGGAATACCTCACTTTGCTCTCAAAATATTTTTTTCTCTAACTTGGTGTATATAAAAATGAGCTAATGAGCTCCTTTTATAGAAGAAATTTCCAACTGCAAATTTCCAACAACCACAACATGTCAAAGTTGTGCCACCGAAAGTTTTAATTGTTGTATTTCTCAACATTTGCTGCCACTGCAATTTGCCAACCATTGACAATTGCATGCAGCAATTGTTGAAGTCAATAATGGCATAATGGGGATGGACCCCACGGTTTTGAGGTCGGTTTATGCTATGTTGCTCAGAATGTCACTTGGTGTGTGTCGGATCCTCCAAAAGTTGTGTATTTTTGGACCATAGGACATGGGTGCAGCAACAATTTTGGCGAGTCTGAGCAACATAGGTTATTTGTATTGTGGACATGCATCCATCCTACTCCATTTGGAACCGTTTCATTGTAATAGTGAATAATTTAAGTATAAAGAGAAAAGGTAACTGTGACTCTGGTTTGTATTTTATCAAATAGGTATACCGAGAGCTTGAGACAGATCACTCAAATCTTGTACAAACTGCATGGGCATTGATGGGATTGATTCACTCTGGCCAGGTTAATTATATTCCTTTTGTTTTCCATTAGTAAATGCTGTAATTTATTCCACAAACTTTCGTATTTGGACAGGTTTATAGAGATCCAAGGCCCCTCCACCATGCGGCAAGGCTGTTGATTAATTCTCAGCTGGAAGTTGGTGACTTCCCACAACAGGTAGGGCTTTCTGCAAATTACAAGCTAAACAAAGGAGACTAGAATGGAGTAGATTGTATTTAAACAAAAAGGACATAGATGATTCATATAGTCGACTCAAATAATCTTGTCGTAGTTGTTTGATATTGATTAGTAATATAGAGAAGTAAGCTGTTTCAAAAAATATCCAAAAAAAAAAAAGGAGATCACGAAAACCAGTTTTATTAATAAATTGCTTTTATCTGACTTCATAAATATGTGCAGGAAATAACTGAAGCTTTCATGAAGAATTGCATGTTGCATTATGCAGCATATAGAAATATATTTCCATTGTGGGCTTTGGCAGAATACCGCAAGAATGTCCTATTACCATTAAAACCCAACTAAATGTGTATATTACTAATATAATGTTATATCTTAAGAAATAAGTAAGGTATTTTATTGTTTCTTGTGTTAATGTAAGTGATGTAACAATGACCAATATCATAGCCTAAGTTGTTGAATATTTGGTATATTTACATAATAAGGAACGTAGCCGCTTCGCGCGTTAAGTTTTGTGTTAGAATCAATTTTCTTTTTGATTAATTATATATTTCGATCTTATCATTATCTTTTGGTTTAACTGTACGCAGAAGGGTAAAAAATACTCATTAACCTTTGTTTAATAGCTAACTTTACCCTATGTTATACTATGCAACCATCATAACCAGTGGCGGATCCAGGATTTTCGTTCAGGAGGTTCGAAAAATAAAAGTATAAACGTGTAAATAAGTCCTTCGAAATGGGTCCCTTGAATTTTTTTGGGTTTAAAATCACACTTTAAAATAAAAAGTAAAGCTAAAAATGCTTGAAAGACAGAACTGGTTTTTTTAAGCAAAAATAAACTAAAACTATAAAGAGAAATAAATAAATGTTGTCTCAGGGATTTGAACTGTGGACGTGCAACTTAATATTCAAGGGTCTTACCACTAAGCCATCTAATTTTATTTATTATTGAGGGGGTTCAAAATATATACATCTATAAAAATACAAAAAAATTACCTTACAAATATCGTGAATTTTTTTGCCGAGGGTGTTCGGGTGAACACTCTGGACCCAACGTGGGTCCGCCCCTGATCATAACTCCACCATCTACAGATTTATTATTTGTATCCTTCAATTAGATAAAAAACTCCAAATCAAGTAAAATTACCTGGTTTTCCTTAAAAATAACATATCAACCAATTTTAACTCATGTCTGATCCTCTAACTATCTTAACTCATGTCCGACCATTTAACTATGTTAAACAAAACAAAAAGCCTATGGCCGACTCTTCTAAGTTTGCCTTGCTATGAGTAGTAATGATAGCCATGATTGCCCTTGAACATAATGAAAGTTCATTATGTTTTAGTATTTGAATAAAAAAATATGATAAATGATGGAGTATGTAAAAAACCATTTATCCTCCATTAAAACACAATATGAAAGGGTGTGTCATTTCATTAATATAATATGAAAAGGTTAGCCAAAAAATTGATAGACTCATACATAGTAGGCTAATTTATTAGATTAGCAGTAATGTCAAATTAATTTAAGTTCTTAAAATTGAGAATCAATTATAGGAAAGATAAAATGGAGTCTTTAATATTGTGAATTATGACTATTGATTAACAAATTAAACAAATGTGAAATGTTTATTTTTCATATCTTCTTTTCCTTTACACCTCTTCATTGCCTTGATACTTTTACATTGCCTTTATTTTTAGTCGCAACAATAATTTAAAATATGAAAGGAAAAATTCAAATATTAAAGAAAAAGGATAAATAGATTTATTGGCCATAGAAAAGTGCACATCTCATTGTCTATGCCTAACTTAAATTTTTAGAGATAGAAATAATAAACTTAATCATCCAATTGTATTAACAATTCCAAAAGTATAAGAACTAAAATCCCAAAAATTAAAAAAAATCTTACAAAGACTTAAATAATAATAGAATGCAGTATTAGACTTTGCTCAAAGATCCCTTTTTTCCAACAAAACAGCAAGGAATTAATTGGCACTCTTCCGGAAGAGGTTGTATCGCTCCGTCTTTATGCTAGGAACTAAATTTCTTACGCAGATACATCTCCACAATCGCGAAAACCATGATCACCTGTACAAAAAGAAAAATATGAACCTTGCGGTTTCCATTTTGGAAACATAAAACAAATATTGCACATGTTGAATCATACTCACATATATGACGACGATATCCTCCAAGAAGATCAGCTAGGCCCTAGACTAATTGCACCTACCTAATTGCCATTGCAGAACTTACGTTATGTCATTAGAACATGACATTAGAAAGAATAGCAATTAAGGGAATCTAAATTAGAACAACATCATGCTATTCTTATTTTTCGAATAGTGAAGGTCCATTACCATATACTCTTCATTTAAAAAATGAAATTGAATATTGTTGGGATAAGCATTGTTTTGATAAATGACGAAATGCATGGAACACGTTGACAAAGTCATCTCAGGAGAAGTCGTTTCAAGAAGGACTTCTATTTTATGAAAGAGTTTCACTGCACCAAGAACTCTAAATGAAAATGAAAGAGTTTCTATTTTATGAAAGAGTTTCTATTTTATGAAAGAGTTTGACTGTACGAAGAACTCTAAATGAAATAGAATTATGGAACAAACAGAGGAGTCCCTGAAGTAGTAGAAGACCCAAAAAGAAAAAGCATAAATACAAGAAGAGACGTTCATTCTAGTTGTGCACTTACAGAGCAAAGCAATTGAGAGATTGATTTCGAAAGTGCTGCTGATCAAAGAATACAGAAGAACAAATCTAGGAAGCTTTCTTAGTATTTGTGATTTTTTTTTATTTCTAGTTCAGTGATTTATTAGTTGAATTTAGAAACCTAGTCTTCAAGTTGAGGGCAACTCAAAGACGCTGGGAACACATACCTTCGAGGTGTGTGGTAGAATTGAGATTAAGTAGTTGATCTTTAATTTGGATAAACTCTTGTAATCTCTTTTGTTGATTGAGGCTCGTCGTCATTTAGTGAAGTTGGGTAAATCCTGTTGAGGAACAGGTTGTAGTTTTACACCCTTTGAGCCGGGTGTTTCCACGTAAAATATTGCGTTCTTACTCTACTATCTTGATGTACCGTGTTTTTACGGTACTTTCAATGCTTTTTCCTTAAGTTTAGTGTGTGTCTAAGGCCTTTTTTGTAGTAGTTTTAATGTATTTTTCTTTGTGTTTGCAGGAAAAACTGTCCAGAATGAAAACGCTGAAGATGTGCTGAAAATTGTAGAAAAGATGACCTACGGAGCCATCGACGGTCCGTAGGTGGAAACCGTCGCCATGAATATGTTATGCTGCCAAGGAAAGATCGGGGAATTCTGACTAAGTGTGGGGCTACGGAAGGGATGACGGTCCGTCGTCCTGGTGATCCGTTGGTGTTAACTGAATGTAGCCCCAGTACCTGATTTGAAAAGATTCTAAGTGTGGAGCAACGAAGGCCATCGACGGACCGTCATCCTGCAGGTCCGTCGATGGTAACAGAGAGTTGGAGAAGAAAGCAGCTGAAAATAGAGTTGAAGTATGGACCGATGGAGGCGTCGACGATCCGTCATTGCCTCGACGGTCCGTCGGTCAGGTCGTCGACGCGAGACGCATTTTTGGACAGATTTTCCTTATTTAGGTTTCCCTTTATGTTTAGGATTCTTTTATTATAAATAGGACAAAAAATCTCGTTTTTGGGGAGACTCTTTGGTAATTTTCAGATTTGTATTGTTGGTTGTTGAATTTTGGGTTTTGGAAAATACTTCACTTTTTCCGGAATCGATTCTTACAATATTTTGATTAATTCAAGTGATTTTCTGATTTTCTTCAAACTTGTTAAAGTAAGTATATGAATTCTTGTCTAATCAATATGAATTGTGTAATTCTTAACATGGATAACTAAATCCACAACTAGGGTTGTGGGAACCATGGGTAATTAACAAAGTAGAACTAGCTAAAATAACAATTCTAGAATAGTTTCTTGCATGTATTGATAATTCTTTCATTTAGAAGTCTTTTTAACGGCGGCCAACGTTAGAACTCGCCTTGTTGCAACTTGCCGGACCAAGGAGGTAGATAATAAGAAAAGAATTATCAACGTAGATTTAGTATACACCATCTAATAGGCTAGTGTCGATTGGTGCGAAGTAATAACTAAGTCATACATCGATTATGATGCTTAATATGAGGTAAAAGGTAAGGTTTAGTAAAGTACACACACGTAGCCGGACAAAGGTGCGAAGTGAAATTCACTAGTTGCCGGACCAAGGAATTAGGGATACATAACTTATCACTTTGCATGCAAAACACTAGGAAAGAGTTGTTATAGTTAGGGTTACTGCGTTATGAACCTATGGGGAACACTTACACCCTAGTTTCTCTCATCACTTGATAAACATCAAATATTTGAACTTGCTACTTGATTACTTAGACTTAATTAATTATTTTTGTTACACAAAACCCCCTTTTTTATTGTTTGTTTTCGGAAAGAACTTGACTAAATAGAAGTAATCGTAGATTAAAGTTAAGTCTAAACCATTTTCCTCGTGGGATCGACCCCAACCTAACATTTGGGTTCTTTACTTGATACGACCGCTTATACTTCTTTAGGGAAGTATAATTTGAGCGAATCACTAGATCCTTGGATAGTAATTAACTAGCGAGCTTCTCGAGTTTAAACAATTTAAAATAATTAATTTAATAAATTTAAGATATATTTATATATATATAATAATAATGATAAGATTAATATTAAATAAACTTTTATCTTGCAAATTATTTTTTTTAAAATAAGAGTTTGATGTTTTTATATTGTTTCAGCTAATGTATATGTCTTACATACTTAGTCGTATAACTATTTAAATTTTATTCATATTCAAAATCAAAAAATATATATATACTTTGTTTTACATAAATATTTGGTTAACTATTTAGCTATACGATGTCTTTCATTTTGATTAATTATTTCATAACCAAATTAATTATTTTATTTTTGTTAACATTAAGAAGCTTGTTAATTAATTATATTAATTCGCCTTATTTTAAACTTTAATCAAATTGACCAATTACAATTTAATTTGATTGAATTGGTAATGTTGTTAATCAAGACCAATTTGGGCCATTTAGTAACCAATTTCCAGCCCAAAAACCCATGTCCTCTCAGCTGATCCAGCCCCAAGCCAGCCCAATTCCCTTATGATCCAACTAAATAATAAAAATCCAGCCCACTTTTGCTTTTCTTTCTTTCTTCCAGCCCAACTCTGTATTTCCCTTTCCCAACTCAAAACAGAACCCGCCCCAGCCCCTTATACCTCGACCGACCCAAGCTTGTAGTCAGCAAGAGGACATAACAGCGCTCCAACGCGTGAGGAAAAAAAATAGGAGCGACGAAGTGTCTTTACAACGCAGCAATAGCAGTGACAAAGAGACCCAACGACGTCCGCGACTACCCCGCTCTCGGGTCAACTTAGGCGGCGAGTGAAGCTCATCTCATTCTTCATTCCGTACGAGTTTGCAGCTTTCCGCATTTCCAGCTGCCACTTTTCTGAATCAGTTGTGCGAATCGTCCTTGCGAGCATGGAGATGGTGACACGCAAGAGCGCAAGGACAATCGATTGATCCGAGCCATCCACGATTTTTTATCCGTTCGGTTGAAGGAATCGTTTAGGAATATCCTGTTTTGGATTAGGTTTGAATTGGGGGAAATTTTTTGGGCCTGGAGAAAAGGTTTGGAGCCTCTTTTTTTTATCTCTCTTCACCCTTGAACCCTAATCTCCCTATATATATATTCTCTTTCTTTCACGACAGGAGGGAATTTTTTTGGGGGGAAGAGGTCTGTTCTTGAACAAAGGGGAAATCGAGTTTCTTTTGTAGACTTTGGTTGATAGTTTGGACTTTTCTTGAAGTTGAATTCTCAAATAAGGGGAAATATACATAAAGCTTAAGGAAGAATAGTTAAGATATATTTTTTAATACGTTAAGAGAGGCAGAAGTGGTGTGAGTTCAAAGTTCGTTAAAATCCCGGCTCTGTTTTCTTTGTTGGTCGACATCGTACGCAGTCGAGTTTTCGGTGGTGGGAAGATTTACGCCTTACTCGTTCCGTCTTAGTCGCTGCATCGTAAAAGGTAACATCGTCTCCTTTTGCCATGTTTTTCTCACACTCTATATTCCGAAATGATTTTTTTTAGTTTCTTGGGGCCTGTTCGGTTGATGTTTGTCATTTCGACACTATGATGCGCTAATATTTGTGCTCTTCAATGATCTGAAGCCTTTGCTCTTAAAGTTGAATGTGAGAGTGTTATTTTAGGTGATTAATTCGCATTGTATGACTGGCTTAGCATCGAATATGGTATACATGCTCAGCCTGTTACTTATGGGATGAATGGGTTGGAATTAGAGTTTAGGCCTTGCAGAAGTTCTCGACTCTTTGTCGGTTGCAGTCTAGGGATAGATTTTGCCCGTATTCTGTGCTTTTGTTTATTGTTGTATGTTGTAAGATTCATTCCTTCACTCCAAGTGGAATAAATGAATCAAAACGCTAACATCATAAACGGAGTTGGTTGCTTCTTGTTTGAATGGTCTTGAGCATGCATATTTTATATCACTTATCTCGTTTTTCAAATGTCGCCCGTGTAGCTTAGCTCTTATTCAGTTGCTCGTTTTCCTTGTTTCTTCTCTCACTTCGAGTTATTGTAGCCTAGTTTTGCCTTCGATAGTGTCGTCCAAGTCGAGTCCTATTCCAGAAGTTTGGCAGCCTTGGAAGATTGGTTTTCTAATATATGTCTTTGCTCTAATAGTTTATCTGGTTGTTTGAGGTATTAGGCTAAGTGGTATAGCATGTTCTGCTGCTTTGGTATGTGAAACGTTACCTAAGTTATTTACAAGTGTGATTACCCACGCCTGTACCTCTTCTTTGCCCTAAGGTGTTGAAATGTCTAGACCCCTCCCCTGTTTCATGTTTAAATTTTGCAAATAGTAATTTGTATTGTTTATTTCTGCTTGCTGCTATACTCATGTTCCAGAATGCTTAGTTTCATTCTATTGATACTTGCACCTACTACTTTCTCTCTTTAAGTGTCATATTACCTTTGATTAAGCATCAATAGTTTTGGTCTGCTTTATCTTATATATTAATAGCGGCTTTCTAGGTGTTATTTTGTTTAAGTAACTATGTCTAAAGTTTCTCCAAATGAACATTATTTTGATCTTTTATTTGTCGTCATCTTGTAGTATTTCACCTTGTCATGTGTGCTTACAGTGTTAAGATTATCCATTAATTTTGGTTTTCTATTTGTATGCTATTGGTACAAAGTCATACAAGTCATTTGTTGAATTACAAAATATAGACTTAAGCATTGCAGAAGCTTTAAAACCTTCCAAATATTAATTTTATTTTTAGCATTTTGAACATTGAAGTATCATTCGTATGGGTTTCAGAGTAAGCCCGCGATATGTCTTGTTTTCTGTTCGTAGTGCTTAAATTAAAATTGTATCAGTACACGAATTTAATATTTGTAGCTTCTTCTCTCACTAAGTTATTGTTTGTCCACTTATTTACTTCCACTTTTTCTTTTTTTTTGGTTGCATGTATAACCCCTCTCGAGTTCGCCACAAACTCATTCCACTCTCTCGCACCGCTAAAGAGTCGTAAAGACTCATCTTGTCTCCTCAAGTCTCCCAGCTCCAAGTTTGACGAACAGGTTCCGAAGTTGAAGGATCCAAAGCAAGTTGGAAGAGTTGAAGAGATTGGGGCAAATAGACCAAATTTATTTTAATTGTCGTATTGTATTTATTTTGGGCCTAAGCCCTTGTCGATTTTTATTTTCTGTATTTATTTTGTATTAGTTATTTACTTAGTTTAGGATAGTTACAAACAAATGGGCCGAAAACTCAAAAGTCAAATGGGTCAAAACTAAAACAGGTGGGTTCAAATATCGATCAAGGCGAACAGAATCCGATTTGGACCAAAATCTCTCTCTCTTTCTCTCTTTTACCTTATTTTCTATGTGTTTGCATTTATTTGTCGTTAGCTTAAAGTTAGAAAAATTTAAACCCCCGTCGAACGCCATAATGTTTTCTTAACTTAGAATTGAACCAAGTTTAAAACAATAATAATATTTCAAATTTATAAGTTTCGCTTAGATTAAGAAGTTCACTTTTGGCACTTTCCAATAGATTTATAAGTTAAGTTTTAGCAAAAATAAGTTACTTGCCGGAAAATCGTATTTAACGGGTATTTTAGGTGTTTTAAACACCTTCTTAAAATACAATATGAATCTCTGAATTTCTTCAAATGTTTTCACTAGATTTTTCTGTTAAGTCTTTGAAAACTAAGCAAAGGTTTTCTTAATTTTCTCAAAATTAAGTGGCGACTCTAAAAAAGTCGAAAACTTATAAAATAAAATATTTTCGATTAAAACAGAAATGATGACTTTGCTGGGGAGTAGGAAGATTCTAGCTTTAAGACTAATTTTATTTGGCTATTTGTAATAATTGCTTATTTGTTTGTTTTAGAGAAAATACATCAAATTCCTCCTGAACTTGGCACGAAAATTCATTTTAGTACTTAAACTACACGGGCGTCTAAATTACCCCCTTATCATCTTTGAAATGATTTAAACACCCCCTTAGGGATGACGTGACAGGGAGAGTGAGTGTACTCTCCTTAAAGCACGTGAAAGAAGAAAAAAAAAAGTTAGAATTTTTTGAAATCATGGCTTTTTTTTATTGGTCAATATATAATTAATATTTTAAATATTTTTTCTTGATATATTAACTCTCTAAAAATATAGAATTAGTAGGTCCTCTTTTAATTTCTTTATTTATTTATTTTTTCATTTTGTTGTCTTCCCCAATACACTTTTTTTCTCCATTGAAACACCTCCTCCTCCATCTTTCTCCCACTTCAAAAAAAAAACTATTTTTATTTTACTAATTCTTTACTAATTCGTAAAATTCAATATCAAAGTTATTTTATTGACGTTGATTTCGCTCTATATTATTGGTGTCGATTTTGTAAATGTAAACTTTCTTAATTTTGAGTGACCCATTTTGATTTCTAGATCTATTCAAATATTTCTCATAGAATTTATATATTTTTTATCAACTTTCTTATGTAATCTTTATTTCTTATTTGAGTTGACAATAAAACCTTGGCTTTAAAAAAAAATTCTTCCTCCAAAAGGGTAAATGCGTGGGGTGGATTCAAAGAAGATAATGTGAATATTATAGTGAATAATTTCATTCTAGTTATTTAAAAAATTGTTGAATAGTGTAGAAGAAAAGTAAGTATTGAAGGTTGAAATAGTGAAAAACAAGGAAGATGAAAGATAGGGGGTGGGGGTATGCATTTATAAATTAATTAATTGGTATAATTAATATTAAAAGTGTTTAATAGAAAATAATGAATAAGCAAAAAAGAACTAAAAATTATGACGTGGCCCTTACGTGGATATGATGTGGCGCTTACGTGGATATGATATGGCGGGTGAGAGTGGTGTTACAGTCTCAGGGTGGAAAAAAAATCACTTCAAAGATGATAAGGGTGGTATTTAAACGCCCGTGTAGTTTAAGTACTAAAGCGAGTTTTCGTTTCAAGTTCAGGGGGGATTTGATGTATTTTCCCTTTGTTTTACTTTATTATATAATTGTTGCATTTTCATGGCATACTTCCGCCAAACGGCAACTAGTTTGCATTAGAAAAACGGAAGTTACGTGGCTTTCCACGGCTTCTTTCAGAAATACACAAGAGTTCTTTTGGAAGTATCAAACGAATAGTTGGAAAGTGGTCATCCGACGTCGTTTGGTAGCTTCACCCCATTGTCTGTCCGACTCGGGTAACCGTCTATTTGAAACAAATTCTAGCAAGACTAAGATAGCGCGAAATCAAAACAAAAAATTAAGCATTATCCTAAGACGTCTTAATACCCAATGCGTGTTAAGTCCATTTAGTAGAAAACCGCCAAAACCATGTCCAAGGTCTCCGACCTCACGATACATCATTTTATTTGATATTTGAATAATGTACGTGTGAAAACCAATTTGGGGGTGGGTAAATATAACTAGCTCTGTTTTGTAGATATGGACCGTTTTCCAAAGTTCGACATGATCATAGCAGCACCGCCACAACTCAAAATGTGGTATGACAATCTTGACGGGAATCATAGAAGAACCCTCAACAAATATGTGGGTGCTCTGACAGAGTTGATCAACATGAACGGTTGGCCGGAACTGGTTGAGGTCCTCACGGGGTACTGGGATAGCCAACGAATGGTGTTCTGATTTGGAACCGCTGAAATTACCCCGACTTTCGAAGAGATCAGAGACTACATAGACACAGTAGGTACTGGGATAGAGAGAAAGGCAAGAAAACAAGAAGACATTTTTATCCCTAACAAGCCTTCTGTAGAAGATATTGCAGACTGGTTCGGGTTGGGAAAAAACTTTGCCTACTGGTGCAAAGAATCCCACATAGCATTCAGAGATCTTTATATCAGATTTGGACATGCGAGCTTCTTCGCCACTTACAACCGAGAGTTCAAGGTCTCCTACAGAGAATGGAACGAAATTCGTCCTCTAGCATTTGCTGTAGCGTTGTTGGGAACGATGGTCTTTCCGCATGGTCCAAGTCTGAGCATCAATACCCGAGTTATAACACTCGCGCATACTCTATTCAAAGGGTACGAGAACCAAGGGGCGACGAAGTACTACCCTATAGCTCCGGTCATCCTGTCCGATATGTATCGAGCCTTGGGAAAATGAAAAGAGGGGCATCGATACTTCTAAGGATAAACCTACTCCTTCAGTGGTGGATTCTCAGCCACTTAGCAAAGGGTGCTGGGACTCAGAAGCTGCATACTCTTGACAACAAGAACACCCTTAATGATTTGAATGACATGCTATACTGGGCTAATATGGATAATCGGAGAACAAGAGGGAGATGGGCTCAAAGTTTCTCCGAATTGAGAGAAGAAGATCTTCAATGGATGCTCGATCGCTTCATTTCCAAAGAAGTCATCGTGGAGAGCCGCAGACAACTTGTGCTCCCTCTACCAGGTATTCGGGGAATTCGCCCTTATGCACCCTTTCGAGTCTTGAGACAGTTTGGGAGGAGACAAACTGTGCCTGAAGAAGCGTACTATGACACTTATGTATACGATATTGGAGACGATAGGGTGCACGACGCATCTGAAATGTTCAGAGAATGGAAAAGTGCCAAACGGATGGATAAAAATACCATTGCCCCAGACCGATTCAATGCTGGATACGATGATGGTTACAAAAAATGGTTGAAAAAAGACATACAAAGTATCTCCTCACCGACCCTGCGCAGCTTTCGCGGCGTAACAAACAAAGAAGCCAAGGCAGTGGCTGATCTACAAGAGGTAAAGAAAGAGGCCCAAGAAGTGTACGCTAAATATGTCGAGAACCAAGATACTTTTGAGAAATGACTCAAGAGGTGGAAAGACTAAGGCGTGGTTATGATGATTTCGATGCCTGGATCGAGGAGAAAATCGAGAGGATGCGATACGAAAGCTTGGAAGACAAAGGACGCCTGGGTGAAGGATTCTTGCTGATGTTGCGATGTATGTATCAACAATACAAGACTCAAGGAAACAGCGATGGAGCAGGACCATCTGGAACAACATAGTGGATTTCGCCCCTGCGCGGGTTTTTCTATATGTATTTGTCATTTAGCCCCTACGTGGGCATGCTTTATTGCATTTCCGTACATTCAAATGGCCCCTGCGTGGATCTGTCTTTTAGTGTTTTATCCTTTATTTCCCCTCTGTGAACGTTATATTCATTTGTGAAATTTATTTGGGGGGAATTGTTTATTTGGTTCAAATTCACGCGTACATCATTCAAATGCGCTAGGCCTACCCTTGGCACAAAAGGGTCCCCCTGTATGTTTTAGGACGCGATATATGTGCTATTAGCTGCTTGTATGTTATGTTGCTGTGAATGAGAATATCGGAAGCCCACTCTTTTTCAAAAATTTTCAAGATATACAAACAAGTCACTATTACAAAATATTCGATCAAATATCCCGAGTATTAAGTTTCTCACTCAAAAGACACCTCTCATACCACAAATCCTAAAACACTACTCTACTGTCTCAGGAAAGGCAAAATCGCCGCTATGGACAAAGGAAAGGGTATTCAAGCTGAACCAAGTGAAGAAGAGAGTATCGAGATGCAATAGCAGCATGGAAAGCGTCTGTACAAATCAGTATTTCCTCCTGAGAGCCCCGAAGAGGAAATCAATGAAGAAAATTATGAGGAGAAAAGTTATGAGGAGATACTTGCCCGCCCACCTTCTTTCGAGGGACGTTTGGCAAACGGAGACAGCAAAATTTCTCTCGAGGCACATCCGCACGAAGGCCGAAAGAAGATAGAGGTTATCTCGTGCGCTCTCGTTTTTGAACACTATCGGTCTAGGGGCCTTCTAAGACCCGTTAAGAAAGCGTCCCCCAAAGTGGGATTAGGAGATCTCCGCAAGACGTGTGAATGTCATCCCAGGGAGAAAGGGCATATAATAGAGGAGTGTATTGGGTTTAAAAACGCAGTCCGTTATTTATTCAGTATGGATAGTACTCCTAACACTTGGGGTGACGGAGTCATCCTTGCATGTGATGAACCACGTCTTGACATACCGGTCACAGAAACGACCAGATTCTTTCATTGTTCATTCACGCCTTTCAAGAAAACAATGAGAGAAATCTACTCGGATTTGGTTCAGAATGGCGTCTTTACCCATTACTATAAGAATGTGGATATGCAATATTCTCTTCAGCACGAAATCCAAAAGTGTTGTCCCTATCATCATCACGCCACAGACCACAACATTGAAAAGTGTCTTGACTTTCGCCATGACCTCGAATCTCTCATTGACATGGGAAAGATTCAAATCGAGATTGTCCCCCCAAACATCCCACCACCACTTAAATCAGAATACTAATCCTCAGACTTATCCACAGAATTACCAAGCCGCCCAAAACGCCCAGAGTCATTCCGTAGCTCCACCCTTACCCAAAAGGACCACTTTCCAAATTCCTGTCCTTGCTGAGCACGACGTGCACGGTTTTGAGTTGGACCATTACGAGGAACAGGAAAGAGAATAGAGGGCGAAGGAAGAGACAAAAGTAGATATAAAAGAGGATATCAAGAAGGCCATGAAAGAGCTCCAATGCGTTCCTGACACCGCCGGTCTTAGTTATGAATATCTGTGTATTCATCCAAATTTGGACCTTCCAGAAGGGTTCAAAATCCCAAAATTTGATACTTTCGGAGAAGTGGGGAACCCTATGGCTCATCTGAGAGCCTACTGCGACCAGCTCGTTGGAGTTGGTAATGATGAAGCTCTATTAATGCGGCTCTTCAGCCAAAGCCTGTGCGGAGAAGCTCTTGAATGGTTCACCTCGCATGAAACCAGGTAATGGCCCAGCTGGAATGCATTGGCTAAAGATTTTATTGATCGATTCGCTTACAATGTGGAAATTGTTCCAGATCGATACTCTTTGTAGAAGATGAAGCAAAAATCAATCGAGAGCTATAGAGAATTTGCCTATAGGTGGAGAAAAGAAGCGGCGAGGGTGAGACCGCCCATGTCTGAAAAAGAAATTGTTGAAGTGTTCGTGCGGGTGCAAGAGCCCGAATATTATGATAGAATTATGTTGCTCGTTGGAGAAAAGTTTGCCGAGATAGTCAAGATTGGTGAGACTATCGAGGACGGCTTAAAATCATGGAAGTTAGCCCGTGTAGCCGCATCGCTGGATCTTCAGGGTTGTTGAAAAAGAAAAGAGAAGACGTGGTTGCTGTTTCATATGAGGGCAAGAAAAACCCGAGAAGATCTTCGTACTCCTACTCCCAAGGTCGTTCTCGACCTTCTCAAAATTCCTACCAAGCTAGTCAGAAAAATAATCCTCCTCCAGTCTATCAAAGTCCACCCCAAATTACCAAAATCCATCTCCACTTACCAAATTCATCCTCCACTGTATCAAATTCAATCTCCTCACTTCCAAGGTGTTGCTCCCAACTGTGCTAACGTGCAGTCGAGCTACACAGCACCCCCTCCCGTTTATCAAGTCCAAGCTCGACTATACCAAAATTCCCCTCCGAATTACAAAGATCCATTGCCAAACTACCAAACAAATCCATATCCCAGAAATCAAGCTCCCCGTCCCAACAACAGAAATTATCAACAGACACCTACTCCACAAAGAAGTTATGATCCACCACGACCTAGGTTTGAGAAGAAGCCTCCGAGGAACTTCACTACGCTCGCCGAATGCCGAACAAAGCTTTATGAGCGACTGGCTGCGGCCGGATATATCCACCCTGTGGGGCCCAAACCTGTGGATATCAATTCGAAATTCTATAGGCCGGATCAGAGATGTGCTTATCATTCCAACAGTGTTGAGCATAATACTGAGGACTGTATCAACCTCAAGCACAAGATTCAGGATTTAATCGACCAAGAGGTGGTCTCTCTCCAACCAGCTGCACCTAATGTCAATACCAATCCGTTGCCGAATCATGGAGGCGGCAATGTTAATATGATAGAGACAGATAAAGATTGGTGTGCGATGAAAGTGATAACTCCAATCGTTCATGACGAGTTGGAAAAGGCTGTAGCTTCCATGAGCGTCAAAGAGAAGAAATAGTTCGTTATTTTGACACCCGCAAAGGTTGTTGCCTTGGTGCCATCAAAAACTCTTATCAAATCAAAGTTCGTGATTGAAACTGCAGCTGCACAAGGTATGACCCGATCCGGAAGATGTTATACTCCTGAGGAGCTTGCTCTCGGAGGTCAAAAGAAGGATCAGGCTAAAAGGCAAATAAGCGAAGGAGAAGCGTAGGAGTACTGGAGAAGAATGCAATCGAAAGATTACTCTATTGTCAAACATTTGGAGAAGACTCCAGCCCAGATTTCCAATTGGGATATACTGATGAGTTCTCAATCGCATAGGCAAGCCTTGATGAAGGCACTCGATGATACATATATGCCCACGAGCACAAGCAGCAATCACGTGGCCGCTGTGATCACCAGGTTATTCGAGGACATCGGATCAGCTTTTGCGATGATGAGCTGCCTTTTGAAGGGAGGTCACACAACAAGGCGCTGCACATCACTGTCGTATGCCGCGAGAAGGTCATAAATCGTGTCTTGGTAGATGATGGATTTGGTCTGAATATTTGCCCATTGTCGACTTTGAAGCAGTTACAATTTGACTTGGAGAAGTTAGAGCAAAACCAAGTCAACGTGAGAGCTTTTGATAGGGTCCAAAGAGACACCTTGGGAGCGGTAAATCTGTTTCTCCAAATGGGTCCGGCCGAGTTTAGCGCGCAGTTTCAAGTCTTAGATATTGATACAAGCTACAACCTTCTTCTGGGAAGGCCTTTCATTCATATGGCTGGAGCTGTGCCTTCTACTTTACATCAGATGATGAAGCTCGTTTGGAAAAATGAAGAGTTGGTTATTCATGGTGAAGGGAGTCACTCCGGCAGACAGGCGCCAATCATTGATGAGGTATCGCGAGGTACAGATTTCTACACGGTGGAGCTGGTAAATGCCATCGGTGAAGACTTGGCCCCACATCCTCCTATGCTCGCCGTGTACAAGATGATAGCCACTGTGATGCTGCAAAATGGTTTTGAACCCGGTTTCGGATTGGGGAGAAATTCCCAAGGAATTATTGAGCCTATTTCGGTCCCCATCAAAGGAGCAAGGTATGGTTTGGGGTACGTCCCCACAGATGATGATATGAAGGCTAAGAAGAAGAATGATCAAGCATTGGCAAAACCAATCCCTCATTTGTATCAATCATTCCCTGTCCGAGAGTACGCCGAGCCTGACGACATTGGGGAAGGAATCTGCAGCCTTTTCGAGGAGATCGATGCTGTTATTTATAAAGAGGTCGAGTTAGCTGGTATCCGTGATGCTCAGCCTGGGGAGATGCTGCAGAATTGGACCTCCACGCCGATCCTGATTCCCCGAACTCCTTGGTATGAGGGCATCATTTATGCATATTTAAATCGGTGGTAGTCCGGAAGAGGCCCGAGACCCACCATTTTGCATTTTATTAATTGCTTGCATTTTAAAATTCCCTCGTGATGTTTGAAAAAGGTAACATGGCCCTTTGCCATAGCCAAAGTTTTCATTATTTCCCATTTTGAATGAAAGCATCTTTTATTAAAATTTGGTTTATTTACTTATTTGCTATATTTTTACTTGTGTGACTTTGTCTATTTATGGTTTCAGTAATATAAGTTTTAAACCTGCCAATGTCATGTCATTTCATGAGCTGAACGAACAAAGTGAGGCAGGTGATGACGAGGTTGATGATTACAAAGAGGAAAATGAGGCATCAGAGTATGTTCGCAAGGAATTTCGACAGTTTGAAAACCAGCATAAACCGAATCTAGAGGAAACTGAAACTGTAAATCTGGGAGACCAAGAATATGTCAAAGAGGCCAAAATCAGCGTTCACTTGAATGAAACTCAGAGGAAGGATCTAATTCATTAACTCACCGAGTGCGTTGATGTGTTCGTCTGGGAAGTTAGCGATATGCTAGGGCTGAGTACCAATGTTGTGTCGCACAAGTTGCCGATTAATCCAGGGTTCAGTCAGGTGACGCAGAAAACTCAGAAATTCAAGCCTGAGCTGAGTTTAAAGATTAAAGAAGAGATCACCAAGCAGATCGAGTCTCAGTTGGTGGAAGTGACGCAATACCCGACTTGGTTGTCCAATATTGTTCCGGTCGCCAAAAAAGATGGGAAGATCAGAATTTGTGTTGACTACAGAGATCTCAACAAAGCTAGCCCTAAGGATAATTTTCCGTTGCCGAACATTCATATTCTGATCGATAACTGTACTAAGCATGAAATGCAGTCGTTTGTGGATTGTTACTCAGGTTATCATCAGATTCTGATGGAGGAGGAAGATGCAGAAAAGACAGCTTTTATTACACCTTGGGGTGTATATCATTACAGGGTGATGCCATTTGGCCTCAAGAATGCTGTCGCTACTTATATGAGGGCTATGACGATCATATTTCATGATATGATTCATAAGGAGATTGAGGTGTATGTGGATGACGTCATTATCAAGTCCCACGAGAGTTCGAACCACTTGACACATCTAAGGAAGTTCTTTGATCGTCTGCGTCGTTATAACTTAAAGTTAAATCCCGCCAAATGTGCTTTTGGGGTGCCAGCCGGCAAGTTGTTGGGATTTATAGTGAGCAAAAGGGGTATTGAGCTTGATTCTTCAAAGATTAAAGCAATTTAAGAGTTACCTCCGCCGAATACGAGAAAGGTGATGAGTTTCTTAGGGAGATTGAACTACATTAGTCGATTCATAGCTCAATCAATCGTGGTGTGTGAGCCTATCTTCAAGCTATTGAAGAAAGACGCTCCTACAAAGTGTACTGAAGAGTGTCAGACTGCTTTCGACGTTATCAAGACTATTTGTCAAATCCGCCGGTATTGGTTCCTCCGCGAGAAAGGAGTCCATTGTTGCTGTATTTGTCCAGCTCAGATAGTGCATTTGGATGCGTACTTGGCCAACACGATGAGACAGGAAAGAAGGAAAGGGCTATCTATTACATAAGCAAGAAGTTTACTCCATACGAGTCTCGATACACTCTGTTGGAGAGTACGTGTTGTGCTTTGACTTGGCTTGCCCAGAAGTTGAGACATTATTTGTCTTCGTATACTACATATCTCATTTCCAGAATGGATCCATTGAAGTATATTTTTCAAAAGGCGATGCCGACCGAAAAGTTAGCTAAATGGCAAATACTGTTGAGTGAATTTGATATTGTGTATGTGACTCAGAAGGCGATAAAAGCACAGGCCTTGGCTGATCATCTTGCAGAAAATCCTGTTGATGAAGAATATGAACCACTCAAGACCTATTTTCACGATGAAGAGGTATCCTTTGTGGGCGAAGATATTTCCGAAATGTATCCTAGCTGGAGATTATTCTTTGATGGAGCAGAAAATCACCAAGGTAAAGGTATTGGAGTGGTCTTAGTGTCAGAATCTGGTCAGCACTATCCCATGGCAGTTAAGCTCCGATTTAATTGCACAAACAACATGGCCGAATATGAAGCTTGTATTCTTGGTATGAAAATGGCTATTGACATGGGTGTCCATGAGCTGTTGGTTATTGGAGACTCAGATTTGTTGATTCATCAGGTTCAAGGAGAATGGGCCGTAAAGAACCCAAAGATCATACCGTACGTGCAATATATACAGAAGATGTGTAAAAGATTTCATAAAATGGAGTTCAGACATACCCCCCAGAATACAGAATGAGTTGGCCGATGCCCTTGCCACCATTGTTTCTATGATTAAACATCCGGATACTGATTATATTGATCCTCTGGATATAGAGTTGAAAGAATATCCAGTCCATTGTTCACATGTTGAAGCAGAACCAGACGGTTTGCCATGGTATTTTGATATAAAAAAGTATTTGGAGTCCAGCAGTTATCCTGAAGATGCAATATCCAACCAAAAAAAGTCGATACGCTGTATGACTCTCAATTTCTTTCTAAGTGGAGAAGTCCTTTATAGGAGGACTCCAGATTTGGGTCTTCTCAGATGTATTGATGCTGCAAAACTTATTGAACAGATACACGTCGGAGTTTGTGGTACGCATATGAATGGGCTCACTTTGGCAAGAAAGATCCTTCGAGCCGGTTATTTCTAGATGACAATGGAGAATGATTGTTCAAAGTTTGTGCAGAAATGTCATAAATGCCAAGTGCACGGTGATCTGATTCGGGTGCCGCCTCACGAACTTAATGCTATGAGTTCACCTTGGCCGTTTGTAGCTTTGGGCATGGATGTCATCGGTCCGATAGAGCCAGTCGCTTCTAATGGACACAGATTTATTTTGGTCGCCATCGATTACTTCACCAAGTGAGTGGAAGCAGCTTCTTACAAGTCGGTAACCAAGAAAGTTATAGCTGATTTTGTTCGCAACAATTTGATATGCAGATTTGGAGTACCAGAATTGATCATTACTGATAACGGTGCAAATCTCAACAGTCACTTGATGAGAGATATTTGTGAACAATTTAAGATTACTCACCGAAACTCAACCGCTTATCGTCCTCAAATGAATGGAGCTGTAGAAGCCGCCAATAAGAATATCAAGAAGATTTTGAGGAAAATGACTGACAATCACCGAGGTTGGCACGAGATGTTGCCATATGCTTTGTTTGGTTATCGAACAACTGTCAGAACATCGACTGGAGCTACCCCATATTTGCTGGTATACGAAATAGAAACAGCCATACCCGCCGAAGTTGAAATACCGTCTTTGAGAATTATCCAAGAAGCTGAGTTGAGTAATGCTGAATGGGTTAGCAAGAGAATTGATCAGTTAACTTTGATTGACGTAAAGAGAATGGTTGCCGTTTGTCATGGTCAACTATATCGACAGAGAATGATTCACGCTTTCCACAAGAAGTCAGAGCCAGAATTTTTGAAATTGGGCAGTTAGTACTTAAGCGCATTTTTCCTCATCAAGATGAGTATAAAGGAAAATTTGCACCGAATTGGCAAGGTTCTTACATGGTTTGCAAAGTGTTATCTGGAGGTGCTTTGGTCCTGTTGGAGATGGATGGCACCGCATGGACGAAACCAATCAACGCAGATGCTGTCAAGAGATATTATGTGTAAAGTTTCAGTTTGTATTTCTGTCATATACTTGTAATTGTTCTATTTTCTTGTATTTGCTTTGTCTAAAATTTTATTTCCCTTTGTAATGAACTACGTATGACCTGAATTCTTAAGAATGAGATACGTAGGCGGCCTATGTCGGTCTCGGTCACCCAGTTTATCCCTTTTAATATTTCTCTGTATTTGAACTACGTTCGACCTGAATTCTAAAAAATGAGATACGTAGGCGGCCTATGTCGGCCTCGGTCGGTTTCTTTATAATTTTCTTATTATTGCTAACCCTGAGGGGGAACTACGTTTGACCTGATTCCTGCCTCAACGGGATACGTAGGCGCCATAAGGGTTTGGTCATATTTCCCGTAAGATTTCTATTCCTCTTTACAATAGAAACTGGGACAGAATTTTGAGAGGTCTCAAAATTCTCAAGAAGAAGATTTTTTCTCAGCAAGTCAAGACTGAAGATATTTCAGAATTTGCAACTGGGACAGAATTTTTGAGAGGATCTCGAAACTTCCACGATATACTTACTGACAGTTGAAGATAAGAGATAACTGGTAACTGGGACAGAAATTTTGAGGATGACCTCAAAATTTCAACAGGGTTTATCGGCAGTCTGGAGTGACTCTCAAAACTCCCCATCGAATGATCAGATAGACCTCAAAGCATCAGACTCAAAGAAGTCCGCTAAGCTTGACATGACATATGATACTTGGAAGTAACTTTTTCAAAATGCTACTTTTCAAAGATTTATTTTTTCTTAAAATCTTATATTTGCATTTCATTTGTTTTGGCATAAAATATTTTGTCTTATCTATCAAGAGTCGGGAGATCAGGAAATCAACCGGAGATAGCAGGACAAGGAGCAGACAACTGAAGAAATTAACACAGATCAGTTCGTGTTAAAACTAACAATTTTTCTGTGGATGCAGGTTTATAGCTTTGCTTTGATATGAGCAAATTCTTCCGAACGATGAATATGGAGAAGTCAATGGAAGAGAAGGTTCTCCCAAAATTTAACGGTGTTCCTGTAGACGCAGGAATTATTTCATATTGCTTATACCGGAGACTTGGGAATATGACTGGTTTATTTCATTCAATTTCCAATAACATGAGGCCTATAAAGAACGTCCAGCTAGATTCGAAAGTGAATCAAACGAAAATCTCAAGAGAGAGTTTACAGTTTCCATAAAGAACGTCATCTGCATTATAATGTCAGATATGATATTATACATTACCCGGAGGGGTTATTTATTTTATTATCGATCAAGACAATACATTACCCGGAGGGGTCATTTATTTTATTGTCGATCAAGACAATACGTTACCCGGAGGGGTCATTTATTTTATTGTCGATCAAGACAATACATTACCCGGAGGGGTCATTTATTTTATTATCGATCAAGATAATACACTACCCTGAGGGGTCATTCATTTTATTATCGATCAAGACGATATACTACCGGGAAATTCATTTTACCGTTATTGTCGATTGAGATGACATGATTATCCAGAGGGCACCCAGAAGATCACTATGTTGCTCGATTTAAGCACTATCTTCATTTGGAACCAAGGATGACATCCAGAGTTAATATTCATGCATCACGGAAGATCATGCATCGCGAGTCAATATTCATGCATTGCAGAAGATCATGCATCGCGAGTCAATATTCATGCATTGCGGAAGATCATGCATCGCGATTTAATATTCATGCATCGCGAAAGAGCATGCATCGCGAGTTAATATTCACGCATCGCGAGTCAATATTCATGCATCGCGGAAGATCATACATCGCGAGTCAATATTCATGCATTGCGGAAGATCATGCATCGCGAATCAATATTCATGTATCACGGAAGATCATGCATCGCGAGTCGATATTCATGCATCGCGGAAGATCATCGCGAGTTAATACTCATGCATCACGAGTTAATATTCATGCATCGCAGAAGACCATGCATCGCGAGTTAATATTCATGTATCGCGGAAGACCATGCATCGCGAGTCAATATTCATGCATCGCGGAAGATCATGCACCGCGAGTTAATACTCATGCATCGCGAGTTAATATTTATGCATCACGAAAAGATTTTGTGTCTCGCATAAATCATGCATCGCGAGAAGATATTCATGCCTCGCAGAAATTTATGCATCGCGAAAAGATTTCATGCCTCGCATAAATTATGCATGGTGAGAAGATATTCATACCTCGTAGAATTTATGCATTGTGGGAATATCTCATACCCCGCAAGAAATCACTCATCGCGGGAAGATATTCATGCCCCGCAAGAAATCATGCACTTCCAAAGAAGGAATCGTGCATCTCAAGAGAAATATTTACCCCTCAACATCAACTGCATTCTTTTATTTTTGATAAAAGTAAACCGTAGAGGACGACATCAAGAGAAATATCAACATTGCATCAACTTTTATTTATTTCAACATCAAATGAAGAATACATTAAAGATTATATTACAAACACAAGACATAAGCTTTATTTGCTTTACGTCAAACTAATTGAGTTGACGTCAAATGTCAAGGAGAACGATTAAGTGTCGACACGGTAAAACACACTGTATTCCTTTTAATTGAATATTTATGCTAATGAGTTTATCTCAGCCTTTATTCGAGAGCATCCGAAAGGATGAATTCTCCAAAAATCCACAGGTGCGGACGACATCAAAAAGGATGCAGCACAACGTGGAACTTTTTCTTAGCAGCGAATTGGGACATAGTCCAAAGAGGTTATCAAACTCTTAGGACGCGATCAGAGGAGCGACTTCCACCACCATCAAACCACACCCCTATCAGAAGGCATGTGGGTTTTTCTTTGGTTTTTGTCAGTTTTCGTTTTGCATCCGGAATTTTGGTCTACCGGAAGCAAGTTTCCAATCTAAGTGACAATGCGCCAAGAGCTTTGGAATTATGTCCGTGTAAGTTCTTAATTATGGATGTGTAGAGCGCCACATTCATGTCTAAGAGGTTACAAACCTCCTTTTCATACTAGACTTAATTTGTCACTTGTCCAGAACCAAAGGTTATCTAGCATAATAGATTTCCTTTTCAACCGATTGAGTCGAACTACAAGCAGCCTGGTTCCTAAGGTTTAAGGATATGTAGGCGAGCTCAATGTTGAAAACTCGGTTGTATTCCAACATTCGCTCTCGAATATTATTCTCGAGCATTTCGGTACCTTCATAATTTGGTATCGAGGTGGCTTTTGATTTCTTTCAAATTGTGCGTTAAATTAAGCGTATCGAACTACAAGTGGCCTGATTTCTCATATAGCCCGAGATATGTAGGAAACCCATGGCCCGAGTCCGGCCATAATTCCTAAAATCTGTATTAAATCCCTTCCTAAAAGATACGAATGTGTGGTCGATCAAAATTGGATTGGTCATTTTCATTTTCCTCGAATTTCTTGCATCAATCCAAGTAAAACGAGGGACAATTGTTGACACCCAATTTTTACCCTCCTCGATAGTAATTAACTAGCGAGCTTCTCGAGTTTAAACAATTTAAAATAATTAATTTTATAAATTTAAGATATATATATATATAATAATAATAATAATAATAATAATGATAAGATAATATTAAATAAACTTTTAGCTTGCAAATTATTATTTTTTAAAATAAGAGTTTGATGTTTTTATATTGTTTCAGCTAATGTATATGTCTTACATACTTAGTCGTATAACTATTTAAATTTTATTCATATTCAAAATCAAAATATATATATATATACTTTGTTTTACATAAATATTTGGTTAACTATTTAGCTATACGATGTCTTTCATTTTGATTAATTATTTCAGAACCAAATTAATTATTTTATTTTTGTTAACATTAAAAAGCTTGTTAATTAATTATATTAATTCGCCTTATTTTAAACTTTAATCAAATTGACCAATTACAGTTTAATTTGATTGAATTGGTAATGTTGTTAATCAAGACCTATTTGGGCCATTTAGTAACCAATTTCCAGCCCTAAAACCCATGTCCTCTCAGCTGATCCAGCCCCAAGCCAGCCCAATTCCCTTATGATCCAACTAAATAATAAAAATCCAGCCCACTTTTTCTTTTCTTTCTTTCTTCCAGCCCAACTCTGTATTTCCCTTTCCCAACTCAAAACAGAACCCACCCCAGCCCCTTATACCTCGACCCGACCCAAGCTTGTAGTCAGCAAGAGGACATAACAGTGCTCCAACGTGTGAGAAAAAAAAACAGGAGCGACGAAGTGTCTTCACAACGCAGCAATAGCAGTGACAAAGAGACCCAACGACGTCCGCGACTACCCCTCACTCGCGTCAACTTAGGCGGCGAGTGAAGCTCATCTCATTCTTCATTCCGTACGAGTTTGCAGCTTTCCGCATTTCCAGCTGCCACTTTTCTGAATCAGTTGTGCGAATCGTCCTTCCGATCATGGAGATGGTGACACGCAAGAGCGCAAGGACAACCAATTGATCCGAGCCATCCACGATTTTCTATCCGTTCAGTTGAAGGAATCTTTTAGGAATATCCTGTTTTGGATTAGGTTTGAATTGGGGGAAAATTTTGGGGCCTGGAGAAAGGGTTGGAGCCTTTTTTTTTTCTCTCTCTTCACCCTTGAACCCTAATCTCCCTATATATATATTGTCTTTCTTTCACGACAGGAGGGAATTTTTTTTTGGGGGAAGAGGTCTGTTCTTGAACAAAGGGGAAATCGAGTTTTTTTTTTGTAGACTTTGGTTGATAGTTTGGACTTTTCTTGAAGTTGAATTCTCAAATAAGGGGAAATATACATAAAGCTTAAGGAAGAATAGTTAAGATATATTTTTTAATACGTTAAGAGAGGAAGAAGTGGTGTGAGTTCAAAGTTCGTTCAAATCCCGGCTCTGTTTTCTCTGTTGGTCGACATCGTACGCAGTCGAGTTTTTGGTGGTGGGAAGATTTACGCCTTACTCGTTCCGTCTTAGTCGCTGCATCGTAAAAGGTAACTTCGTCTCCTTTTGCCATGTTTTTCTCGCACTCTATATTCAAAAATGATTTTTTTAGTTTCTGGGGGGCCTGTTCGGTTGATGTTTGTCATTTCGACACTATGATGCGCTAATATTTGTTCTCTTCAATGATCTGAAGCCTTTGCTCTTAAAGTTGAATGTGAGAGTGTTATTTTAGGTTATTAATTCGCATTTTATGACTGGCTTAGCGTCGAATATGGTATACATGCTCAGCCTGTTACTTATGGGATGAGTGGGTTGGAATTTTAGTTTAGGCCTTGCAGAAGTTCTCGACTCTTTGTCGGTTGCAGTTGGGGATAGATTTTGCCCGTAATTCTGTGCTTTTGTTTATTGTTGTATGTTGTAAGATTCATTCCTTCACTCCAAGTGGAATAAATGAATCAAAACGCTAACATCATAAACGGAGTTGGTTGCTTCTTGTTTGAATGGTCTTGAGCATGCATATTTTATATCACTTATCTCGTTTTTCAAATGTCGCCCGTGTAGCTTAGCTCTTATTCAGCTGCTCGTTTTCCTTGTTTCTTCTCTCACTTCGAGTTATTGTAGCCTAGTTTTGCCTTCGATAGTGTCGTCCAAGTCCCTATTCCAGAAGTTTGGCAGCCTTGGAAGATTGGTTTTCTAATATATGTCTTTGCTCTAATAGTTTATCTGGTTGTTTGAGGCATTAGGCTAAGTGGTATAGCATGTTCTGCTGCTTTGGTATGTGAAACGTGACCTAAGTTATTTACAAGTGTGATTACCCACGCCTGTACCTCTTCTTTGCCCTAAGGTGTTGAAATGTCAAGACCCCTCCCCTGTTTCATGTTTAAATTTTGCAAATAGTAATTTGTATTGTTTATTTCTGCTTGCTGCTATACTCATGTTCCAGAATGCTTAGTTTCATTCTATTGATACTTGCACCTACTACTTTCTCTCTTTAAGTGTCATATTACCTTTGATTAAGCATCAATAGTTTTGGTCTGCTTTATCTTATATATTAATAGCGGCTTTCTAGGTGTTATTTTGTTTAAGTAACTATGTCTAAAGTTTCTCCAAATGAACATTATTTTGATCTTTTATTTGTCGTCATCTTGTAGTATTTCACCTTGTCATGTGTGCTTACAGTGTTAAGATTATCCATTAATTTTGGTTTTCTATTTGTATGCTATTGGTACAAAGTCATACAAGTCATTTGTTGAATTACAAAATATAGACTTAAGCATTGCAGAAGCTTTAAAACCTTCCAAATATTAATTTTATTTTTAGCATTTTGAACATTGAAGTATCATTCGTATGGGTTTCAGAGTAAGCCCGCGATATGTCTTGTTTTCTGTTCGTAGTGCTTAAATTAAAATTGTATCAGTACACGAATTTAATATTTGTAGCTTCTTCTCTCACTAAGTTATTGTTTGTCCACTTATTTACTTCCACTTTTTCTTTTTTTTTTCGTTGCATGTATAACCCCTCTCGAGTTCGCCACAAACTCATTCCACTCTCTCGCACCGCTAAAGAGTCGTAAAGACTCATCTTGTCTCCTATCAAGTCTCCCAGCTCCAAGTTTGACGAACAGGTTCCGAAGTTGAAGGATCCAAAGCAAGTTGGAAGAGTTGAAGAGATTGGGGCAAATAGACCAAATTTATTTTAATTGTTGTATTGTATTTATTTTGGGCCTAAGCCCTTGTCGATTTTTATTTTCTGTATTTATTTTGTATTAGTTATTTGCTTAGTTTAGGATAGTTACAAACAAATGGACCGAAAACTCAAAAGTCAAATGGGTCAAAACCCAAAACAGGTGAGTCCAAATATCAGTCAAGGCGAACTAGTTATTTGCTTAGTTTAGGATAGTTACAAATGGGCCGAAAACCCAAAAGTCAAATGGGTTAAAACCCAAAACAGGTGGGTTCAAATATCAGTCAAGGCGAATAGAACCCGATTTGGACCCAAATCTCTCTCTCTTTCTCTCTTTTACCTTATTTGTCGTTAGCTTAAAGTTAGAAAAACTTCAACCCTCGTCGAACGCCATAATGTTTTCTTAACTTAGAATTGAACCAAGTTTAAAAAAATAATAATACTTCAAATTTATAAGTTTCGCTTAGATTAAGAAGTTCACTTTCGGCAATTTCCAATAGATTTATAAGTTAAGTTTTAGCCAAAATAAGTTAGTTGTCGGAAAATCATATTTAACGGGTATTTTAGGTGTTTTAAACACCTTTCTAAAATACAATATGAATTTTCGAACCCCTTTAAATGTTTTCACTAGATTTTTCTCTTAAGTCTTTGAAAACTAAGCGAAGGTTTTCTTAATTTTCTCAAAATTAAGTGGCGACTCTAAAAAAGTCGAAAACTTACAAAATAAAATATTTTTGATTAAAACAGTCTTCCTGTCAACGGACCATCGTCCTGCAGGTCCGTCGATGGTAATAGAGAATTGGAGAAGAAAGCAGCTGAAAATAGAGTTGAAGTATGGACCGACGGAGGCGTCGACGATCCGTCGTTGCATCGACGCGAGATGCATTTTTGGACAGATTTTTCTTATTTAGGTTTCCCTTTATGTTTAGGATTTTTTTATTATAAATAGGACAAAAAACCTCGTTTTTGGGGAGACTCGTTCCAGAATCGATTCTTACAATATTTTGATTAATTCAAGTGATTTTTTGGATTTTCTTCAAATTTGTTAAAGTAAGTATATGAATTCTTGTCTAATCAATATGAATTGTGTAATTCTTAACATGGGTAACTAAATCCACTACTATGGTTGTGGGAACCATGGGTAATTAACAAAGTAGAACTAGCTAAAATAACAATTCTAGAATAGTTTTTTGCATGTATTGATAATTATTTCGTTTAGAAGTCTTTTTAACGGTGGCCAACGTTAGAACTTGCCTTGTTGCTACTTGCTAGACCAATGAGGTAGATAATAAGAAAAGAATTATCAACGTAGATTTAGTATACACTATCTAATAGGATAGTGTCGATTGGTGCGAAGTAATAACTAAGCCATACATCGATTATGATGCTTAATATGAGGTAAAAGGTAAGTTTACACACATGTAGCTGGACCAAGGTGCGGAGTGAAATTCACTAGTTGCCGGACCAAGGAATTAGGGATACATAACTTATCACTTTGCATGCAAGACACTAGGAAAGAGTTGTTATAGTTAGGGTTACTGCGTTATGAACCTATGGGGAACACTTACACCCTAGTTTCTCTCATCACTTGATAAACATCAAATATTTGAACTTGCTACTTGATTACTTAGACTTAATTAATTACTTTTGTTACACAAAACCCCCCTTTTTATTGTTTGTTTTCGGAAAGAACTTGACTAAATAGAAGTAATCGTAGATTAAAGTTAAGTCTAAACTATTTTCCTCGTGGGATCGATCCCAACCTAACATTTGGGTTCTTTACTTAATACGACCGCTTATACTTCTTTAGGGAAGTATAATTTGAGCGTATCATATCTTTATAGCTTTTCTGAAACACGTTAGACAACTTGGTTCACTTAAGTAATTCAGATAAAAGTAAGATAATTTAGGTTGTGTAGAATATCAATTGGTATCACAACAAGGTTATCTTTTACAGGTTAACACCTACGATAAAAGATCTAGATAAATTCTGCACCACTTATTGGTCAGACCCCCAATGTTCAATGGGTCTCATTTTAGCTCGTGGAAAGCACACATAAAAGATTTCATTAAAGTGGAAGACTACGAGCTGTGGGATAGGATAACGATTGGACCTATCATCCCTATGAAGAGTGTTGATAGAGTTCAACTACCAAAAGTGAGAGTTGACTTCACTGCAGATGATTTATCAGCTCTCATGAAAAATGCTAAGACCAAAAACATTCTTGTTTGTGGTCTTAGACCAGATGAGTACAAACGAATTTCTAACTGTACTACTACCAAACAAATCCGAGGGATTAATGCTCATGAGGGAACCCGTCAGGTAAGGAAATTCAGAATAGCTATGCTATTTACTGAATATGAAACTTTTAAAATGAAGGAAAGTGAGTCTCTTCTAGAAATGATTACTAGATTCACTAAGTTGATAAATGAATAGTCATCATTAGAAAAAGTTCTTACGACTGAAGAACAGGTTGACAAGGTTCTAAGGATGCTTCCAAAGAAAAAATGGGATGTAAAAGTAATCGCTATAAGAGAAGATAAAGACATCTCCATCATGACACTTGATGAACTTGTGGGAAATCTCAAAACTTATGAGATGAACATTAATGATTTAAAGAAAGAGGTAATGCTTAATGATAAATCACTCGCCTTGAAAGTGTCGGATGGAGAAGATACTGAGTATGATGATGATCAAATAACACTTTTAGCAAAAGGCTTTAAGAAGTATCTCATGAAGGAGAAGGGAAATGAAAATAAGGAAACCAATAAGAAGAAGTGGGTATGATAAATCTCAAAATGGTTGCTACAAGTGTGGCAAAACTGATCATCATGTTACGAACTATCGCAGTGGGAAGTGAATTGGAGGAAAGAAAAGATAGAAAATGAGAGAAAGAGAAAAGAAGAATGTGAAATGGTCGCTGCTTGGGGTTCAGGAAATGAAGAATCCGATGATAAAATAGATGAAACTGTTTTCATGGTTCTAGAAGATTCAAATATCTAAGATAATGAAAACTTTGAGGTTAGTATAAACTGCATCTCTTTTCAAAAAAAAAATAAATTGATCGGATTAATGAATGTGCTAATTGATGATTTCCAAGAATTAACATGTGAAAGTAATCATCTGTTTAAAGTCTTTGCAGACCAAAAATTTGAGTACGTGGAACTCAAAGATGACAAAAGAAAGTGTAACTAACAAACAGAACAACTTTTTGAAGAAGCATGTTGAAAAACTTGAGTCATCTAACGTAGATCTAATTTCTGAAATCTTAAAGATGACTGTTACTGGAAAAGGAAAAGAAAAAGAAAAAATGAGTGAAACTCAAGAAAACCTGAGAAAGGAGTTGAAAAAAAATACAGAAAATGATTATTTTTTAGAAAAAGAAAAGGTGAGGAAATTAAATGCAGAAATCTCTCAAATAAAAGTAAAGCTTGAAAAAGAAAACAGATGGGCTCACTCATCCAGAATTGTCAAACAATTGAGTGAGAAAAATCACAATGAGAAGGCAGGTATTGTCTTTGATAATGATAAGGCTGTCACAACTGACTTGTCCTATATTTTTGGCAAACTCGAGCATCCTACCACCGAATGTCTTGTCGCCAGAAATTATAGAAACAAAAATGTTGAAATAGCAACTAAAAACATGTTAAAGCCAATCAGAAAGTCAACAACAACAATTGGTTGCCAAGATGGTAAAAAAGAAATATTATTCACCCCTTCAATCATCAGAAAGAATCCAAGCTTGTCCGGGTTCCTAAAATAAACCTTTATATGTTTGCACGTAAAAGTGAAGGGAAGCAAGTATTGGTACATGGATAGTGCTTGTTCGAGGTATATGACCGAAGACAAACATAAATTCCTTTCACTCGCTGCATTCAAAGGGGGGAATGTGTCATTTGGAGATGGAAAAAAGGCACTATTGTAGAAATTGAGAAGATCAGAAAGACTAAATCCAAAGCACTGAAAGAAGTATACCATGTGGAAGGGATAAAGCATAATCTCTTCAGTATCTCACAACTATGTGACAAAGGTAATAAAGTAATTTACTTCTGAAGGTTGCATGGTTGAAAAACTAGATACAAAAGAGGTTACCTTAATAGCCAAAAGACACAGAAATGTGTACAAAGCTAACATCATGGGGATGCCAGACACTAGTATGAAGTGCCTCAGTGCAATCACTAATGATACCTTACTATGGCAAAAAAGATTTGGACATGCTAGCTTGAAACAAATCAACAAACTATTGGAAAAGGAGATGGTTATAGGTTTACCTAAGACCAAATTCAAAAATGACAAACTTTGTGGTGCATGTGTAAGGGGGAATCAAGTGAGATCATCTTTCAAGACGAAGAATTAGGTAAGTACAACTAAATGCCTTGAAATGCTTCATATGTCCTTATGTGGACCCATGAGAGTACCAAGCAGAGGAGGAAAGAGGTATGTCTTTGTCATCATAGATGATTTTTCTAGATTTAATTGGACATTATTCATAGCTTCTAAAGAAGAGTCCTTTGAGACTTTCTCTATTGTTCTAAAGAATATAGAGAAAACTCTAGGCGTATCCTTGATTTCTATAAGATCTGATCATGGAACAAAACTTGAAAATGCAAACTTCCTAGAATTCTATTCATCACATTATATAGATCATAATTTCTCTGCTCCTAGGACTCCTCAACAAAATTGAGTAGTTGAAAGGAAAAATAGAACTTTAGAGGACATGGCTAAAACAATGATAATTGCTTATAATCTTGAAAAACATCTCTGGCCTGAAGCCATTAGTACTGCATGCTATATTATAAATAGGTGCATGACACGTCCCATCTTAGAGAAGACTACCTATGAATCACTCAAAGGTAGAAAATCAAATATCTCTCACCTTAGAACTTTTGGTTGCAGGTGCTATGTTCATAATAATTGTAAAAATAATCTTGGTAAGTTCGATGCAATAAGTGATGAGGAAATCTTCTTAGAATGTTCACCACATAGTAAAGCATATAGGGTCTTGAATAAAAGAACAAAATGTGTTGAAGAAAGTGTGCATGTTGTCATTAATAAAAAATATTCTCTGCTGAGACTTACATGCAGGGTGACAGTGAAATTGAGGAGCATAGGCAGGAGCAATTCGAGGAACACGTTCCCTCTGTAAAACAATCAGTAAGCATACAGTCAAGGGGAATAGTAAGTAAATATACTGGTCATTCTGAAGAACAAGATGATGGAGATAATACTGCTACCTCTCAAGGGTTGACGGTAAAAAGCTACAAGTATCAAGGATAACATGCTATTGATAATGTTCTTATAGACCTAACCTCTGGAATTACTACCAGGTCAGGCATAAAGAACCTCTGTGCTTTTCAAGCGTTTTTGTCCATGGTTGAACCCAAAAAGGTGAAGGAAGCCCTTCTTGATGAGGATTGGATTCAAGCAATGCTCGAAGAGCTTAACCAATTTGAAAGAAGTAAGGTATGTCACCTTGTTCCACCACCTGAAAGGAGAACAATAATTGGAACAAAATGGGTGTACAGGAACAAGCTCGATGAGAATGGAACAGTCAAAAGAAACAAAGCCAGGCTTGTGGTTCAAAGGTATAATCAGGAAGCAGAAATATGAGACCTTTGCTTCCGTAGAGAGACTTGAATCAATTTGATTACTCATTGCTTTTGCTGTATTTAAAGAGTTCACTCTCTATCAAATGGATGTAAAGAGTGCGTTCTTGAACGGATACTTGAAAGAAGAAGTATATGTTAAGCATCCTCCTGGGTTCGAACATCCTGAGTTTCCTAATCATGTTTACAAACTAGACAAAGCTCTGTATGGGTTGAAACAAGATCCAAGAGCATGGTATAAAAGGTTATCTAAGTTTCTCTTAGATCATGGACACTCAAGAGGTAAAATCGACAATACTTTTTTTAAAACAAATGGAAAAGATTTGTTGATTGTGCAGGTTTATGTGGATGACATAATTTTTGAATCTACAAATATCCTAATGACTAAAGAGTTTGTTGAAATTATGAGTGGAGAATTTGAAATGAGTATGATGGGGGAGCTAAGTTTTTTTCTTGGATTACAAATCCAGCAAACTCCCACAGGTATCTTGATTCATCAACAGAAGTATGTGAAGGAACTTCTTGAAAGATTTACATGAATAATGCAAAGGAAATTGATACTCATATTGCTACAACCACTAAGCTAGATCTGGATGAAACATGTGCATCTGTTGATCAAAAGTTGTTCAGAGGAATGATTGGGTCTCTCTTGTATCTTATTGCAAGTAGACCTGATATCGTGTTTAGTGATGGACTTTGTTCCAGTTTCAAGCAAACCCCAAAGAATCTCATCTTAAATTTGTTAAAAGAATTTTCAGGTATCTCAAAGGAACTACTAATTTGGGACTCTGGTACTCAAAAGGAAGCAATTTCAACCTGGTTGGTTATGCTGATGCTGATTATGCTGGATACCTGGTTGACAGGAAGAGCACCACTGGTATGGCCCACTTCTTTGGAACATGTTTGATATCCTGGTCCACGAAGAAACAAAATTCTGTTGCCTTATCAACTGCTGAGGCTGAATACGTGGATGCTGGATCTTGTCGTGCACAATTGCTCTGGATTAAACAAAAATTACTTGATTTTAGTATGGATGTTGGTAGGGTTCCTATCTTGTGTGATAATACTAACGCTATTAACATAGCAAAAAATCATGTGCAACATAAGCATACAAAATACATTGATATAAGACACCACTTTTAAAGATATAATGTAGAGAAAGGTCACTTATCAATTACGTTTTGTTCCACTGAGGAACAAATAGCTGATATTTTTTGCAAAGATTGAGTAGAGATCATTTTAAAAAAATAGGCTAGACTTGGGGATGATTAAGATTGCACAATTTCCCTCCCTCAATGATTGCCTAGAAAATTGTGTTTGTCATAATTCATGGGTATTTTAAGTATGACATGAAAAATTATCTAGTTTATCAAAATACATTAGCTTGTATATCATTTTTGTCCTCATTAGCTTTCACTATGTCTCATGGATTGTCCTTACTTTGAGCAGATAAAATAGGTATGTGTCAATTTGTGTAAAGACCCTAGAGTACCCCCTAGGCGTCACACGGCGTACTTGACCTCTCGGAGATCTTGTAAAATTCTCTTAGCTTTCATTCATCACATAGGTATTAAAAGTAGTGCGTAATTAAAACTTCTCACAATAATAAGGAAAATTCTTTCATAAAATGTAAGAAACTTAGTCTCAACATCACAAGCCATCTTAGACACATCTTATTATCATAGGGTCACGACCCTACATAGAAAAAAACTCATGTCTAATACAAAGTCTTTAATAGAAAGGAAACTGAGCATAACATCCACGTCCTTGAACATATGAGGACGTACCAAGAGACTTGAGAGAACAATCTACTTCCCAAGCTTCAACTCTAAGATCCTCACTTCCTTCCACCTATACTTGTAGAAATAGAGAAGAATACAGAGTTAGTACAATTAATTTACTAAGTATGGCAATATGCAAACACATGCTTTAAAGAGGACATTTTAGATGAAATACACTTTTCATGCTATTTTGATAAAACCTCATGAATCAAGTGTAAAAGACATCATATAAGTCATCATCAACATACAAGGTAATACTTCTGTAATTCTCAACTTATAACCAATTTCATTAAGTATCTCATTAGTCATTTATACCCTTTATCCAAGGTTATCCTAAGACCCACCTAGATAAGAACTGAAGACACCCCGTACAACCTCTTCAATATATACCTAAGTGATCCTTAAAATCACCAAAGATAAGGATACCTCATCTCAACTCAACAAGTAAACATTCATTACTAGAGTAAACATTCATGCATTTAAGAAATTCATATAAATACCATCCTCTAAGACAACTCCAAGTTACACTAGTGCAATGTGAAAGTACCATCCCATACTACTACTCCCACTTAGTGCTACCTAGGAATCACCATATACTAGGAATATCATATTCAATCATTTACATAGCCTTTATCAACATTATACATAAGGTCAACATGCTTTATTAACATTAGAAGTAAAGTCAACTCACTTCATTAACATCATATAGTAACCCATTCATTCATTAACATCATATAGTAACCCATTCATTCATTAACATTACAAGGACACACCAGGACTCCCTCCAAATGTCTACTTGTGCAATGCATAAATGGCGTCCCATTCCACCACCTACCCTAAGTAGTACTCTCTTATGAATACCTAGTTCATTACATTCATTTGTGGGGGCTAGCTTTAAGTGACATAGACCATGACATCTTGACATGAAATCACAGTATTAACCCCTACCGGATGAGGGATCCCCACTTGCCTAAGGTAGGGTCATTCTTTTAACCTTCACATGGATCACAAATATCTAGTCCTATGCGGGCGCATAGTTAAGGGATAAGGAGACTGCTTCTAAGTACTACATCTCAACTCACGAGGAGTACTCATCTCAAGAGGTACATTTGGATACCACATCTCAACTCACAAAGAGCATCCACCCCTTTGTCAAATCCTCTTGATGCTAAGCATAAATCCCCACGGAGTTTTAGACATTCATTACATTCATTATCTATAGGTTAAGAGATTGCTACTAAGTACTACATCTCAACTCACGAAAAGTACTCAGCTCTAGAGGTTACTTTTAGATACTACATATCAACTCATGAAGAGTATCCAACCTTCAACTTATCCTTCATTCTTTGTAAAGCTGTTAGAAATAGAGAGTTTCCTACGTACTAGACACTACATCTCAACTCACGAAGAGTGTCCACCCCAAAATCCCCCATTTTCATTCTTTAGGGTTCTATTGAGAGAACCTTTAAGTAGAATCTCATTCATTACATTTTCATTAGCTTTATTCATTCATTTATTCATTCATTGCGTGTGTATATATGAGAAAACCTTTCACATAACAACCATCATTCATAACGTTGTCTTCTAAACCTGATCATACTACATTCATCATAATCCACACTCAATCATACTTCACATTCACATCATACTTCAATTAGTCATACTATATTCAATATCCACATTCATAACTTCATAAGACATCTCTATACATATACTTCATAACATCACTTTACTTCACATTTAATGCCTTCAAGGCCATAATCACAATTCACATATACATTCATATAGATAGAGTAAAAACACCGCCGCCATAAGTGGACCACAAGATGAATTCAAGAAGAACTAGAACAATTTAGGTCAACTTACCCTTCATCCATGCCTTGATCACCTTTTCTGAATTCTCCAACAATTCATCATAATTAGGCATAATTGGCAGTAGATAACTATAATATAACATAGTATAAACACAATTCTAATGATATCCAATCACATTCATCAAACCCACTTCATAAGCCAAAATTAGAGAATTAGGATGATCATGGGTTCATGGAGTTTTTGATCATAATTTCATCAATTAACATTGAAAACATCATAATTCATCCATTAAAACCTTTTAATGTAAGAACCCATTCTTAGAATTCGAAATAGGAACTTCTAGGATTTTGAAATCTTTTGAAAAGCCTTAGGATTGGCTCCTTGAGTGAGAGAAGAATCGAGGATGAATTAACATACCTTATTCGTAGAAAACCCATATATTTGATTCAGAAACCACTGAAAATCTGCATTCCTAGCTTCAGCTTGTGTTCAAGATCCCATGGAGTCTTAAGAGAACTTTACTTGTGAGAGGGGGTTTGATTTTGAAAAGTGAACTCTAAATTTAGGTCTAGGTTTTTAAACTAACTTAAAATACTTTTATAACACCTAAAATAACCGTCTATGACTTAATTAGGATGTGGGGGTGAATTTGCCACTCCACCCCTAGGTTGGCTAAAACCTTGCATAAAGTTGCAGGTGCCAAACGCCGACTCCCATTGATGGGGCATCGTTTGATCTACTAGGCGTCAATGGTGTCGTTGATTGGGATATATTTGGCAGCTTCATGACAAGCGTTTGGGTCCTCCTAAAAGACCCTTAGGGTGGTCCTCAGGGAGTCATACCCGGACGTTTCGACCTTAGTATAGACTCCAAACGACACATTAAAATACATAAAACATGCAAAGGCACACTAGGGCACACAAGACTAGTTTCCGAATGTTTTGGTCGTTCTTTAATGTTCGACTTCCAAACTCTTTAAAACTGACTTCTAAAGATATTCTTTATTATTTTATCAAGTTATTAACCCAAGAAACAAATGTGAAGCTGTAGTGTGTCCTATTTCATTTTGAGGGTTGTTACAGTCTCCTCCACTTGAAAAACAAATGAGAAGGCCGAGCTAACCACTTATTAACTCAAAGATGTGTCTCAAACTTGGTACACTCAATGGAAGGACAATAGAGCTTTTAGACCGGGTCTGATAAGTGGGGAAGTCATTAGGAGGGCATTTCTTGATAGGTTCTTCCCAAAGGAGAAAAGAGATGGAATAGTGGAATAGTTCATCAACCTTCATCAAGCAGATTTGATTGCTCAAGAATATTCTTTGAAAATTTTAAAATTATCTAAATATGCCTCTTCTTTGGTGACCAACCCGAGGGATGAAATGTGTCGTTTTGTTTACGGGTGTGTTAGATGATCTTGTGAAGTGTCGTGCGAGAATGCTGCACAATGACATGGATTTATCTCGTTTGATGATGTGTGCTCAACAAGTTGAGGAGAGTAGGCTTAAAAGGAAGAATAAGGAGGTCAAGAGGGCAAGGCCCTTTGATGAAGGTACTTCTAAGGGTAAGTTTGAAATTCTAGACAAACCCAAGTTTAACAAAAGATTCTGCAACCATGTTCGTCCAAATGTCTCAAAGACTCATAAGGATAGGATGTCTAACCCAAGGCCCATAGGAAAAAATGCGGTGGTTCGCCATGTGATAACCCATAATGTGACAAATGTGGAAAGAAGCATGTGGGTAAGTGTTTAATGGGAACGGATAATTGTTTTGGCTGTGGAAACAGAGGTCATATGGTAAAAGATTTTCCCATAGAAAAGACTCAAGGAAGGGAGAGTAATCAAGCACAAATAAGTGGTGTTAATTTAGATGCTCCTAATAAGAAGCGCTTCTATGCTCTCAAATCTAGGGGTGACCAAGAGGATTCTCCCGATGTTGTTACCGTTATTTTGCAAGTATTTTAAATTACAGTTTATGCATTGCTAGTTTCCCATGCCACTTTATCTTTTGTAACTCCTTTAGTGGCTATGAAGTTTTATGTGCTCCCCGATGTCTTTGTTGAACCTTTTTCGGTTTCTACCCTGGTGAGTGACTGCGTTGTTGCTAAAATAGTCTATAGGAGTTGTCCCATATTATTATCCAATAGAGTTACATTGGTTGTCTTGGTAGAACTTGATATGTTGGACTTTGATGTCATATTGGGGATGGATTGGTTGCATGCTTGTTTTGCTTCAATTGATTGTACAATAGGGGTAGTTAACTTCCAATTTCCTAATGAACCCGTTAAGAATGGAAGGAGGAAAACTAAATTCCTAGAGGTCAAAATATTTCATGTCTAAAAGCTTGTAAGATGATTTCAAAGGGATGTCTCTATCATATTGTGAGGGTCAACAACCTTGGGTCCGAGGCTCCATCCTTAGAGTCGGTCCTCATTGTGAAGGACTTTCACAAGTCTTTCCCAATGATTTACCCGGTATTCCTCTCGAACATGAAATAGATTTCCACATATATTTGATGCAGGATACTACCCATATCAATTCATCCTTACCGGATGGCTCTGGCCGAGTTGAAAGAATTAGAGGCTCAACTCAAGGATTTGCTAGACAAGAGTTTTATAAAACCAATCATATATCCATGAGGTGCTAATGTATTATTTGTGAAAAGAAAGATGGGTCTCTTAAAATGTGTATTAACTTCCAACAATTGAACAAGGTCACTCTAAAGAATAAGTATCCTCTCGCTGGAATTGATGATTTGTTTGACCAACTCCAAGGGGCGAGTTACTTTTCGAAAATTGATTTGAGGTCAGGGTATCACCAACTTAGAGTTAGAGGAGTTGGCATTCCAAAAAGGGCTTTCCGAATAAGATAATGTCATTATGAGTTCCTAGATATGTCTTTTTGTCTAACTAATGCCCCGACGGCTTTCACGGACCTCATGAATAGGGTGTTTCGAAAATATCTTGATTTCTTTGTAATTGTCCTTATTGATGATATCTTGGTATATTCTAAGAGTGATAATGAATACATGTGTCGTTTGAGGGAATTATTGAAAGTTCTCGAGGAGAATCAACACTTTTCTAAATATAGTAAGTGTTCTCGAGGAGAATCAACACTTCCAAATATAGTAAGTGCGAATATTTGCTAAGATAAGTGGCTTTTCTTGGTCATATTGTATCTAGTGTTGGTATTGAGGTTGATCCAAAGAAGAGAGAGGTGATTAGGAATTGGCTTGGAACTTTGAATCTGATATTCGAAGTTTCTTGGGATTAGCCGGGTGTTATAGAAGATTTGTTGAATGATTTTCATTTATCGCTTCTCCATTAACTACCTTAGCCAAAAAGAAAGCTATGTTTGAATAGACGAAAGCTTGTGAAAAATGCTTCCAAAATATGAAAGATAAGCTTACCTCGTATTGACCTTACAGAAGGTTACCAAAGGGTTTGTGGTGTATTGTGATGTTTCTCGAGTAGGTTTGAGTTGTGTCCTTATGCAACATGGTAAGGTTATAACATATGCCTCTAGACAACTCAAGCTGCATGAGAAGAATTATCTAACTCATGATCTTGAACTAGTAACCGTAGTGTTTGCTTTGAAAATATGGAGACATTATCTGTATGGAGTGCATGTAGATGGCGTTCACCGATCATAAGAGTCACTAATATGTATTCACTCAAAAAGAGTTAAATCTATGATAAAGAAGGTGGTTAAAGCTTTTTAAAAATTATGATATGAGTGTCCTTTACCACCCTGGTAAAGCCAATTTGATTGCGGATGCTTTGAGTCGAATGTATATGGGTAGTGTAGCCCATGTTCCCAATTGTAAGAAAGAGCTAGTAAAATATTTGCATGGATTGACCCGGTTGGGTGTTCGACTTGAAGATTCTCCAAATGGGGGTTTCACGGTTCATTATAACTCCAAATCATCTTTAGTAGTTGAGGTGAAATCTAAGCAACACCTTTTTGAAAAGGCTCATGGTTCCCGATATTCCATTCATCCGGATGCCACCAAAAGTTATCGAGATGTTCAACAAATCTATTGGTGGAATGGTTAGACGAGGGATATAACGGAATTTATGTCGAAATTTCCAAATAGTCAGCAAGTCAAGGCCGAAAATAAAAGATTGGAAGTGTTGACTCAAGATATAGATATTCCCACATGGAAGTGGGAAGATGTCAACATGGATTTCATTGTGGGTTTGCCTCGTACATGAAGGCAAAATGATTCGATTTGGGTAATTGTGGATAGGTTGACCAAATCAGTCCATTTTATTCCCCTCAAGCTACTTATGTGGCGGGAGAATATGTTGTGTTGTATCTTAAGGGGATTGTAAGAATGCATGGGGTTCCCATGTCTATCATTTCGGATAGGGGTCCCCAATTTACTTCTCATTTTTGAAAATCATTCCAAAGTGGGCTAGGTACAAAGGTGAAACTTAGTACCGCATTTCATCCACAAACGTATTGTTTGGTGGAATTAATCATCCAAACCTTAGAAGATATGTTGAGAGATTTTGTCATTGACTTCAAGGATAATCAGGATGACCATCTACCATTGATTGAATTTGCCTACAATAATAGCTATCACTGGAGTATTGCAATGTCACCCTTTGAGGCCCTTTACGAGAGGAGATGTTGATTTCAGATTGGGTGGTTTGAGGTAGTTGAGTTTGCTCTAATGGGTCCCAAAGCAATTTATGAGGTTGTGGAGAAAGTCCGGCTCATAAGGATTGATTGAAGACATCCAAAAGTACGCAAAAAATTGTATGCAGACAATATAAAGAGGGACCTTGAGTTTATGGTAGGTGACTTGGTCTATTTGAAGATATCACCCTTGAAGAGGGTGATGAGATTTAGTAAAAAGGAGAAACTTAGTCCCCAGTATATGGGGCCATATGTGGTTTTGAAATGCATCGATAGTGTTGCCTATGAGTTGAAATTACCTTTTGAATTGGCTCTGGTGCATCCGGTGTTCCTTTGATCATTGCTCAAAAAGTGCATAGTCGATATGATGTCTATCCTTCCCAAGAAGGTTTAGAAGTTTAAACCTTTCCTATGAAGAGGTCCTAGTTGAGATTAGACCGGCAAGTGAAGAAATTGAGGAATAAGGAAGTAGCTTCCATAAAGGTTCTTTGAAAGTATCATCTTGTGGAAAATTCTACTTGGGAGGCCGAGGCCGACATGATGTCATGATATCCTCATCTCTTTCCTTCCTTTTCTAGTAAACGTTGAGGTTAGTAATTTCCTCATAGTTTTGATTTATGATGGGTCATAAGTGTGTCCTAACTTCCATGATTTCCCTTAAATATGCATGTTCTTGTGAAAATTCATGTTTCATATGTGTCTTGAATTATATGTTCTTCATATTTGATGAAACTTAATTTTATGGTTGGTATAATCAAGTTGCGTGATATTTCGTGCTGTGAAATTGCCCGTATGTTAAGTAATGAAATGATGTATTGGCTCATTGTTGAATATGACGAGCTATATGCGAAGGAGAAGGAACATTCCTCCTTGCATAATGAGAAATGATGAAATATGTGCATAATTGGTAGTTGATATAGTTTCTACCTCACAGAGATGCATTGTTGCCTTTGAGAATGGAGTTAACGTTTCCTCTTTTGTTATTAAATTATCATTGTGTACCATATCTTTGCGGTCTTCTAGTCTTGAGTCGTAAATTTCCAAAGATGGTTAAAGTGTCATTCAAGGACGAATGTTTCCCGGGGGGATAATGATATACCTCGGAAATCCAATGACCTAGGATAGAGCCTCACCCAATGAATAATTATTAAAATAGTGTTCCCAGACCTAAGAAAATGTAATTAACTTGATTTGGAAGTATTAGTTACTAAACGTCAACAAACGACCATGACGTCCGCGAACTAGTGAAAATGATCTAGTGTGCCTTTAGGTCTTGTAACGGGTTTGAAGCGTCGTATGAGGTCAAAATTTTATAAAAAGTTCTTAGAGTACATATTAGTACATGTTTAGGGTCAAAACTTCTGGGTAGGACTCCCCAAGGACCACCCTAAGGATCCTTCACAATGAATTGACCCAAAAGCTGTCAAAAAACAGCAAGCAAGTCAAGAGTGCATTTGACGCTCTGTCAATGGACACACGCCCCGTCACTGGTGGTCGTGAGTCCACACTTAGAATTTTGGGACTTTGTTCCATTTGGCCAGTACCTAACACAATTCATGGATAGCCAGGACGAGCCTTCAATGCATTGACGGTCCGTCAATGGTGGGTGTGGTTTGGTGTCTGCCATCTAGTGTAAGGCACGGCCAAGCCATGGGTGGTTTGGTAAATTCCACCCTTGGACATTTAAATAAAGGGAAGATTCTAATTAGTTATTTTAGTTATATGAAGGGATTTTAACACATAAAACAAGTCTTTCCACTTCATAATCCAAAACCCCCCAAAGACTCTCACTTCTCTCTAGATTTCTCTCTCAACTCAAGACTCCATTGACCAAGAAGATCAAGTTTTATCTAAGGCTTCAAGAACAAGGCTTTCCATCACAAATCCTTAAGGATTTATAAGGTATGTGAACTCTTCACTCTTGGGACTCCTTTCCCCAAGAGGTTCCTTCAAATTGAATTTAAAAGTTCTTCCAAATTTTTAGATTTTACTCAAATTCATGGGTTAACTTTAAACTTGACTTAATTTGTATATTTTGATTAATAATGATAGATTTTGAATTTTATGAGTGAATTAATGTATAACTTAAGTTTTTTGACCTAATTTCTAAAAGACCCATGAATGTCCCTCTTATCCTAACCCTAACTCGTGAATTGTGTAGATTAATGATTCAAGGTAATGTAATTGAGAATGTGCTTGAATAATTGACTATTGAATGATGATAATTATTGAATTGTTGAATAAATATCATTGATTTGGGGGTGAAGTCTTTAATGGATTTCTTGAAGGCCATTGGTAAAACCTTTAAGGTCATGAAAACTCAATTGTAGTAATGTTGGTCTATCCTTGGTAATGTTGCTATATTAAAGTATGAATGATGAAGTTGTGAAAATATGATCATGCTATGTATATGATGTTTGTGAGGTGATGATATGTGTACTATTATGAGGGTCCATGTTCATCTTATTACTATGCTATGATGTAATGTTCTCACGTGATACTGGGGTTGTGATGAAAGGACTTTCTCATCCTAGAAGGTATGAGCTATGGACATGTTATATGATGGGTTAAATTTCTAAGATGTTTTCTTGAATTAATTTTAAGGAAGACATAAAGATACTTCAAAAAGGGAATTTATCTAAGCACCGAGTGAACTTGAGAATGACAGGTGTCCCTTCAAAAAAGGAAGGTAGGTTCACACAATGTTCTCATGAGGTGGATCTATAATGCGAATTACCATAATGAGGGATTCTAGTAACAACCTCCTAGTTCTTCAACTATGTTCCCCCATAGGAACCTTAGCTATTGGATCCACCTAGATGATATTATCATGTATATGTCCTACCTTAGCAAGTAGGATGCCCTCCTTTCGGTGTGAGGGTTTGACATTGGATTCCATGTATAGCTCACATGGTATAATGTTGGTTGTGGCGAAGTTTCTCAAAATTTAAAAAGAATGAATGAAAGTAATAACACAAAAACGAACTAGGGCTACATAAGAGGTGTTACTTAGTGTAGGTAAGTGTATGAAACATTACCTATACATTGCACAAGTGGACCTTGATGGTAGTTCTAAGGCGGTTCTTTATGTATTTATATATGAAATGCATAATGTTGGTCTCATTTGATAGGAGGATGTTGGTTTCAATTGATAAACTTGACGTTGATCTATATTATTATGCATGATGATTGACTATACTTATTATGATGTATGGGGTAAAGGCAATGCTTATGGTCTCTTTGGTAGTTTACTTAGTCTATGTGGGGTTATGGGGCTTCACATACACATTGGACTAGTACACTTTGATTGGGGCTATGAGTAAGTTATTATGATGTACTGATGAAATGGATTATAAATATAAAATGTTGACTATGGTTTTATTTTGAGGTTATTCTTGAATATGAACATGAATATGTCTCAATATTGTTCTGATATGGACTTGTATATATTCTTGGATTGTGCATAAAGACTTTTAAAGTTAACTTGGCATGCTTATGATTAAAATGTCCCTTTGTGCATGTTTTCAAATAATTCAATACTATATGTTTCCATACTTAGTACATGTGGTTTGTAATAACCCATATCTCTTCTATTTTCTACACAAAGAGTAGAATCAGGCCATTAAAAAGATCCCACTCCTTTGTTGAAGAACTTGGATTGCTATCCCTAAGTTGGTGAGTCCTCAAGTCCGAGGATGGAGATGATCAATTCTAATTTCATATTTCCTTATTCAAAGACTTTCTTATAATTCCTATTATAAGACTTGTTGTAATGATGTAAGAGCTAAGTCCCAAAACTTGTACTCTTATGTTTATATTGTCATGTGAGATAGTTACAGATTCTATTTTTATATATGTGAAGTGAAGTTTAACTTCAAACAATTTTTTTTTTAATTTTTCCAATTTTTATTCTATCTATGATGTGATGATGTATTCTATGGGCTTGTCTAAGGCCTCTTCGAGGACGAAGATGTCAGTTACGACTAGGGGATGCCCTCCGGTTATACCAAACTTTGTATCAGAGTATAAGCTTGAATAAATCACAGGAATGATGTCTCATAAAACCACGACTACGTAGAGTATTGATCATGACTGTGAAGCGGACCACACTTATCAATGAGAGACTATGTGATGCTTAGGAAATTCTCATTTCTTTGGTATTCTTAAGTCGTGCCTCAAGAGTCTTAACTCTATGTGTCCTTTTCTTCTAATCCTTTTCTTGTGGATATAGTGTATGACTACTACAAGGGAAGCCGTAACAACGGTTGAAGAGGATATTGCAAATGTGGGAGTTCCTCCCCAAGACAACCAAGAAACTCTTCAAGAGAAAGTTCCTCTATGTGGCCAAGCACCGGTCAATCCTCCGGATATGTCAAATAAAGAAATAAGGGAGGCTTTCCTAAACTTGAATCAAGTCATGGCTACTCAAGCTCAAGTCGTAACTACTCAAGATCAAGCTACGATTGCCCAAGCAAATAAGGAAGTAGCACTCCTTTTGAATGAAAATGCTAGTACCATGACTTCACGTTTAAAAGATTTCATTAGGTTGAACTGTCCAATATTACTTTGGGTCCCACATAAATGAATATCCTCAAGAGTTTCTAGAAGAAGTTTTTAAGGCTTCAAAAAGATGAAAGATAGCTTACCTCTGCTCCGGTGTTGAACTTACACGAGGGTACCGAAGGGCTTGTGGTGTATTGTGACACCTCTTGAGTAGGTTTGGGTTGTGTCCTTATGCAACATGGTAAGGTGATAGCATATGCCTCTAGAAAACTCAAGGTGCATAAGAAGAATTATCCAGCTTATGATCTTGAACTAGCAAACGTAGTGTTTGCTTTGAAAATATTGAGACATTATCTATATGGAGTGCATGTAGATGTGTTCACCGATCATAAGAGTCTCCAATATGTGTTCACTCAAAAAGAGTTAAATCTCAGACAAAAAAGGTGGTTAGATATTTTGAAAGATTATGATATGAGTGACCTTTACCACTTTGGGAAATCCAATGTGATTGTGGATGATTTGAGTCGAATGTCTATGGGTAGTGTAGCCCATGTTCCTGCTGGTAAGAAAGAGATAGTAAAAAATTTGCATATATTTACCCGGTCGGGTGTTCGAATTGAATATTCTCCAAAAGGGAGTTTCACGGTTCATCATAACTACGAATCATTTTTAGTGCTTGAGGTAAAATCTAAGCAACACCTTGATCCTCTATTTATAGAGTTGAAGGAATCAATTCTTAGTAAATCTAATAAGTCCTTCTGCCAAGGGGATGGGGTACTTAGGTACCAAAGTAGGTTTTGTGTGCCGGATGTGGATGACCTACGAAGACAAATTTTTGAAGAGGCTCATGGTACCCGATATTTCATTCATCCGGATGCCACCAAAAGTTATCGAGATCTACAAAAGATATATTGGTGGAATAGTTTGATGAGGGATATAGCTGAATTTGTCTCCAAATTTCTAAATAGTCATCAAGTCAAGGACGAACATCAAAGATTGCAAGGGTTGACTCAAGATATATCTATTCCCATATGGAAGTGGGAATATGTCAGCATGGATTTTTTTGTGGGGTTGCCTCGTACACGAAGGGCAAATGATTCGATTTGGGTAACTGTGGATAGGTTGACCAAATCAGCCCATTTTATTCCCGTCAAGCTACTTATTTGGCGGAAGAATATGCTAAGTTGTATCTTAAGGAGATTGTAAGAATGCATGGGTTCCCTTGTCTATCATTTTGGATAGGGGTCCTCAATTTACATCTTGTTTTTGGAAAGCATTCCAAAGTGGGATAGGTACCAAGGTGAAACGTAGTACCGCATTTCATCCACAAACGGATGGTTTGGCGGAATGAACCATCCAAACCATAGAAGATAAGTTGAGAGAATGTGTCATTTACTTCAAGGGTAATCGGGATGACGATCTACCATTGATTGAATTTTCCTACAATAATAGCTATCACCGAAGCATTCCAATGGCACCATTTGAGGCCATTTACGGGAGAAGATGTTGATCTCTGATTGGGTGGTTTGAATTAGTTGAGTTTGCTCTATTGGGTCCGAAGCAATTTATTAGGTCGTGGAGAAAGTCTGACTCATAAGGGATAGATTGAAGACGACCCAAAGTCGGCAAAAATCGTAGGCCGACAATAGAAAGAGGGACATTGAGTTTATGGTAGGTGACTTGATCTATTTGAATATATCGCCCATGAAGAGGGTGATGAGGTTTTGTAAAAAGAGGAAACTTAGTGCCCAATATATGGGGCCATATGAGGTCTTGAAACACATCGATAGTGTTGTCTATGAGTTGAAATTACCTATTGAATTGGCTCCAGTGCATCCGGTGTTCCTTTGATCAATGCTCAAAAAGTGCATAGGCGATCTGATGTCTATCCTTCCCTAAAATGTTTAGAAGTTGACACAAACCTTTCCTATGAAGAGGTCCCGGTTGAGATTTTAGACCCGCAAGTGAAGAAGTTGAGGAATAAGGAAGTAGCTTCCGTAAAGGTTCTTTGGAAGTATCATCTTGTGGAAAATTCTACTTGGGAGGCCTAGGCGGACATGATGTCTCAATATCCTCATCTTTTTCCTTCATCTTCTAGTCAAGGTGGAGGTATGTAATTTCCTCCTAGTTTTAATTTAGGAAGGGTCTGAAGTGTATTTTAACTTCCATGATTCTCATAAATATGCATGTTCTTGTGAAAATTCATGTTCCATATCTGTCTTGAATTATTTGTTCTTCATACATGATAAAACTTGATTATATGGTTGGTATAGTGGAGTTGTGTAATATTTCTTATTGCGAAATTGCCCATATGTGAAGTGATGAAATTATGTATTGGCTCCTTCTTGAATATGATGAGCTATATGAGAAGGAAAATTACTCCTTGCATAATGCGAAATGATGAATTGTGTGCATAATTGGTAGTTGATATAAGTTCTACCTCACAAGGATCAATTGTTGTTTTTGAGAATGGACTTAACGTTTCCTCCTTTGTTATTAAATTATTATTGTGTACCATATGTTGGCGGGGCTGCTAGTCTTGAGTCATAAATTCCAAAAGATGGTTAAAGTATCATTTGAGGACAAATGTTTCCCGGGGATAATGTTATGCCTCAAAATACAATGACCTAGGCTAGAGCCTCACCCAATGAATAATGAGCAAAACAGTGTTTCTAGACCTAAACTAATGTAATTAACTTGATTTGGAAATATTAGAACCTAAACATCAAGAAACGACCATGACGTCCGGAGACTACTGAAAATGATCTAGTGTGCCTTTAGGTCTTGTAAGGCTTTTGAAGAGTTTTATGAGGGAAAAATCTGGTAAAAATTCTTAGAGTACATATTAGTGCATTTTTAGGGTGAAAATGTCTTGGTACGAATCCCAAAGTACCACTATAAGGGTCCTCGAGGAGGACCCAAACAATTGACTCAAAAGCTGTCAAAAAAGAGCAAGCAACTCAGGAGTGCATTTGACGCCTCATCAATGGTGGTCATGAGTCTACACTTAGAAATGTGGTACTTGGCTCCATTTGGACAGTCTCTGATACAATAAACGGACAGCCAAGATGAGCCGTCAATGGTGGGTGTTGTTTGGTGTCTACCAACTGGTACAAGGCCCGACCAAGCCAAAGGTGGTTTGGTAAATTCCACCCTTGGCCATTTTAATAAAGGGATGGTTCTAATTAGTTACTTTAGGTATATTAAGGGATTTTAACACATACAACAAGTCTTTCCACTTCATAATCCAAAAACTCCAAATACTCTCAATTCTCTCTAGAATTCTCTCTCATCTCAAGACTCCATTGAAGAAGAAGATCAAGTTTTCTCAAGGGATTCATGAACAAAGATTTCCTTCAAAAATACTTAAGGATTGATAAGTTATGGTAACTCTTCAGTCTTGGGACTCCTTTTCCCTAGAGGTTCCTTCAATTCGAATTTCAATGTTCTTCCGAATTTCTAGATTTTACGAAAATTCGTGGGTTACCTTTAAACTTGATTTAATTGGTGTATATTTGATGAGTAATGATATATTATCAATTTTATTTTTATGAGTAAAAAGATCTATTACTTAAGGTGTTTAACCTATTCCTCAAAGACTCATGAATGTCCCTCCTCCCCTAACCCTAACTCTTGAATTATGTTGATTCATAATTAGAGGTTATGTAATTGAGTATGTTCGTGCATAATTGACTATTGTATGATGATGATGTCTGAATTGTTGGGTAAATATCATTAATTTGGGGGTGATGTCTTGAATGCGTTTCTTGGAGGCCATTAGTAAAACCTTCAAGGTCATGAACACTCTATTGTAGTAATGTTGGTCTATACTTGGTAATGTTGCTCAATTGAAGTATGAATTATTAAGTTATGAATGTATGATCATGCTATGAATATGATGGTTGTGAGGTGATAATAGGTGTACTATTATGAGGGTTTGAAGGTAATTCTCATATGCATCTTATTACTATGATATAGTGTAATGTTATTACATGATGTTGGGGTTGTGATGAAAGAACTTTCTCATCTTAGAACCTATGAGTTATGAACATGTTATATGACGGGTTAAACTCCTAAGACGTTTTTTTTGAATTAATGTTAAGGAAGACTTAAAGTTACATCAAAACGGGAATTTAGCTAAGCACCGAGTAAACTTAAAAATGAGAGGTGCTTCTTCCAAAAAGGAAGGTAGGTTCACCCAATGTTCTCATGAGCTGAGAAATAAAATGTGAATTAGCATTAAGAGGGTTTCTAGTAAAAACATCCTTGTTCCTTAACTATGTGCCCCCATAGTAACCTAAGCTAGTGGATTTACTTTGCTATGATAATGTATATGTCCTACCTTGTCAAGTAGGATGCCCTACTTTCGGTGTGAGGGATTGACACCGGATTCTATGTTTATCTCACATTTTGTCTAATGTCGGTTATGGAGAAGTTTCTCAAAGGTTAAAAAGAATGAATGAAAGTAATAAGGTGAACACTAACAGGGACTACTTAAGAGGTGTTACTTAGCTTAGGTAAGGGTATGAGACTTTACCTATACATTGCACAAGTGGAACTTGAGGGGAGTTCTACTGTGGGTTCTTTATGTATATCTATATTTAATGTATAATATTGGTCGCATTTGATATAAGGATGTGTGTTTCACTTGATAGACATGATGTTTTTCTATATTATTATGCGTGATGATTGACTATACTTGTTACGATGTATGAGGTAAAGGCAATGCTTATGGTCTCCTTCCTAGTTTACTTAGTCTATGTGGGGTTATGGGTCTTCACATACACATTGCACTAGTAGACTTGGATAACACATTGCACTAGTAGACTTGGATTGGGGCTCTGAGCATGTTATTATGATGCATTGATGAGATGGACTCTAAACATGAAATATTGACTATGGTTTTATTTTGAGGTTATTCTTGAATATGAACATGAATATGTCTCAATGTTATTTTGATATGGACTTGTATATGTTCTTGGATTGTGCATAAAGGCTTTTAAAGTTAACTTAGCATGCTTATAAACAAAATTTCCCTTTGTGCATGTTTTCAAATGATTTAATTGCATATGTTTCAATACTTAATACATGTGGTTTATACTAACCCATATCTCTTCTATTTTCTGCAAAAAGTTTAGGTTCTGGCCATTGAAGAGATCCCACTCCATTCTTGATGAACTTGGATTTCTATCCCCAATTTTGTGATTCCCCAAGTTCGAGGATGGAGATGATAAATTCTAGTTTCATATTTCCTTATTCAAAGACTTTATTATAATTCCTATTATAAGACTTGTTGTAATGATTTAAGGGCCTAGTCCAAAATCTTGTACTCTTATGTTTATATGGATATGTGAGACAGTTATAAATTCTATTTTGATATATGTGAAGTGATGTTGAACTTCAAAAGAAAAGTTTTAATTTTTCCGCTTTTGTTTTATCTATGATGCGATAATGTATACTAAGGGCTTGTCTAAGGCCACTTAAAGGACGAAGACACCGGTTACGACTAGGGGGTGCTCTCCAGTTGTAACAAACACGAATTCTGAAGAAGATGAAAAGGCAGAGGCACGGAGAATGGATCTACGATGTAAACTCCTGAATGTTCCATCTCGGATAAAAAATCCTCGATCTACCACCTCGACTCCACCAAACATTGAGTTGGGAAAGATATTAGCACCTCCATTACAATCCCCTACATAGAAATCAAAAAATTGGTCCAAGTATGAAGGGCTATGAACGATCATTTAAGAGAAATGACTATATATAGATAGGGTCATTGATATATATCTTAAAGTCGTGGAGTTCCTGATGTATCATAAATTCCAGATTTTCACAAAACCTTGTAGTCCTTACATCTCAAGTGGGGTCAGAGAGTTTTATGATAAATATAGTAAAATGGCACCTCAATGTAAGAGGTTGTTGCTATCATTTAAACAAGTGGACTACATGGTTGTCACAGTAAGAAAACTAACTTGCGACAATGGGTACATTAACACAGTCTTGGGACGATCTAATCAAATCTGGGATCGTTGAGATTGATTAAGGAGGAGAAACTAGATGAGATGAAGAAATGGTTAGATCCATTAGTCTCATACGATGATGCACCAGAATGGCTAGCAAAAGGAATCTCAATTGAGAAAAGGGATCTTAATGTGGCTGTGAGATACTGATTTGGGTTTATAAGCAACACAACTATGCCGCCCCAAAATGAATCATTCCTTGTCCTGAGGAAGCTGAAGATACTGAGGAAGTCTGTGAAGATACTGAGGAAGCTGCCGAAAGAGATCGGCAAAAGATTGAGGCAATTATGATGGATGCAATCTTGTAAGCCTCTCGGGCACTAACACCTCATGCTGGATCTAACGGAGCTAGTCTTGTTGGTGACCCACCAAGCATCAAGGACCATACAAAGATTTCTCCATACCTAATCTTTTCCCTTTAGTTGACTCTACCTTTTAGATATTACTATAATTTGCATTTGAAGACAACCATATTTCTTTTGTGGTGGGGTGAGGCCACAACTTTTGTGTTGATATTTTGTGATTAATGTTTGTGTTTTTGTGTATATATATTTGGTTCGTCTATTTTAATTGTGTTTTAAAGCTGCTTTGTGATTGCTTGAGCTTATGACTCCTTTATGTTTTGAAATTTCAAAACAATTTTGACCCTTCAGATTTTTTTTTTATTTCTCAAACACAATTTCCACCGCTTGTGTTTAAAGTGGTTGTTCTCGTACAAATTTATTTCTCTGTTTAGATCAATATTGATGACTTGAATGGTTCTCTTAATCGAACAAACATGAATGTACCACTACAATGACACCAAATGAAATTACGTAGGTTATATGTGAACTCTTTGCATCTGGTTGTAATTAGCCATGTATCAAATTTCTGTTGTGATGATCATTGCACACTAGCGAAAGTGTCTAGTCTTGTTTGGCTTTTGTATCAATGACTTATCTGATTAGCTTACTTTGAACGATGCATGAAAAAACCTAGAATTTTCCCTGTTAGTCTGATTTATTTAGAAAGGTGTCCTTTTGAAATGATCTTAAGCAATTTTAGAGAGTGTAAGCCAATTTTATATATACCTCTTTTAGTGTCCTACTCGTGAGATTATGAAATTCTTTTGAACACCCATCGAGCCTTATCCTTCTTAGAAAGAAAACTTGATTAAACCTAGACCTTATTCAACCACCACTTATAATCCTCATGACTTGTGATTTAGTGAACAACTAACTTAAGACAAAAGCTTAAGTTGGGGGTGTGGTAAAAAGGAAAAGCAGAAGTCAAGAAGGGCAAGAAAAATCTCTCAAACTGATGGTGTTGCAAAGAAAATGTAAACCCTCCATATAAATAAAATATAAAATAAAAAAAAAAAGAAAAAAAAAAAGAAAATAATGAAAATGAAAATTGTAGAATAAAAGTCCAAACGAAATTCGGGTTTCCAAGCAATCCATTAATAATAGAATGACTTGGAACCACTAGGAAAGAATTTGTATAAGAAGTTGATGAAAATGAAGTGTTTAAAGCGCCACAGTTCATGAAGATCTTTAGTCACTAAGCGTAAATGACCATTCCTTTGCACTCTTCCCAGTTTCAACCCGTAGAAAGACCTTTTTGATCTTGAGTAAGCTGAATCGAAGATTGATTGGAAAATAAGGGCAAAACTATGGGTGAAAACATGCATTATGTTCCTATTTATGAGTGTGAGTGTGCATCCGATTCCTGATCTTAAAATTATTAACTTATGTGTGTGACTATGTAATCATTGTTTGTGTGAGGGCGTTTTGATACTGTTGTTGATCTTGAACTTGCATTAGTAGCAAGAATTCTGAGCATGAGAATCTTTGGTAATGGTATGTCATAACTGGAATCTTTGAGTTCAAAATTGATTTTTGCATTAGTAGTTTGAGTCTTGCTGTGTACGATAATGATCGAGTCTTGTTTAGCACTATTTTAGAAATCCTATTTGAACTTCTGAACTTGAGTTTTCGATGAGGACAAGAAAAAGTGTAAGTTGGGGGTGTTGATGAGTTCTCAAATTGGACTCATTTAGGGCTTTATTTTGATTGAAATGGTGTCCTCTAATGCTTATTTAGTCCCAATACCTAATAAAAACTCTTAAGTTTCAGGTATTTGAAGTTTTAGGGCAAGCATAGACACTTACGCACAAAAAGGAACAAAAAGGATTAAAAGAACGAAGAAACTAAAGCCTGCGCATCCACAAGTACAGTTGGCGAGTCGCTGAGTGGACGTACTCCTCCCTTTGTTTCAACATGCGAAGTCCTGAAGGAAGTGGATAAAATTGCAATGAAAAGAAAAGTTGGTGCATCGCCAAAAAGTTTGGTGAAGCAATGCTATACCGCCAAATGGTCCAGAACGCGAAGATGATGCCGACTAGCACAAAATGGCGATGAGATATAAGAAAGGCTGTTCGCCGAGTTATTCGGCGATCACGACTAACCTCGCTGAATGATCCACTGCAACACTAAATCTAAAAACTATAAATACTGACTGTATGTTTTATTTTAAGGATCCGAACATTATTATTAATTTTAACTTTTAGAACCTTAGTTTTGGTATTTTCTGTCAAGTTTGCAGATGGTTTTTGGAGACTTGAAGCACGAAGGGTTTCATTTTCCCAATGTTGGAAGTGAGTCTTATCTATTCTTCTTCCTTTGCTTACATTAAGGTTTAATTTCTTATACCCGTCTTATTTCATTATCATTTTAGGTTTATTTTGTTATTTCTTGATGTGTGGTTAAAAATCCTCATTTTTCAGGTGTCAATTAGAAAATATGTGTTGATATTATTGTTGGGTCTTGCTTCCTGATAGGTTAGATGTATTTTAATGGTGATTATACCTAATTGTTGTGGTTTAATTTAATAGGTTTCTAGTTGCAAATACAAAGTCACCCATATGTTTTTTACATACCCGAGAGGGAGGTCGCGAAACCAAGATCACTGGACTGATGGCCTAAAGAGTTGACCGACATGAGGTTCGGCCCGAGCGTGTGAGCCTTAGTCCTATATCCTAACACTCGACTCGAGTGAGTGAGTGGGGTAAGGCATCGGCTGGCATCATGCGGAAAATGGGTGTTCGAGAAGAACACATTTGAAACGGGGTAAGTTGCCTGAGAGGGAAATTATTTCCATATAAAGCTTAGCCTAGTCACTATTATATTGCAAATTTCTTACCGAAAGAATATACCCAACCATATATCTTAACATCTATTGCGGTCACACCCTAAGAACATTTCCCCATACCTGATTCCCTTTTGCATTTTTATCATTTTTCTATTCTTGTGACAAAAACCCCTTTCTGATATTTGACACTTTCATGTCGCCACTTTGATTTGACATGTTATAATTCACAAATTTATTTAGCTATGACTAATTAAATGGGAATTCTAGTATAACTACTATTTTCAGTACCACTCCCTTGGGACACGACCCCAACCCTTGGCTGGGTTACTAAACAATCGACGATAGTAGACTCTCATATCATAGGTTAGTGTCATTGGTCACAATAACAATAAAAAACACTCCTCATATCTCTTAGAATTCCAACCCTGATTCTCCCCCAATTTTGAATAACCCAATGAAGAACCATTCTCAACTTTAAACACTGCATTTCTCCCCTTTTGCTTCTTCTCATTTCTAACACATGCTCTTGTAGTAACTCTATTTGGGCCACTACCTTCTGCATGTTCCCATCCCTTTAGGATTCCTTATCAAGTTGATCTTGAGTCATTCTAATAAAAAAAAGGTGAAACTTGATCTTCTTGAGTGTACCATGCTTGATTTATTTTAGTCATATCAACACGAATAATTGAAGTCACCTCAAATGATTGAAACATTATTCCCTCTCAAACCAACTGGTCAGCCACTCCTTATTAAACAAATCAAGACTCCGTTAAAAATATTGGAGAAGCAAATCGTTTGGTAGCCCATAAGTAGGGTATTGAAGTAACAATTTCTTGAAACTCACCCATTTTTGTGGATGGGTTCACCTTCTAATCGCATAAAACATTTAATGTTATCTCGGAGTTTCATTATCTTTGACGGACGAAAATATCTTGTATTAAATGCCTAGATAAGATCATCACATGATGTGATAGAATTTTATTGTAGCTTAGCCAACAACATGTTAGACTCCCTGATGTGAGGTCAAAATACACATTTTTATCATTATTTATCTCACATTTACTATTTATATTTACCCATTTTGAATATAAATTTTATGGATTGTGCTAAATTGTGTCATTTATTTGTAAGATTAATTTGGTGGAAAAATGAAGAAGTTTGGAGCTAAAACAAATTAAAGATGAAAGATTGAAAAAGGAAATCAAGCAGGCAACTTAATGTATTAAAGTGAATAAGATAATATATTTATATACAATATGCATATGTCTGCAATTTGTGAATTGCAAAATTAATAATGCCATGTGGCATTCTCTCAATGAACTGGCCAATGAATGGCGGTGCTAAATATTCTGTTCACGCGAAAAAAAAAGTGAAAAAGTACTCCAATTCTTTTTGGTTTTGGATTCCTAATTTGTTGGACTCAATTATTTTATTTAGAGTTTTCTACATCTATAAATAAGGCATGAAAAGTTATTATTTAGAGGAGGTCAAGAACCAAGATACAAGACTTAATACAAATTTTCTTCTAGCTTTGGAGCTTTGTAAGAGCCGCCGTGGAGGCCGGAGAATTGTGGTTCATTCTTTCTTCTCCTTTATTATTTATTTGTATTCGTGATTAATAAAAAGATAGTTTAGCTATTGTTCTTAACTTTTTATGATTTACACAAACATATTTATTTTTAATAAATTTTGATTGTGTTTTTGAGATAATGAGTAGCTAAGCTCCACAACTAGGTTTGTGGGAACCATGAACGATTAACAAAATATAAATAGTAATTAAGCAATTCTCAAATAGGTTATTGCATGTATTGATAATTCTTTCGCTTAGAAGTCTTTTTAACGAGTGCACGCGTTAGAATTCGCCTTGTTGCTACTTGCGGACCAAGGAGGTAGTTAATAAGAAAAGAATTATCAACATAGATTTAGTGGGATACTATCTAATAGGCTAGTGTCGATTGGTGCGAAGTAATAACTAAGTCATACATCGATTAAGATGCTTAATATGAAGTAAAGGTAAGGGTTAGTAAATTATACAGATGTAGCCGGACCAAGGTACGGGGTGAAATTTTCTAGATGCCGGACCAAGGATTTAGAGATACATAACTTATCACTTTGCATGTATAACACTAGGGAAGAATTGCTATTACTAGGATTACCACGTTATGAGCTTATTGGGAACACATTCCTAGTTATTTTTATTGATTTGGATATAAATTAATACTTAGTTCAAAGCTATTTTTTTAATTTCAATTTAAAAAAACCCATTTATATATAACGACTATCAAGTTAAATATTTGATAGTGATAATATTCTTCCATATTCTCTGTGGGATCGACCCCGACTCATAGTTGGATAATTATATTGCACACGATCGTTTATATTTCTTTTCAAGAAGTATATTTGAACGTTATCACTCCCATTAGAAATAGTGGAAATAATCTAAGTCGGATTGATTCTTGTGTCACATTCTTGAATGAAAAGGGGCTGCCCACATCTATAAAATTCCTTACATGCTCATGTGGATAATCGTGAGCCAGCCCACCATAAAGTCATTCACCTCTTTCTCACTCATTCTTACTTTTACTCAGCCCAATCAACACCAACACCATCCAGTCTAACTGATTTCAACTACAATGACATGATCACAATCGTAACTTTATAAAAAAACTCTAAAAAACACTACTCCTCGAGAACGGTGCCGTTTTTATTAAATTTTCAAAGACAATTCATTGAGTTCTAAGTATCAACATTCATAAACAAGAATAAATGCAACTTCACCAGTTGGGGTCGATCCCAAAGAGAGTAGATTTCTTTTTAATTCAAATATGAAAGTATGGCAGTGTCCTTTTCAGCTGAATAAACACTAGACATAAGAATCTAGAATTCAAATACAAGGTTGTAGTTGCAAACCCACTTCAACAATCAACATAGAATAATCAACTAACGAGATAACACTTGGGGGTTGAATAACCAACTATCGAATTCAACTGAATGCGTGTACATCATTACCAATAATATTATTTTGTTTTGGGGAGGATGGACTATAAGTAAAACAATTTTCTATGGGACAATTACCTTATTTCTGCTAAATTCTCTCAAACATCAATTCTAGCCATACGATGCCCAACCCACTCTCTCATAAAATGAAATATTTCGAGTTAGATACAAAGGTTGAACCTCAAGTTTCAGTTTCTCAAGCTGAAATCGTAATGAACCACTGCTAAGATTGCCAAATTACTACGTTGGCTCTTCTCTCTTGAACTATACTGCACAAAACAAGCAATAATGAAGGTAAAATCAATAATAACTAAGACCAACTTCACATTAAAACCAAAGTTCACTAATTTATGACACCCATTTAGTCAAATGCAACAGTTGGTCACATTGTCAAACCCCCCAAGGTTAGGGCTTTAACCAATCATAACAAAAAAATGCGATTCAATTCCTTCCATGTTCTCCATAGCTGGGTAAATAAAATATGAAAGTCAAAATCTAATAATATCTTCTTTATTACAAAATCCAAAGGAAAAACCTTGTTACAAATCACATCAAATCAACAATTTCGGGATTTTCGCTCTCAATCTATTTCCTCGCAATTTCTGAATGCCTTCTCTCTTGCAAAAATCAATTTATACAAGTCTGGTGTCTGACCTTTTGGGGCCAATCGGCGAGGAAAGTTGGGCATCGCGGACTTCTCGGTGAATCGCTGATTTTCCTTTTGTCTCGCCTTCATGTCTCATATCTTTTTTATCGGACCACTATAATTTTAGACGAGCCAACTCAGGATCAATATTTTATTCACGATGCGCCCTTTTTCCTTTTGACTCGCCCTTCAGCAGTTATCCAGGTCTCCATTACTACTTTATGTGACAAGGTCGTCCTTCTCTGATGCAATCAGCATTACATCGAATGGGACATTTGTTTTCCAATGTTACCCCTAATCGAGCATGTGATTTATGTAAATATAGGCGGTAGAGAGGGAACTCGGTGATTCTCTGAGTGATCTTGGCGATCATCGGGCTTGTTTTTCTTCTTCTCTTTTTTTGTTCGTGTTGTCCTTGCTGTTCATTTTTACCTAGCATTGTTTCTCAATCCATATAACTTAAAAATCAAGGGTTTTACATCAGTTATTGGCACAAATTAGGAATTTGAGGACAATATTCTTATACAACAAAAGCCCTATATTTGTCCAAATTTAGGACTCATTTAAAATACTTGGCGAAATGGTTTGGTGGACCTTTATACTTGTATCAGTTTGTATTCTGAATCCTTCTACTTACTCCTTTGTCATCTGGACCCTTAAACGCAATTAAAATGATACTTTTAAGCCCCTCCAACCGTGTGTCTAGTTCACTCTCCTTTATATAATTGACATGTCATATCCACGTCACATATATTAATGTCACATGATAATTATTTCATACTATTTTTTAAAATTATTAACCAAAATCATTTATAAAATGTAAAATAATAACATTTTAATTTATTATTAGCATTTCTAATTCTCCCTATTTTCGCGACCAAAAGAAAGCCATCATCGATGTCGTCACCATTTTTGCCGGCGTTGTTGCCATTTTTGCCGGCGAAATCACATTTACTTTCTCCCTCACCCATTTTCATATTCATCGCAGAACATTACTATTTTTATTTCCTCATTCAAACTCCACAGTAACAACAGCCTAAGCCACCGTACAACAAGATCTGGCCACCGTACAACCAGATCTGGCTAACGCTTTTGTAATCCAATGCCGACTATTATTTCAACACCCCAAATTGCTTACAAATACAATTTCACACCACCCTTTGACGTGAAGCTCATCGAATCGACTCGAAATTCACCTGATATTTTCTTGGGTTATCGAAACCGGTTAAAAAAGATAAGTTTAAGAGGTTAGAAGGAGACGATTGCTGTTAAAGATTGAAGATGGGGACCTGCAAACTCCCCTCTCCATCCTCTGCGGCGTACCTGCAAAATCCCTCGCCGGCTGCTGCCTCCCATTCTGAAGGAGAAAAAGACAAACGTCGCTCTCATTCTACCGAAAAAGGGACCAGAGCCCCTCTCTCCCTCTCACACCATTGCGAATCGCCAAGAACCGCCATGAAACCAACACGACTCTCTCTCTCCATTGATAATCGCGATGAAACCTGATATCACCAAAGTTTCAATCCAAGATTGGGCTAAAGTAGATGACTATAGTGTGGAGAAACAGCGATGGTGGGAGAAAAAGAAAAGGATGGGCAGCGATGGTGGGTTGCTGAAAAAGTTTTGTGGGGAAGAAATAAATTCTTTTCTTTTTTCTTTTTTTATTATGTATTTTTAATAATTTAAAATTTAAAATTTAAATAATGATGTTCACTCGCCTTAAATGTGTGTAGTCACACTCTCTCACCAACTTAGTTATTTTAATGTCACATAAACATGGTCAATGGTCAGGGGTTTAATATATTGTGTTTTATTTAGTTTAGGGTCCAGATGACAAAGGGGTAATTAGAAGGGTTCAGAATACAAACTGATATAAGTATAAGGATCTACCAGACCATTTCACCAAAATACTTTATGCAGACATTCGTAAAGAGTTGGGTAACCAACCCATATAATCAAACCATTTGTAATGCCCAGTTCATCATTTACATTCTCTTTTTTAGGAATTAGCAATTTTTTTTTATTTTCATGTTTTATAGCCCAAGGATCTAGCAACCCATAGCACCTAAAAATATTTCTCAAAAAACTTTATAAAGGCCTCTGTTATGAGTTTGGGAACCACCACATATACACACAATTTTTATCGCCTATTTCCGCAATATATAGGTTAATTTCTAGGAATCATCAAATCCTCAATTTTATGGTGTTATAGCCCATTGAATTGGCGCCCCGGAGCACCCAAATTATCTTTCACAATAAAATTTACGAAGACTTATGTAATGAGTTGGGGAACCACCATGCATACTCACACTATTTTCAATGCCTATTTTCGATGTTTACATGCCTGTTTTTAGTAACATGGATCTAGAACTCCATATCACATAAAAAATATTTCTCAAAAAATCTTTATGAGAAACTCTGTACTTATTTGAAGAAACACCTCGTATACTCACACAATTTTAAAGCCTGTTTCCTCATTTACATGTTCTTTTAAGGAATTACACAAAATTCTCGATTTTTTGTGTGTTAAAGAAGATGGATCTAGCGCCCCTGAGCACCCAAAATATTTTTTTCTCAAGAAACATTATGAGGACCATTTTTATGAGTTGAGAAACCAGCACCTGTAGTGACTCTATTTGTTATGCCTATTTTCGTATTTACATGCTTTTTTAGGAATTATTCAAATTCTTTTGATTTTTCTGTGTTATAGCCAATGAATCTGGCGCCCTAGAACACCCAATTCTTTTTTTCTCAAAACACTATATGAGGACTTCGTAATTAGTTAGGGAACTATGAGTATACTCACACCATTTTAATGCCTATTTTTGCATTTACAGGCTCTCTTTATAGGAATTACCCAAAATCTTCAATTCTCAATTTATAGCCCATAGCACCCCAAAAAAACAAAAAACATTTCTCAAAATTCTTTATGAGGACCTCGGTAATGAGTTGGAGAACAACCACATATATTCAGATAAGTTTTAATGCATATTTCTACATTTAAAGGCCTTTTTTTTAGAAATTAGCCTAATTCATTGATGTTTTTTGTGTTATAACCCATGGATCTTGCGTTCCTGAGCACCAATTCTTTTTCCTCAATAAACTTCATAAAGACCTCCATAATGAACACAGGAGACACAATATATACTAAAATATTTTTTAACGTCTCTTTCCGCATTTACGTACCTTTCTTTAGGAATTACCCAAATATTCTCATTTTTTTGTTGTGTTATAGCCAATTGATTTAGCGCCCCGAATCACTTAAATATTTTATCCCAAAAAATTTAATGAGGACCTCTGTAATGAGTTGGTTAACCACCACTTATACTCACACCATTTTATAGCCTATTTCTGCATTTATACGTCATTTTGTTGGAGTTACCTAAATCCTCGAGTATAAGAGTGTTATAGCCCATGGATCTGACGCCCGGAGCACCCAATTATTTTTCTAAATAACTTTACATGGACATCTAGAATGAGTTGGCTAACCACCACATATACTTACACCATTTTCAATGCCTATTTCCGCATTTACATGTCTTTTTTTATGAATCACCCAAAATCCTCCAATTTTTGTGTATAGCCCATGGATATAGAAACCCGGAGCACATAAATAACTTTTGTCAAAAAAACTTTATGAGGACCTTCGTACTGAGTCGGGGAAACACCATGAATGGTCACACAATTTTAGAAAGCCTATATCAAAATTTACACACCCTTTTTAGGAATTACCCAAAATCCTCAATTTTTTTTGTGTTAAATCCCATGAATCTGGCGCCTCTAAGCACCCAAAACATTTTTCTCAAAAACATTTATGAGGAGCTCCGTTATGATTTTAGGAACCACCACGTATGCTTACTCTATTTAATATGCTTATTTCTGCATTCAAATGTCTTTTTATGAATTATCATAATTCTTTATATTCCGTGTGTTATAGCGCATGAATATGGTGACCGAATTACACAATTGTTTTTATCGAAAAACTTTTTGTGAACATCTATAATGAGTTAGGGAACTACGATGTACACTCACCATTTTTAACTCCTATTTCCGCATGAACCTATTCTTTTTTAGGAATTACCCAAAAATAATTATAGCCTATTGTTCTGGCACCCCGGAACACCCAAAACAATTTTCTTAAAAAATTTTATGAGACCTTTATAATGAGTTGGGGAACCACCACATATATTCACACCAATTTTAACGCCTATTTCTTCAATTACAGGCCATTATTTTTAAAAAAATACCCAACTTCCTTAATATTTTGTTTGTTGTAGCCCATGTATTTGGGTCTCCGGAGCACCCAATATTTTTGCTAAAAAACATTATTAGTGCCTCCATAGTGAAATAAGGATTTACCACACATACTCACACCATTTTTAAACATCTATTTCCGTATTTATAGACCTTTTTTAGGGATTACCCAAAAATTCGCAATTTTTTCGTGTTATAGCCCATGGATTTGGCACCCAGAATCACCTAAATATTTTTCAAAATAAACATTATGAGTGCCTCCGTAATGAGTTGGGGAACCACCACGTATATTCACACAATTTTTGACGCCTACTTTCGCATTCACGGGCTCTTTTAGGAATTGCCTAAGATACTTCATTTTTTTGTGTGTTATATCCCATAGATTAGGCACACCGAAGCACCAATAAGTTTCTTCTCAAAAAACTTTATTAGGACCTCTATTATGAGTTGGGGAACCGCCAAGTATACACAAACCATTTTTAACACCTATTTCCGCATGTATAGGCCCTTTTCTTAGGAGTAACCCAACATCCATGATTTTTTCGTGTTTTATAGCCCATGCATAAGGCACCCAAGATCAACCAACTATTTTTACTAAAAGAAAATTATGAGGACATATGTAATAAGTTGGGGAAAAAATATGTATACTCAGTCCATTTTTAACAACTATATCCACATTTACAGGCCCCTTTTCTAGCAGTTACCCAGAATCCTCGATTTTTCCTGTGTTATAGCTCATGGATCTAACACCCAGAAGCACCCAAATTCTTTTTCTCAAAAAGATTAATGAGGACCTCCGTAATGTGTTGAACAACTAGCACGTATACTCACACTATTTTAACGCATCCTTCCATATTTATTGACCCTTTTTAAAAATTGCCCAAATTACTCAATTTTTCGTATGTCATAGCCCATAGATCAAGCACCCTGGAGCACCCAAATATTGGTTTCTCAAAATATTTATGATTACCTCTATAATGAGTTGGGGAATCACCCTGTATACTCACACATTTTTAACGCCTATTTACGCATTTACATGTGCCTTATTAGGAATTTATCCAAAATTCTTGATTTTTCATGTGTTATAGAGCATGGATCTGGCACCCCAGAACAACACATTTTTTATGCAAAAAACATTATTAGGACCTTTGTAATATGTTTGGAAAGCACCGCGTATACTAACACAATTTTAAGCGCCTATTTTCGCATCTACGGGAACTTTTTAAGAATTACGCAAATCCTCGATTTTTCATATGTTTGAATCCGTCGCCCTGGAGTACCTAAATATTTTTTCTCAAAAAATATTTTGATGACCTTCGTAATGAGTCGAGGAACCGCCACATGTATTGACACTATTTTACACCTATTTCCACATTTACAAGCCCTTTATTAGGAATTACCCAAAATATTTTATTTTTCGTGTGTAATGCCCATGGATTTGGTATCGGAAGCACATGATTTTTTTCTCTTAAAATATAATAAGGACCACCGTAATGAGTTGGGGAACCACCAAATATATTCACACCATTTTTAATGTCTATTTCCTCATTCACAGACCTTTTTTAGGAGTTACCCAAAATCCTCGATTTTTCGTGTGTATAGCCCATGAATCTGACACCCAAAAGCACCCAAAAAAAATTTCAAAAACTTTATGAGAAATCTATAGCCGTTTCTTACTTCCTTTGATGAATATTCATGAGTTATAGCATTTTCACCGTGTGCATTGTGCTATAGAAAAGATTAAGAAACTCATGCTCTAGTAGCTAACAACTATCATTAGAATTAGGCTCGAGATTTATGCACCAATTTAAGATATATCCTTTGAGGGAGAGAATGAATTACTTTACAAGATGGTGTCCATGGGGTCAAACACCTGAAGCCTGAGCATCACAAGGCGAGCTGAGGAGCGAATGGTGATTAGTCTAGTGAGTTTGGTAAGCCCAACTAATGTCATCGCATTTGGTATTATGTTTTTTTTTCGGCCAAATTTTGCGGAAGTATAAATAGCCCAAAGGATATAATTTTTATAGAGATCGAATGGTTATATTCAAGAAGTTAGATGAGAGATTTAAAAGGAGAGAAGACGTTACTTTTGAATGAACACTTTTCTAGTTCTTGGGGTTTTACAATATGAATTTGAATTTGATAAATTGAAGTTAAATCTAAAGTGGGTTTGTTCTTAATTGCATGATTTCTATTTACTCATCACTGCTTTCTTGAAAGGTATAATTTCGTTTTTTAGTGATTTGTGGCTAAAACCCCAAGATCGAGGGGGTTCTCTAATGGGGTTTGGTGTTGATTTAATGTAGTGGGCATTGTGCTATGCCTTGTTTTGTTGTTGTTCATGTTAATTTGGACTAATTACCATGGGGTTAAATTAGGGGTTAAGGTTGTAAACTTAATCTCTACTTTTGAGGTAGTGAAATGATGCAAATTTACTGAAGAGGAATAAAAAACCGCTAGGAGAAGTAAATGATCTATTCTCAAACTCATTACTTCTACGTCCCATTAAAAAATGATATGTCAGTTATCTAACTTCTACTTTCATAACCACATCTACATCTCAATTAAATTAACTCATTTCATGACCCCTCGAAACTAAAAATCCTCTAGAATAACTTTTCTCAAAGCCTTTGAGTTGCATATGATATGATTCTCATGGAACCCAAGATAGGCAGGAACCTTGAAATCAACGTTCGGCCATGACTTTATATTGTTTTAAAAAAATTAGTCCTCAGAATCTTTCAAACAATCATATAAATCATTACAATGCAGTTGCATTTGTTGACGCGGACAAAATGGGCTACAATGTGAACTTCTTTGCCCGAAAAATTATTTCATTGTTTCCAGTCAACGAGAGTTAAACTTTGACACCAAGTTTTATCCTTCATTTCTTTAAATTCATTTTATTGAGCTTCTAATATACTAAAAAGTCAAATATTTGGTATTTCACTAATATTTTGTTTATTATTATTATTATTATCATAGTTATCTATATGTTACTCTAACTTGTATTATTCCTATACTTATCATATTTTTGTTACCTTAAAATAAATTTTTTATCATCAACATTACTAAACTTACTTTATTGTCGTCTACTATAATAAAGATTGTCGTTACTTCATCTCTAATTTTTTTCTTACTACACTTTTTATGTAATATATATTTTATATTAAATTAGAAGTTCAATAGAGTCAATTTACAACACAAAAATGCCAAAATACTCCATTGATTTGTTCAGATCACAGCCCACCAGGCGTAGCCCATCTTCTTTTATTCATTTAGCCCAAATAAAAGAAAAACTATCCCAGCTAGGGTTCCCATCTCTTTAACCACTCACAACACTACCTTCCCATTTCAATTTCTACACAAGATTTAACCAAGTACAATCATGAATAAATACCGCTCGATCTTTATTGCTGCAAGAAGTCTCTCCCACCGCACATGACTTATAGGCATTCAAATCTTGAAAGAAAAGGAAATATCTTGCCATTTCCGTACACATCTTTGTCAGTTTTCTGAGCTCCTTTGTGGTGTGTTTGAAAAGTTTGGAATTTCACATATCCATTTGACAAAGATTAAAATTCCAAATCCAAATCCCAAAAAAGGCAGAGCTTTAGAGACTTACAATTTTCTATAAAAACAAGCCATGTTAGCCATTAATTGTGGACGAGGTTTCGTTCCTACAAAAATCACTCGACATATTTTTACACTTACCAGAACACAACAATTGCATTTTAATATTGCTTACAAACAAATTTTGAATCTCCTCTCTATCGCTCTTGACTTTATCTAATGGACCAAAGTAATTTGAGGCCGATAACATCCCTAGTTTACTGTAGTTTAAAAGGTAAAATTTGATCCTTCTATTAAATAAAACATTTGTGGTTGTGTTAGAAAATAATGAGTTATGTAATATTTGTCCGTAGTGATATTACAATGTATTCATAAATTTTAGGTATTATTGTGATATGATAATCTCACTTTAGTTGTGCGAAATGTGATTTTAATCATGTAAATTGATTTATCATGTACAACTCTACGTTCTGCTTGATTTAAAACTACCCTATACTAATTTTGTCTTAAAGATTATAAATTGACTACTTTGGTTAAACATTAGATATGCTACTATGTAGAAAGTGTATTTTTACTAGAACATGCTAAACAAAGGATCTTTAACTATGATTTGATATACTAACAGTGAAACGATAATCCAATTTGCTCTCTATATCATTATTTTAGATATATATATATATATATTTATGGGGGATGTTCGGTATATTCTTACATTGTGCGATGTACATCAAATATCTACTTTGGTTTAAATGAGATTGTAACATGTTCTTAGGGATGATTTTCAAATGAATATTATCCTCTTTTAGGCGGTATCAAGAATCCAATTTCCTTATCTAACTATTAATCACCTCATTTATCTCAGCTTGTGATATTTAATTATGGTTATGTGATTAATTTTTTAATCTCTATTTACGTGTTTCCTGATATGTAAGATTTTCTTTGACCCCATATAGTAGCTATGGTATATAGACATATCGTTAAAAAAAAGAATGTCTCTTTCCATTTTTTGATTACTCTTTATTTTAACACTACACGTGACATATTTAATATTAGAGGATTAAATAATATTTTGGTATATTGACATTTCGTTAGTTTAAGATCATAAGATCAAAAGTTTTCTTTACTTTCTAAAACTTTTTGCCAACTCCAAATAGGATAAAAATTAAGGTTGACGGAATAACATATATTGTTACTTTTAGATCTTGATTAGCTTATATAAATTTATTGAACCAACTACTTCCCTTTTAGAAATCATCTTTATCATGTTTTATGTTATTTGCATGATTTCTTATGGTGTCAGAAGGCAATCAAGAACATGTACGATGAAATCAAGACTAGGGTAAGGACAATAGGTTGATACTTAGAGAAATTCCTATGTGATGGAGCTACACTAGGATAACCAATTAGCCTCTTTTAGTTTGGGTTGGTGATAGACGAATTGACACAGAGAATCCAAGGTGAGGTGTTATAGAATATGTTACTTGTGGATGGCATCATTCTAATTGACAAGAATTGTGATGAATCTAATGTTAAGATAGAGGTTTGTAAATGGACCCTAGAGTCTAAAGGGTTAAGGTTGAGAAGGAAAAATATAGAACACTTGGACTGTAATTTCAATGATGTAACGTATGAATTTTGTGTGGAGTGAGGCTTGTTTCACAAGCCATCCAAAAGAAAGATAATTTAAGTATCTTGGGTCTGTTATCAAAGAAAAGAAGGAGATTGAAGATGTTAAACAATGCATTAGTGTAGAGTGGATGAAATGGAGGCTTGCATCAAGAGTATGGTTGTGATAATTTAGAAGGTGCCACAAAAACTTAAAGGTCTATTTTACAAATTTGTCACGAGACAACTATATTGTATAAGGTGGAGTTTTGGGTAATCATGAACTCTCATGTTTGGAGGATGATAGTTTTTAAAATGCTGATGTTGTGGTGGATGTGTAGTCATAATAGGAGAGATAAAATTTAAAATAAGGATCGATGGGATAAGGTAGGAGTGATTCTGGCAGTGGTTAGTATCGGGAAACGTAGAGTGAGATAGTTTAGACATGTGAAAAAGGAGATGCATGAATACCAGTGAAGAGGTGTGAGAAGTCTGCTATTGATTGTCTTAGGAGAGGTAGATGTAGTTCAAAAAAATATGGAATAGAAATGATTATACAATACATTGTGAAACTACAATTATAGTCAAAGAAACTCATATAAAATCAAGGCCTATCACAACTAGACTTAAGGTTATACTCAATAAGGGATACGTTTCCAAATATATAAGGTTTAAGTTTGTGGATGGAAAATATTGTAAGTGAATTAAGGTTTTGCTGGAGATCTTATATGATAATTTTCCTAAGTTTCATTCACAGAGCCAAGGTCATCATTAAGTTCGGTTTCCTTTTATCTCTTGGAGAGATCGAAATCACATACAAACTGATGGCACCCTCGAAGTTGTTTTGCAAGGTATTACATAGTGAACAATAGCAAGGTTATATAAGGTAAATATTATATGAAAAGAGAAGGGGTGTAGGTCACGATGAATTTAGTTTTCCTTTGATCTCGAGAAGAAATTAAAATGAGAAACAAACAGATGATACCATCGAAGTTGCTTTGAAAGTTACTAGCGATAATGACAAATAACAAGCTGATCTGAGGAATACATTATGCCTATAAAAGTATTATATCGACTCGGTATTATTATATCAACTTGGTCAAATTCTGTTAGCTCTATTATTAATTGAAAAACCCTAATATATAAATCATTCGCCTACCCCACTCCACCACACCCCCTTCGGTTTTTGTTTACTCTTCTTTTTTTTCCTTCCTTTTTAGTGCATAAATTTTGGATCTACAAGAAAACCACAAATCTTAATCTTAAGGGTTACAACAAAACTTTTTGAAATAAAAAAATGGTTTAGGGAAACCAAAGGACCAAGAAAAGAGAAGAGAAGAAAAACAAACAAAAGCTCATCCTCAGCCCCACAACTTCTTCCAATTGCGGTATTTCTCTCTGTATTTTAAAGATATTTGTAAAGAGTAATTTTCCAATTCAAGAATTTGAAATAAACCCACCCTCACCCCCACCCAGATCCCCACCCTACCCTTACCCAATCCCAACTCTTTTTTCCCTCTTGAAGTAGCAAAATTTAGATACCTGTTAGGGTCAAAAACTTTTCGTCCCTAATAATGACGAAAATTAATTGATTCTCATGAAAAATTACTTGCTTTCATTTTGTTCAAACAATAACACTTGTTTACTTGTATGGGTTTTTGTTTTTCTTTTTCTTTTTTCATGTCGGTGTGAAAAAAAGACATTTTTATAGGTTTTGGATTTGCAAAATTGCAGGTTGGTTGAAGAGAGTTGATGGATTAGGTTTAGAATGTTTCTGGTAAGTAGGAAATGTTTCGAAGCTTGATGATGTTCTTATTAATCGTTAATTAAAAGAGGTTAATGGGTGTTTGTGTTTAAGGTCATTCCTCCTATGCCCGGTGATGGGAAGGCGGTGGATTTGTGCAAGCTATACTTGGTTGTGTGGGAGAAAGGTGGGTACGAATGGGTATGTGTAAGTCGATCTTGCGGTGTTGTTACCGACTTTCAAAAACCCTTTCGTACCCACCTTTCTCCCTCAAAACCAAGTACAGCTTGCACAAATCCACCGCTTTCCCATCACCGAGCATTTGAGGAAATGGCCTAAAACACAAACACCCATTAACCACTTTTAATAAATGATTAACAAGAACATCATCAAGCTTCAAAACATTTTCCACTTCTACACCAAACCCATCATCTCTCTTAGACCAACCTGCCATTTTTTTTAACACCAACATGAAAAAAGAACAAGAAAATGAAAACCCATACAAGTAAACAAGCTTTAAACAAGTGTTACCATATTTTGATCAAAATGAAAGCAAGTATTTGTTCATGATCATAAATGAATTTTCACCCTTTTTAGGCACGAACAGTTTTTGACCCAAAAAGGTATCAAAATTTTGCTACTTCAAGAGATTAAACAGAGTTTGGGTGGGGTAGGGGTAGTGTGGGGGTCATGGATAGAGGTTGGCGTGGGTTGATTTTCGAATTCTTGAATAGGAAATATACTTTGTACAAAATCCTTTAAAATATAGATTGAAATACCAGTGAATGAAGAAATGTAGGGGTTGAGGATGACTTTTTGTTTCTTTTTTATTCTCTTATTTTTTCTAGGTCCTTTGGTTTCTCTAAGCCATTTTTTCCTTTCACAAAGTTTTGTTGTAACCCTTAAGATAATGATTTGGGGTTTGCTTGTTGATCTAAAATTTATGCACGAAAAAGGAAGGGAAAAAGAAGAGTAAACAAAGAAAAGGAGGTGGGTGGAGTAGGGTAGCCAAATGATTTATATATTAGGGGTTTTCAATAATACTAGAGCTAACTGGATTTGACGGGTCGATACAATACTATCGAGTCAATATGATACTTTTGTGGGATATTTTATGTTGGGGTGTTGATGATTCTGAGATCTGGACTCAGTTAGGGCTTTGTTTTGATAAATTTAGTGTTCTCAAATGCTTAATTTATGCTATAAAATGATGTTTAAGCCTTGATTTTTAGGTATATGTATTAAGGAGCAAAGTAAGGACACTAGCAGTAAAAAAGGAACAAAACAAATTGAAGAAGTGGAGAAAGGAAAGCCTGATGATCGCCAAGAGCCTTTGGTGAATCGCTGAGTGGCCAATCAGTCTGCATAAAGTTCCAGTGTTCTAGCCCTGAGGGAATAAACCAAGTCGGCGATCGAAAATGGGCACTCAACGAGTTGTGGACCAGTTCCACGATAATAGGATTGATTTCCTAAAGATACATAACTTGAGGATGCTGATAGCCGATGATGATAGCCAATGGAAAGAAGAAATAGAAAGAGTAAAGGGTGGTTCGCTGAACCACTCAATGAACCGGACTTACCTCGCCTAATGTCCTTTTTAAGTCTTATTTTTTGGTGACTATAAATCAGATTTTAAACTGTAAGTTGAGGAGTTCTCTTTCAATCTAGAGTTTTTCTTTTGAGTTTGGAATTTTTATTAGTAGACTTAATGGATTTTGGAGACTCAATTAGGATATTTGACAAGTGGGTTACTAACTTTTCACAATTTTAAGCATTTTAAAGGCTTGAATACACTTACATAGTTGAAGGCTAATTGATTTGGTAACAAATTTTACCTTTTTATGATGCGTGGCTAAAACTCTCAATTCTTGGGAGTGATGATGTGACGATGGGTCGAATTAGTTTATGTGTATTGTTGGTTACAAGTTTAAATGCTATATTAAAGGGGGTTTAATATTTAGTTGTGGTTAAATTTATGAATTGTAGTTGCAAATGCTATTATAATTTTGTGTTTTTAGCTTGCTCGAAAGTGAGGTTCTAGAACAAAGGCTATTGATTAATGGTTTTTATGTATTAGGTTGACATGGGCTTAGCTCGAAAGAGTGAATCCTAAGCCCAATCCTACCCATCTAGTTCGAGAGGGTGGATGAATTAAGGTGTGGACTTGTCTTAATTAATGTGCTTGTTGATGTTCGAAAGAAATCACCTGATTCAGGGTAGTTGTTCGAGTGAAATCTATCTCCCTTTTAGTCTAGACTAACCATTGAGATGTATGTGTTTACTAGTAGTTTGAATTACCCATATTGCAAAATTCGCTTATAATCGATCACATCCCTAGAATTCCTCTCTATATTGCTATTTCAATTGTGTGTGACTGCATTGTAGTTGATAAATGTAAAAAAAAGAAATATCCCCCATCTAACATTTGTGACATGCCTTTTTTCTTGTTTCATGTCTTTTTCGATAATTTCCGTTCCTATATCTAATTAAATAAAATTTCTATTTCTTAATTGAATTTGAACACGTACCACTCCCCGTGGCATTCGACCCCAACTCATTTGTTAGGTTTCATACTTTTTAATTATCAGATGCACCTAAAGTTGGATAAGATGTGTTTGAAACGTTAATCAAAGGGCACTAGTTATATTGTTGGAGAGTTTGTACCTTGGTAATTGTTGCAAGTGTATGTCGTGATGCTTGTTGGTCTATCTATATCATGTTCTAATATGCATGAGTTAGATTTTGGAGTCTGAATGGAAAGTTTTGCACGAAGTGAAAGAATTGATAGAGAAACCCATGTGATTATCTGATTTTGTATTTTTTCTTCTACATGAGTGTTGTTTAGAGTTTTTGTCATGACCCAAATAATCGTGATTGACACCCACACTAACCATCAGATAGGAGAACCACTATCACAACTCAAACTAAACAACTAAACTAAATGTAAGACATTTAAACTACGAAAGCAAGTTAAATAACTAAGTTAATTTCCATTAACTAAATAAAGATCTAATAAATAACTAATAATGTGGAAGATAAACCTTGAATCTGAAAGTCATTGTACCAAAAATGTAACAATATCCATGTATAACCAGAGATTACTAACAAACTATCAAAATAACTAAAGCAAGGCCTAAGTCCGAAAAGGGTGGACATAGACTTAAGAGAATCCCATGGAAGCGAAACGAAATGTCTCACCCTTGATTTCGTCAACGATCACTTATCTCCTAAGTGAGGTCTGTCAACAGTCGCGTGAAGATGCCCTATACTCAACAAAAATAAGAGCAAGTGCAGAATCAGTATACAACCACAGTGTACTGGTAGGATCACACGACTATTCCACTACTGTAACATAAACAAGTAAAACAACATTATAATATTATGCATATATATATCAACATATTAACTATTATCATCATGAATTAGCATCACACTTCACATGCTTCATCATGTAGTTGGTCCTCTCACAGAACCCTAACCCAAACTCTTAGCATGCCGGATATGGAAATCCGATCCAAATGGTTATCATGAAGGAACGTGGTTATCCGATCCAAATCACACATCAGCAGAACACTTCTAGATTACACATTTAAGTAACAGTTTCATTTTTTAACATCTATGATCAATATTGCAACATACATACATATACAAGTATCAGAATGAATAGGGAACAAGTATATATCACACAATCATAGAATTACAACCATTACTTACCTCGAAACAAGCTTGAAACCCTAAGAAATTTTATCCTTCCCTTTCCGGATTTGTTTCTCTTGTTCTTGGTCTACTATTAATTACAATAACATGGAAATTTACAAGCAATCACTAATTACCCTGAATAATAACATTCTATGAACCCTAGGTCAAACCCATGATACCAACTTAGTCAAATTAGGGATTTTTCACCATAAGATTTATAAAGAATTCCATCCCCGTTAACAAGAACCCAATCTAATATGTTCTATGGATAAAAATGTGAATTCGGAGAGTGAAAAACTTACCTTCATCTTCGAGAATGGTGGAAAACGAGTTTGAATAGCCCATGGGTCGTTCTCTAGATCAAAAAGTCAAAAAATACCAAATAAGATCGTTTAGGGGTCTTATTTACGACTTTATTCATGACTGTCCCGCTACAGCGACACCCCTCCCGTTGTAGAGGCATCGCTGCAATAGCACCAATCCCGTTGCAGTGGATGTTTCTTAACGAGTGATCTCCGTTTGAAAAATCCCAAAAATCTTATAAATTCAATGCCCATCTCATCCTTAAAAGCGGCATTCATCTGATTTAGCGGCATCTGCTGATTCAACGGCAAATTTTAGGACAAAGATCTCCTATTGGAATTTCAATTCCCTCCTTTTACAACACACTTTTAACCCTCTACGCTCATAAAATACCCTTAATGTTAAGATCGATCCTCGGATATCTATCTATCAAAAATCAATTTCGTGAAGTTGTACGGGTTCATTAACGAGTTATCTAACAATCATGCATTCAAATTCATATTTACTCTACCTTATTGTTACCAGATTTCCCTACACCTTGATGGCTCTGATTTCCTCTAAATTTTGACAAGGTTGGAAAATTCTTGTACTACCAAAACGTTTTTCCGATCTCGAGTTTTCCTCACAGGCATTTCTATAACGGCGGAACCCGACCATTTAAATAAACATCAATTAACCCATCACTCTTCCCCGAGTGATCAACTTAGGAAAAGCAGGTTAAAAAGGAACAAGGTAGTACCTAATCATACGAACAATTGGTGATACTTGTCTCACATGTCCTTCCAGTTTCCAAAGTAGCATCCTTGACTGGACGGTGCTTCCATTGAAACTTCACGGATTTAATCTCTTTGCTCCTCAACTTCCGAATATCACGATCAATAATATCAATCAGTCGCTCCTCATATTGGAGGTTTTTGTCTAGCACTATCGAGTTCTACTTAATGATATAGTCTCTGTCACCATGAAATCTCTTCAACATAGACACATGAAATACGGGATGTACACCGGATAAATAAGGAGGTAGCGACAATCCGTACCCAATCGGTCTTACAAGTTCAAGAATGTCAAAGGGGCCAATATATCGCGGACTCAACTTATACCTCTTACCAAATCTCATCACCCCTTCATGGGTGACATCTTGGGGAGTACATTATCGCCATATGATATTCCATATCTCTCACATTGGGATTTGCATACTTCTTTTGTCTACTATGCGCGTTTAGAGGTTTAGGCTTAATGATCCTCTCATTATACTGGGCATCCTTTACTTAGTCAACCCTAAAGTTGTCACATCTCCGGGCTCAAACCAACCTATGGGGGATCTACATCCTCTCCCATATAACGCCTCATATTGTACAATATCAATGCTTAAGTGATAGATATTATTGTAAGAGAAACACATAAGGGTAAGAGCTTATCCTAATGCCCTAAAAAGTCAAATACTCAATATCTCAACATATATTCCAACACTTGAACAATACTTTTTGATTGTCCATACGTCTGAGGATGAGAGGATGTACTAAATTTGAGTTGCGTACCCAATTCATCAGGCAACTTATTCCAAAACTTAGGTGAAAAGGGTACCCCGACTTGAGATGATAGAAAGGGGCACCTCATGCAACGTTACTATCTCCTTCATATAGATTTTAGATAGTTGTTGAGCATTGTAATCTACCATTACCGGTATAAAATGGGATAACTTAGTCCCTCTATAAACCTCAACCCAAATCAAATCAAACTTCCCTAAGGTCTTGGGAAGACCAACAACAAAATCCATGGCTATTATTTCCCACTTCCACTCTGTAATTGACATTCTTTAAAGTAAACCCGCAGGACTTTGATGCTCATACATCACTTGCTGACAATTCGTGCACTTCACAATGAACTCAATGATTTCTTGCATCATGAGCGACCACCAATGAACTCATTTCAGATATTTATGCACCTTAGTCACACCCCAATGAATGGAATACTGTGAACCATGAGACTCCGTCAACAATTTCCGAATCAAGATTTAAACTCTAGGAACACATATTCTACCCTTATGGTTGTGTACCCCATTCGCAACAAGATTGTCTCTTGGGACTAACCCGTTGCAATCTTTTTTCTAAGATCCTCCAAGTTCCTATTGTCACGATCGAGGAGCACCACCTAGACGTAATCGGCGTTGGCGTCCTCGGGGAGGACTTAGACAAGCCTTTAGCATTCGTCATAACATATCATATGTTAAAATGCGGAAAATTTAAAACTTTTCTTACATATACATAGTGAGGTTTACATAGACCTCTCACATACTACATATATGGAGTTTACATAGACTCCTCGCATATTAAGCTTTCATAGGCTTCTCGCTTAAGCAACATAACAAATATATGAAAGATAGTCTAATAAGACTGTCTCATATAAAACCATCCAAAATGGAATTGAACATTCAGGCATAGCCCTTACACAAATGTATAATTGCCACATAGGGCTTACAAAAATATCTTGAACAATAAGAGTGAAATGGATGTCTTTAGAATATAGCAATCATCATAGGTAGAATATGAAAGGTATCATCCTCGGATCTTGAGGACCTACCACACTTGGAGAAAGATATCCATGCCTTTTTCAACATAGAAACATGGGTTATTACACAACTTGTACTAAGTATGGGCATATACACATAAAATAATTGAAACCAGCTAAAAAGGACATTTGGTCAAAACCATGCTAAGTCACTTTGGAAAGCCTTTATGCACAATTAAGAACATATACAAGCCAATAGACACAACATCACTTAAGACAAGTCAACACTAAACACAAGACCAACATCATCCTCATCCTCATCAAGTCAACATGAACAACATCCTTCTAAGACAATATAGGCATGAACAACTCCAACATAACATTATAACAACAATTCATGTATAAGAGTTCATAACATTACAACATCTATAAGACCCTTACTCACAACCTAATACCAAGCTTACAAGTGCAATGATCAAGTGAAGTCCCATAACCCCACAAAACCTAGTAAACCCAACAAAGGATCAAAAACAATGCCTTACTTCATACAACATATCATTATGAGTAGTCACCATCATATATAACAATATAGACCAATAACATATTCATAAGTGAAACTAACATCATATAGGATCATCACATGTAAAGTCATCATACATATTACATTTTATATCATAAGTACATTAGAACCACCTCCTAGGACTTCCCTTAAGGTCAACTAGTGCAATGTATAGGTAGAGTCCCATACACCTACCTATACTTAGTACAACCCCTTGAGTAACCCTAGTTGGTGTTCACTTTATTACTTCCGTTTTACTTTTGGAACAATTGCCTTAACCGACGTATACCACATGAGCTAAATGTGGAATCTTGTGTCATGAAATCCTACACCAAAAGAAGGTGGTTTACTTGCCAAGGCAGAGACAAAACATGAACATAGCATTCTTGGTGGATCCACTAGCTAGTATTCCTATGGGGCAACATAGTTCGAGAACTAGGAGATATACCTGAGACCCTCTTTATGCACATTGCATTATAATCTCTATCTCGGTGCTAAGCTAATGTCCCTTTTTGAAATGTCGTTAAGCCTTCATTAATCATCATAGCTTAGTATTGGAAATAGGAGACTAACCCCATGTATATCATTAACTCATTGGGTATTGCATGAGAAAGTCCTTTCATAACAGCCCTTCATTTGTGCGATTAACACCATCATCATCATATCATAATAAGGCACATAAGTGATTCACAATCAACCTTATATAATCGTACCTTCATCATAACCTTACAATTCACATAGTCAAGAAATTTCAATTACCTTTATCATACCATCACCTACTTAATCTAATCACATAGAATACTTCAATTGAACATCATCATCAAATATAAACTATCACAATTAAAGTAAAGGATTCTAGATCATAAGGTCTTACCAATTCACCTTCAAAGCCTCATTCAATGGTCTTACCATCAACCAAGCATATTCTCCATTCAATAGGCTTAATAACATCATATTATAGTAATCTATACAAGAACTAGGTCAATTGTATCATAACTATCCAAATTAACATCAATTCATAACCTAGGGTTAGGGGAAAAAAGGTTCATCGTGAATTCTTCAAGAAATAGATTCAATCCCAACAATACATGATCCTAGGCAGTCCATGAACGAATTAGAATAGTTAAAACAAGTCTTATAATCAATACATTCATCATTTCCCATTAATTCATAAGCAAGATCAAATATTTGGGTAAATTGGGGAAAAAGACATGATCTACACGAAATTCCATTGATCAACATTAATTACTCAAAAATATACACTTAATTAGCCATGGGTAATCAAAATTAGTCATAATCAATCATCAATTGCAAGTTTATAAGAAAACCCATCAATAGAAGAAAACCCTTAGAATTGGGTGATTTGAAATTTAACTTTGAAAGGACCTCTTGCGGAAAGGAAACATGAGAGTGAAGAACCCATATATTATAGAGACTTAATCCATGATATTTGAAAAGAAAAGTTGAGAACTTATCCTTCTTCTCCAAGCTTCCATTCCCTTCAGTAGTGGATGAATAGAGAGAGAGAGAGTAGAGAGAGGTGAGAGCTTTTGAGTTTTGATTTGGGTGAGTGAAAAATGACTTAGAACTGACACTTTATAAATATATAGTCACCCCCTAAATTACCCAAAATATCCCTCCCTTAATTGGGTCTTTTTGTGAAGTCAAATTGACTAAAAACGTCGTGAATGAATATGGGAAGTGGCTACGCATCGCGGGGTGGGGGGTGGGGGTGGGGACAGTTCCACATCTTTTATCTGAAATCAGAATTGAGGCAGTGAGCCTCGTGAAGGCCCCACGTCGTGAGGCAATGTTTGCTTATCCAGTGTAGGCTGTGCGATGTGTGGAAGCCTCTAATTCTTGGCTGCACTGTAACATCTAATAACTTGAATTAACTAAGGTTAAGCTAAGAAATACAAGAATAATCTATTTTAGAAATAAGTAAGGAAATCTGGAAATTTCTAGATTTAAAAAGTGAGTTTTGGCCATTTTAAAACGGCCATAACTCCCAGCTCCGGAGGAGTTGGGATGATTTCTTTATATGGATGGGGAAGATCTTTCCAACGACACCAAGTTTACGAAATTCCAAAGTCGTATGAGGGAGATATGACTTTTGGAAATTGGGTTGTTGGACAGAGGAAAGTCCAAATCCGGATTTGTTAAGGCTGTTTTGGTCTTTTCCTAAATCAATTAATTAATTTCATTTTTGGGTAATAAGTTGGTGTCTAAGATGATCCCATTCAATTTACGCATTTAGAAAACAAGTGTCACGACTGGAATCTAGACCCCAGACGAGACCGGCGTTGTTGACCTCTCAGAGGTCGCAGACAAGCCTACTTACGTCATTCTTACTTTACATAGGTTAATTTTAGAGGAAAATTTGAAACTTTTTGTTTCCTAACATACTTATAAAAACATTCTCATTGATACGTAATTGTTCACCATCAACCATCTAACATTTAGAGATAAGCAACTGAAAGAAATAGTTCAATTCTTATAAAGCGTATAATTGCCAAAATGGCACCAATACTAATTTGAATAAAAGCAGGAAAGAAACGCTAGTGGAACACGCTCCACTAGCTCAACTCTAAAAGTAAGCTAGAATATAAAATATTAGCATCCTCGAAGACATGAGGACCTACCAAAACTGGATGACTGCTGGACGTCCGGATAACTGCCATGATGATCCTGTAGCTCTATCGTCCACCTGTGCCTGCACCTAAGATAGTAGAGTTTGTATAGGGTTAGTATATAGTTGTACTAAGTATGGGTATATGCAAGTACACACCAAGGACATGCATGAGAAAGAATAGCTCTTTCCTAACAACATGATTTTTAGAAAGTCAATTCAATGGACTTGCCACATTGAGATTAGGAAAGTTTCCAAATTTGAATTAGGAAAGTAAATGAGCTTTCCAAATTTGGATTAGGAAAGTGATGCCATGAGAATAACATACTTTATCATACTTTTCACATTTGCACACAGCACATAACATTTATACATAGCACATATCATATAGCATACAATACATTTTGCATGTAGAACATAACTTCTTTCATATCATTCATTCATATTCCATGAGACCTTGGAATCATGGACTTGACATTAAGACATCCCAGAAATGAGGGCTCAACAGATGGGACCTCAGCTACGGAATCTTCATTAGCAAACACAGAGTCTGCTTCATTCATTCATACGTACTTCATTTCATTTCATTCAAAGGCCAGTGTAACCACCAGCAATACCTAGGATGTAGTATAAGACTTTCATTAGGTTCGTTGTGCAATGACCAAGAATGACCTAATGTCATTACTTGAATCTAACTCACCTTTGATTATCATATCCTAACACCTTTGGTATTATTCATTTCATTATGTGCATCATTTGAGGCTGGCCTCATTCATTCATTGGGAACTTTAACTTTAACCGACATAGATCATGTGAGCATCATGAAATCCAGTTTCTCCCCCACACCGAAAAGAGGTGGAATCACCGGCCAAGGTGACCCAAAAACATGCTAGCGTACATGGGAATTTAACCCCGCTAGATCCCTATATTGGCAGTATAGGTTCAAAGACTAGGATATATAAGGAGACCCATACCCGGCAAGCCGGACAGTCTCATCTCATGAGAGTTACGTGAACCTCCGTCCTTCCCAAAAGAAGGCATCACCGCTCATAGCTAGCCTATCAGTGCTCAGTATAAAGTTCCATTTCATACATCTCATACGTCATGGAAGCTGGCTTCTAGTATGAGGACATCATAGCTCATTAGATGATTTCTCATCTCATCATTAGTATTAAGTGTGTTACGCTCAATACCTTCATTAGAGTGTTCATAGAGACTGGTCTCTTCATTATCTTACACTCTCATAGGTGAGTACGTATTGGTAACATTTACTTAGGCTCATTTTTGATTGCTCTCATCATTTACATTAGCCTCATATCATGTTGTCACCACATTCATTATCATTAGCACCTTTGCTTTTCATAGTTACTCACCTCTTATTACGCGAATGTTCATTTCATCATATGCCAATGCACTTTGCTATATAGTGTATCTTACACTCATATTTAACCCTTCAAGGGTTCATCATTTCATTACATACCTCTTAGGTTCACTTACTTTTGAACGTATGTTAGACTTATGTGTCTATACATACAAGCCATGAGGCTTCATTCATATTTCGTCTAAGTGATTCATATCTTTCTAAGATTATGTGATACAAGACTTATGCATCTTGTATGTATGCAAAGATCTTGATTTCGATCTAAGTATGTGGCATTATTCTTGGATATTTTATTCACGTATGACTTATGTATCAATACGGAAGTTTGGGCAAGGGACCCAATTTTGAATAACTTAAATAACATTTACATTTTTCATTGATTTTATTTTTAATCTCTATAATATTGGGACTCTAAATCGAACCCCAACATTAACATTGTGTCTTTAGTTTTCTACTTAGATTTCTTCTTAATTTGGCCGAAGGGTTGTGGGTTCGAACCCCCACAACCCCTTCTTATTTTTCATTAACATTTTATTGCCCAATTTCGCCTAAACCGAGAGGTTGTGGGATCAAACCCCCAATTCTTAATTTTCGCTGGGCATTGGGAGGTTGTGGGTTCGAACCCCCACAACCTCCTTATTTTAGTTTAATTTCGCTAGGGGCTGTGAGGTTGTGGGTTCGAACCCCCACATCCTCCTATCTTTATTTTTAATTAAAGTTTCCTTAACTATGCGCCTTGGCAATGAGGTTGTGGGATCGATCCCCCACAGCCTCTCTTTATTTTCTTATCTAATTTTGTCATTCTCCTCGCCAACCTTGAGGTCGTGGGTTCGATTCCCACGCCTCACATTTTGTTTTTCTTTATTTTCTCATCCTTCACTCGCTACCTGGAGGTCGTGGGTTCGATTCCCACGCCTCCCATTTATTTAATTAAATCAATTTCCTCTCCTTTCCCAAACCAGTGGCCCGATTTCGATTCCCCCCAGCCCCATTTTCGTCTTCTTTTCTCGCGAATTCCAGTTGCCAAAGGGTGAGGTCACAGGTTTGAATCCTGGTGGCCTCACCTCTTTAAAATGTACTAAATTTCCAGATTTTCATTATTAAACTTTAGTCTAATTTAACCTTGCATAGTTGCTGGAAATTTGGTAATTTTCGATTCATTTTTATCAACGTTTTCACTTGATTCATCGGGTGTATTCATATTCCATTTTAACACATGTTTAGGCGTATTTTTTCATGAGTTTATTTGGCTAAAAGATTGTCATTCAATCAGCCACATTTCCTTAAATGAACATCACGATTTTTTCATGGATTTATGTACACAAAACAATAACTACAACCTTATCAAATTTTGAGCATCAAGCCGAGGTCCTTGCCACATTCACAAACTCGCACACACTTGCACATAACTTCGAACACACATTGATTGTCATTTTCTTGATTTCACGTACATAAACATATACACATTCAACACAAGAACATCACACATACCTAAATCTACCAGCAAACATACCCAACCTACGAATCATTGGGAGCTAGTGACAGGGAGCATGAAATGGGAAACAATCCTAGTTTCAAAATAGAATTATCTGAGTCTTAAGGGTCTCTTGGGAAAGGAACCAAGAGTAAGAAAACCCATACCTTAATTTTTTTGTTCAAACGTGAAGTTTCTGCCCAAAATCCTCTCCAAAAATCAGTCCAAGCTTCCTCAACCTCCACACCACTCGACAAACAACTTCTCTTTGCCTTAACGTTTTGGTTACTTTGTTTTTCTTAAATTTTCATGTGAGTTCTTCAAGTGTGAAGAACTCTTGATGTATTTTCAGTTCTTAACCTTAATTTGGCAGAGAATAAACGTGAAAGAGATTTTTTTGAGCGTGGAGAGGTGATAGACGTGTTAGGAGAGTGTTAGTTTAGGTTTAGGAGTCTAATTCAAGACTTAGTCAAAATAAGGCATCTTAATTAATAAATAATTAATAATAAAAATCTGATTTTCTTTTTTTTCTTAAATCAGCTAATAAATATTAATTAATTTAATTAATTTAACAATTTAAATAAAAACAATTTAAATCATTGCTTCCACCTAGGTTCGAACCCGGGTGGAGCAAGACTTCACTTCAAGAGCTCAATTTCGGCTCTCTCTCCCCAAATTGCCCCTTTAGTTTACTAATTAAATAATTAAATATGTATTTAGGGTAATTACGATATTACCCTTAGCCTGGCAAAAGACCATTTTACCCCTAGACCCTTAAAACTTAAAATTTCCTCTTTTTAAGTCCGGTAAAGACTCTTTCGAGTAAATCTTCGTATTCGAGAGCCCTACATGGTTGGTTCCAACCTTTACAAGATCAACTAACTCCCTAAGTTAGTTGGCTTGGCCGTAGTAAGGGTTCCGAGGTCTGGTTCTACGCGCATCGATCCGTGTGAACCTTTGTATAATCGCAAGAATTCTTGACACCTTAAACATTTAGCTTATTCATTTTTTTAGGGTTGTTACATTATCCCCCCCTTAGGACCATTCGTCCCCGAATGACACTACTCTTTACTAACAATAAGTATGTCATCTATAGAACGTTCACATATGTAGGTACTTCAATACTTCCATGGGTGAATATCTGACTCACATCTTAACATGATGGTACACATCCTTGAAACCTACTAGTAGCTTCACATTAATAGACTAAGGAATTCTTCCCTAAACTAGTCTCATCAAAGCATAGAACATAAGTCAACATAAAAGTCATATAAATCAGCAACCAACATGATGACTTCAAACATATTAACCTCATACTAGGGTATAAACACCATACACAATCAAATATATGAAAGGCTAATTAAGGCTGCGCACCTGAGGCTTCATCAGAAGTGCCTTTTCATGCACCCCTAGACTTGAGTGCAAAGAATCGTTGCCTCCTTGGAGCCTCTTCATTTGGGCCATTAGTCTGAACTCTCTCCTTCCCTTGTTCTTGACTTCTTCTATTCGTACAATCCTTCACCATGTGTCCCGGTTTTCCACAGCTGTAACAAGCGTTAGAGCCCATCATACACTCTCCTCCATGCTGTCTGCCACACTTCCTGCAAGGTTGCCTTTCCTTAGGTGTATATACTTCCTTGTTTCTCTTATCTATGGACTCGAAATCCCTATCATAGAGACCACTGGATGAACTTGACTCCCTTTGGTGGGAGAGTCCCTTCTTAAACCTTGGCTGCTCACGGACGCCAAAGTTATTTCTGTGGCCTCCGTGGCTGGGAATTGCCTGATCTTGAGGCTTAGGCCTCCTAGCATCACGAATACCTCTCTTTCTGCGGCTGTCCTCTAACTGCTGGACATGCACCATCAACCTGGAAATATCCATGTTATCATGGAGCATCGCAGATCGACACTCCTCCTCCAGGTCTCCATTGATTCCTGTAAGGAACCTGCTCATCTCATCCCTGCTGCTAGAAACCAGGGAAGTAGCATACCTGGATGATTTCAACAAAACTCAGTATTCTCCTCATTCTTGCTATTAAATTCTAGAGAAAGTAACATACCTTGATAGCTTAACAAACTTCAGGGAATACTCCCTAACTGTCATAGAGCCTTGTTTAAGGTTGATGAACTTCTCAACCTTGGCTTCTCTCATCTCTCTAGGGAAGAATATCTCCAAAAATGCTGTCTTGAACAACTCCCAAGTGACTGGAACTCCGCCCAATGCTCGACTATTCTGCCACATCTTGCATCAAGTCTGTGCAACATCTTTGAGCTGATAGGAAGCCAACTCCGCCTTCTCAATATCAGTGGCCCCCATAGCCACCAGGATCTTATGAACCTCATCCACAAACTCCTGGGGATCCTCTGATGTCCTAGACCCTGTGAAAATAGGAGGATTCATCCTCGTGAAATCCCTCAGCCTGTCAGCCATACTACAAACCGGGGGGTTCTCCCTCTGGACATCCTGTCGGTTGACCTGGGCAGTCATAGCCTGGGCCTGCATAGTAATGGCCTGTGCCATCTGGGCCAGAGATGCCCCCTCACCTCAGCATCAGTCAACCCAACTGGATTAACTGGCACAGCCACTCCTTCAGCTGGAGCCTGGGGTGGAATTCGGTTACCCCCAACAGCTGCTCCTCCTCTCCTCTGACCATTAGCTCTCCTAGTGTTCATTCTCTGAAAAACAACAAGCATTGATGTTAGATACGCTCATAACACCAAGAATTCGGACATTCATGAAAGCACGATAAGATCAGAAGAAGGGAAATTTTCCTACGCATCATGCAGTCTCTAATCCAGGATAGTGGTGCACTTCACTACCATGACTTAGAAACTACTCAATGTGGTTGATGTGAACTTATTATTTTTGTAATTTAACCTAGTGCTATGATACTAACTTTGTCACGACTGGAATCTAGACCCCAGACGAGATCGGCGTCGTTGACCTCTCAGAGGTCGCAGACAAGCCTACTTACGTCATTCTTACTTTACATAGGTTAATTTTAGCGGAAAATTTGAAACTTTTTGTTTCCTAACATACTTATAAAAATATTCTCATTAATACGTAATTGTTCACCATCAACCATCTAACATTTAGAGATAAGCAACTGAAAGAAATAGTTCAATTCTTATAAAGCGTATAATTGCCAAAATGGCACCAATACATAATCTGAATAAAAGCAGGAAAGAAACGCTAGTGGAACATGCTCAACTAGCTCAACTCTAAAACTAAGCTAGAATATAAAATATTAGCATCCTCGAAGACATGAGGACCTACCAAAACTGGATGAATGCTGGACGTCCGGATAACTGCCACGATGATCCTGTAGCTCTATCGTCCACCTGTGCCTGCACCTAAGATAGTAGAGTTTGTATAGGGTTAGTACACACTTGTACTAAGTATGGGTATATGCAAGCACACAACAAGGACATGCATGAGAAAGAATAGCTCTTTCCTAACAACATGATTTTTGGAAAGTCAAGTCAGTGGACTTGCCAAATTGAGATTAGGAAAGTTTCCAAATTTGGATTAGGAAAGTAAATGAGCTTTCCAAATTTGGATTAGGAAAGTGATGCCATGAGAATAACATACTTTATCATACTTTTCACATTTGCACACAGCACATAACATTTATACATAGCACATATCATATAGCATACAGTACATTTTGCATGTAGAACATAACTTCTTTCATATCATTCATTCATATGCCATGAGACCTTGGAATCATAGACTTGACATTAAGACATCCCAGAAATGAGGGCTCAATAGATGGGACCTCAGCTAGGGAATCTTCATTAGCAAACACAGAGTCTGCTTCATTCATTCATACGTACTTCATTTCATTCATAGGCCAGTGTAACCACCAGCTATACCTAGGATGTAGTTTAAGACTTTCATTAGGTTCGTTGTGCAATGATCAAGAATGACCTAATGTCATTACTTGAATCTAACTCACCTTTGATTATCCTATCCTAACACCTTTGGTATTATTCATTTCATTATGTGCATCATTTGAGGCTGGCCTCATTCATTCATTAGGAACTTTAACTTTAACCGACATAGATCATGTAAGAATCATGAAATCCAGTCTCTCCCCCACACCAAAAATAGGTGGAATCACCAGCCAAGGTGACCCAAAAACATGCTAGCGTACATGGGAATTTAACCCCGCCAGATCCCTATATTGGCAGTATAGGTTCGAAGACTAGGAGATATAAGGAGACCCATACCCAGAAAGCCGGACAGTCTCATCTCATGAGAGTTACGTGAACCTCCGTCCTTCACGAAAGAAGGCATCACCGCTCATAGCTAGCCTATCGGTGCTCAGTATAAAGTTCCATTTCATACATCTCATACGTCATGGAAGCTGGCTTCTAGTATGAGGACATCATAGCTCATTAGATGATTTCTCATCTCATCATTAGTATTAAGTGTGTTACACTCAATACCTTTATTAGAGTGTTCATAGAGACTGGTCTCTTCATTATCTTACACTCTCATAGGTGAGTACGTATTGGTAACATTTACTTAGGCTCATTTGAGATTGCTCTCATCATTTACATTAGCCTCATATCATGTTGTCACCACATTCATTATCATTAGCACCTTTGCTTTTCATAGTTACTCACCTCTTATTACGCGAATGTTCATTTCATCATATGCCAATGCACTTTGCTATATAGTGTATCTTACACTCATATTTAACCCTTCAAGGGTTCATCATTTCATTACATACCTCTTAGGTTCACTTACTTTTGAACGTATGTTAGACTTATGTGTCTATACATACAAGCCATGAGGCTTCATTCATATTTCGTCTAAGTGATTCATATCTTTCTAAGATTATGTGATACAAGACTTATGCATCTTGTATGTATGCAAAGATCTTGATTTTGATCTAAGTATGTGGCATTATTCTTGGATATTTTATTCACGTATGACTTATGTATCAATACGGAAGTTTGGGCAAGGGACCCAATTTTGAATAACTTAAATAACATTTACATTTTTCATTGATTTTATTTTTAATCTCTATAATATTGGGACAATAAATCGAACCCCAACATTAACATTGTGTCTTTAGTTTTCTACTTAGATTTCTTCTTAATTTGGCCTAAGGGTTGTGGGTTCGAACCCCCACAACCCCTTCTTATTTTTCATTAACATTTTATTGCCCAATTTCGCCTAAACCAAGAGGTTGTGGGATCAAACCCCCACATCCTCTTTTATTTATTCTTAATTTTCGCTGGGTATTGGGAGGTTGTGGGTTCGAACCCCCACAGCCTCCTTATTTTAGTTTAATTTCGCTAGGGGCTATGAGGTTGTGGGTTCGAACCCCCACAGCCTCCTATCTTTATTTTTAATTAAAGTTTCCTTAACTATGCGCCTTGGCAGTGAGGTTGTGGGATCGATCCCCCACAGCCTCTCTTTATTTTCTTATCTAATTTTGTCATTCTCCTCGCCAACCTTGAGGTCGTGGGTTCGATTCCCACGCCTCACATTTTCTTTTTCTTTATTTTCTCATCCTTCACTCGCTACCTGGAGGTCGTGGGTTTGATTCCCACGCCTCCCATTTATTTAATTAAATCAATTTCCTCTCCTTTCCCAAACCAGTGGCCCGATTTCGATTCCCCCCAGCCCCATTTTCGTCTTCTTTTCTCGCAAATTCTAGTAGCCAAAGGGTGAGGTCACAGGTTTGAATCCTGGTGGCCTCACCTCTTTAAAATGTACTAAATTTCCAGATTTTCATTATTAAACTTTAGTCTAATTTAACCTTGCATAGTTGCTGGAAATTTGGTAATTTTCGATTCATTTTTATCAACGTTTTCACTTGATTCATCGGGTGTATTCATATTCCATTTTAACATATCTTTAGGCGTATTTTTTCATGAGTTTATTTGGCTAAAAGATTGTCATTCAATCAGCCACATTTCCTTAAATGAACATCACGATTTTTTCATGGATTTATGTACACAAAACAATAACTACAACCTTATCAAATTTTGAGCATCAAGCCGAGGTCCTTGCCACATTCACAAACTCGCACACACTTGCACATAACTTCGAACACACATTGATTGTCATTTTCTTGATTTCACGTACATAAACATATACACATTCAACACAAGAACATCACACATACCTAAATCTACCAGCAAACATACCCAACCTACGAATCATTGGGACCTAGTGACAGGGAGCATGAAATGGGAAACAATCCTAGTTTCAAAATAGAATTATCTGAGTCTTAAGGGTCTCTTGGGAAAGGGACCAAGAGTAAGAAAACCCATACCTTAATTTTCTTGTTCAAACGTGAAGTTTCTGCCCAAAATCCTCTCCAAAAATCAGTCCAAGCTTCCTCAACGTCCACACCACTCGACAAACAACTTCTCTTTGCCTTAACGTTTTGGTTACTTTGTTTTTCTTAAATTTTCATGTGAGTTCTTCAAGTGTGAAGAACTCTTGATGTATTTTCAGTTCTTAACCTTAATTTGGCAGAGAATAAATGTGAAAGAGATTTTTTTGAGCGTGGAGAGGTGATAGACGTGTTAGGAGAGTGTTAGTTTAGGTTTAGGAGTCTAATTCAAGACTTAGTCAAAATAAGGCATCTTAATTAATAAATAATTAATAATAAAAATTTGATTTTCTTTTTTTTCTTAAATCATCTAATAAATATTAATTAATTTAATTAATTTAACAATTTAAATAAAAACAATTTAAATCATTGCTTCCACCTAGGTTCGAACCCGGGTGGAGCAAGACTTCACTTCAAGAGCTCAATTTCGGCTCTCTCTCCCCAAATTGCCCCTTTACTTTATTAATTAAATAATTAAATATGTATTTAGGGTAATTACGATATTACCCTTAGCCTGGCAAAAGACCATTTTACCCCTAGACCCTCAAAACTTAAGATTTCCTCTTTTTAAGTCTGGTAAAGACTCTTTCGAGTAAATCTTCGTATTCGAGAGCCCTACATGGTTGGTTAAAACCTTTCCAAGCTCAACTAACTCCCTAAGTTAGTTGGCTTGGCCGTAGTAAGGGTTCCGAGGTCTAGTTCTACGCGCATCGATCCGTGTGAACCTTTGTATAATCGCAAGAATTATTGACACCTTAAACATTTAGCTTATTCATTTTTTTAGGGTTGTTACAACAAGTTAGGGCTTTGAGAGAAAAGAAAAGAAGAGGAGAAAAGAGGATAAAGGAGAAGAAGACGCAAGAGCACCAGGAATCGTTGCGTGGATTTCATTGGGGGTGATCCTTATCAAGGTATGTGAGATAATTCGATGTTGTGTCCTTTCACCCACACTCCAAATTGATTCAATACAACAATTTGAGTTTATTTTGCATGAAAATCTCGAAGTTCTTGATGAAAGTTGTGAAGTTCTTGTTGGTTGAATTGTAGTTGATCTCTAGAAGTTTTTGTTGGAATTTAAAGGTGTGAACAGGAAATGGAGGGTTGTGATTCTACTAAAGGATTGCCACTTTGCCGGAGGGTTGTGACCTTTATGAAAGGTTCTGTCCTTTCTAAAGGGTTGTGACCGTTTAAAAGGTTGTGCCTTTTCCAAAGTGTTGTGACATTTCTGGATGGTTGTCTTCTTTCCTAAGAGTTGTGACCTTTACCCTTTATTGGCTATAAATAGAGAGATTGTCTCTCATTTTTTCAGCATTGAATTCTTCCTTTCTTTTGCATATATTTCTTACAAAACAAAATCGATCGATCGTGTCTGTATGTGTGATTCGTTGCTGTCATTTTGAGTTCATTGAAATTATTGAAGTTTGAGGTACCGTTACTTCTTTAATGGTTAATACGTTTTATCTTGGGAGGAATTAATCTGTAACCTCGGGTACTTGAAGGGATTAAATTTCTTAAGGACACAAAGTGGATTCTGTGGACTCGAATACTTCTTTGTGTTTTTCTTTTCATCTTTTTATTTCTTCTGGTTTGCTAATTGAATACAGGAGTTAACAAGCTTAAGAAATTTATATTGATGGTATTTTCTGTGGTAAGAAAATTACTTCTATTCTCTGTGTTCTTTTTGTTGGAAAGAAGAAGAAGAAAAAGAAAATTAATTTATCATATGATAAAAGAGATTTGAGATGAATTAGTACTACTTTAATATGTTCGAGTATTTAATATGTAGTAAGCTTTTCTTGGATGGGTAAGATTAATCTTATTTTCTGCTCACGTGCATTAAAGCATTGCACCCCTTCAGTTTTCTTTTCAATGAGAAAGTTATTTTGTGCATAAAAGTTAAGATGAGCACTTTAATGAACATATGTTGTATCCTAAATAATATTTGAACATGAGTTTATTTTGTCATCGAAATCTAGTTTCTTCTAAAAAAAATTGAAATATGATGAATACTGGGAAAGAAAGAAATAATTTGCAAGAAAAGTGACTTGCATGGAATCAGTGTTGACAGATAGAATATGATTCAATGAGAGAAAAAACCAGGTTCTATTTTTGTTTCTCTTGATTATTATTTTTTCTATCATTATAACTTATGAGATTTATTTCATAAATTTTAGGATAGATTTTCATTATGTGATGAGCCCAGAATATTATTTTATTATTAATAATATGTATTCTGTTTAGAGGAGAGGAAAAAAAAACTTTTGTAGTTTTCCACTCTATGTGAAATTTGATTATTTTGGAGACTAAAATCTTCTGTTTTTGTTTATTCCGTTGGTATGAAGAATATAAGAACTTCATGAACAAATCAAATTGTACATTGGTTCAAAGAATATAGGAACCTCACAAATATGTTAAATACTATGTTTGAATGAATATTCTGACTTGAATAGTATAAAATCTTTGTCAAGAATATTAAGGCTAAAGGATTCGAAAAAGATAAAATCTTCTTCATTAGCTAGAACAGTATTGTATTTGTGGTTTCTGGAGATTAAAACCTTTTTGGTTTACTACTCTGTTGGAATGTGAAACTAATGAGAAGAATATAAAAACTTTATCAGAATTTGAGGTTCATTCAGTTAACGATTAGAAGAATATAAAAAAACTTCACCGTTAAACTATAAACAAGTTATATAAATATTGAATCTTTGTTGTTAGTATTCTATATACTAAGTAGAGAGAAAAAAACACTAGTCACATAAAACTAGTGATTTTGTGTCTCCAAAAGAAGGCTTTGTGTTGCCAATGTGTATTTGATGGTATACAAATTGAAATCATGAAAAAAAATATGTGGAAAATAATTATACTTATAAAATATTTTTGAGAACATATTTAAAATGTGGTGACTCTTTACATGTGATAAAGACAAAATTAGACTTACTATGTAATATACATTTGCAAGTACAAGATATGAAATTTGATGACATTCTTGTATTATGTTAAACCCACAAAATTCTTGGAGTATATTTTATATTGTGGTCGTTGAGTCTCTCTTTACTAGTATATGATATGACTAGTATAAACCACAAAATTATATTACTCGTTCAAAAGAATCGTATTCTTTGATGAAAAAATTTCACTTAAAATATTGTGATTGTTCATGAAAAGATATGTCTATTAAAATAATTTTTTTATATACATGAACATTGCTGAAAAGTGACATGTTATGTTTCTGTTGTAAATAAACATTTGGGTCATATTGCTCTTATTGGACCAATGAGACAGTGGTCATGGATAATTCTATAACAAATTGAATGTGATGGAAAGGTTCTTCTAAAAAGGACATATGGCAAGGTGTTGACTGTAAAACAATGTCAGTATTTGAGAAAATTGTAAAAAGTAAAGAACAAAATATTTGTGGGAAAATGTTACCTCACAGATGGTCTTTTGAAACTTAGTATTTTTATTTGTTCTTACTTGCTTGACTCAAACTGTTTGTCACATAAATGATTGAGACATGTCAATTACAAAACCTTGAAAAAAACTGATCAACTTAGAATTTTTTCCTAACTTCTAGTGCAATAAATCAATGTCAAGTATGTATTGTTGAAATGAATTAGAATACCTTAAAATTGGTTAACACTAACATTTGTTATATGAATTTAACACCATCTCGTAGTGCGAAAAAAATTCTTCATAGATTTTATTGACAATTGCACTATATATTGTTATGTCTATTTGCTGCATGATACGGATAAAGCAATAGAAACATATAAGTAATATAAAACTAAAGTTGAAAATCAGTTGGATAAAAAGATTGACATGATTAGAAGTGGTAGATGTGGAGAATATGAATATTCTTTTGTATAAATATATTTGGAAAATGGAATCATCCATTAAATTACTGTATATACTCACCTCAATCTAATGAAATTGTTGACAAGAAAAAAAAACGAACTTTGAAGGAAATGTTGAATCTCCTACTTATAAGTTCAGGTTTACCACAAAACTTGTGGCGGGATGCTATCATTATAGCAAAACAGAACAACATATGTTCAGAAAGAGATAAACAAAAATTTTTATCTGTTAATAAAGGGAGCAACGAATAGAAAACTTTTGTTTGTTAAGAAAGGGAGCAACAAAAGTTTTTTCAGACTTTGTTGTATCCTGATAAAATTGTTTGTCGTTCCTTAGAGTATATATAAGCAATAGCTCTTGAAAGGTAGTGATCTCACAATTTTCAATATAGTCTATTCCATATGAGAAATGGAAATGAGGGAACTATTTCCAAACTGGTAAAATAAGACTTAAGATTGTGGATTGTATGTTCATTTAATATGCTACAAATAGTAAAACATGTTGATTTATGGTTAATAAGTTCGAACCACCGGATATTCATGTAAAGGATCTAAACGACCTTGGAAAGAATCGAAGAAGAATGTACTTAATAAGGAGATTCAGAGGCGTAGTAAATGTAAATGGACAAATTACTTCCTCCGGGTTTTATTTTGTAATATTTTTTCTTGAAATTGAGTCCATATAGTCGAAAAAGATATGTCTTTTGTGGACTCATCCTTTTTGGAAATAGTCTGTTAATAGTAAGATAGATTCAATCTTGAGTAACTAGACATGGGAGTTGGTTGATCTTCCTTCAGGAAATAAACTTGTGTTCAAAGTGGATCTAAAAAAAAGTTGATGAAACTATTGACAAATACAAAGAAAGATTGTTATCCTAGGCTTTAGAAAATAACAAATTCTTGATTATTTTGAAATATAATAGCCTCTAACTAGGATTGCATCAATTCATATATTAATTGCGCTAGGTGCGAATTTGTCAAAATGGATGTTAAAATATTTTTTTTGGAGGAAGAAATTTACATGTAACAATCCGTGGGCTTAGTGGTTCCTGATAAAAAAAATGTGTAAACATGTTAAGTCACTTTATGGACTAAAAACAAGCGCCCAAATAATGACATGCGAAGTTTGACCAAACTACATTGACAAATGAATTCTAGATTAATGCATGTGATAAATGTTTTACATTAAAGACATTCCAAATCACAAGGTCATTATTTGTTTTTATGTTGATGACATTTTGATCATCAAAAGAGACACATATGACAAAAATGCTACTAAGCATATGCTAGAAAGTATCTTCGATATGAAAGAAATTAAAGTTACTAATGTGATTGAAAAGGTACTTGAAAAGTTCAAGTAGTTGGATTTCAATATTGACTAGACTCCAATAAATGTGAGCTTTGTACTTCAAAAGAATGAAGGAAAAGGTGACTCACAATTGGATTATGTTAGATTATTGAGAAGTATGATATATATCATGAAGTGTACACGATCTGATATAGCATGTGCTATTAGTAAACTGAGTCGGTTCACAAGTAATATCAATCAAACTCATTGGATGACAATGAAAAGAGTTTTGAGTATTTTTTAAAAAAAAACATACTTAACAAACTATTGCTTTGCATTATAACTAGTATTCAACAGTATTGGAAGAATATAGTGATGCAAATTGAATCACCAGGTCAAATGAAATAAAATCCACGAGTTGATATGAATTTACTCTTGGTGGAGGAGCAGTCTCTTGGAAATCTTCCAAACAGAAATGTATCGCTCGTTCTACTATGAAATCTGAGTTTTCTCTGGATAAGACCGGTAAAGAAGTTGAATGACTCCGAAATTTTTTGAAAGATTTTTTGCCCAAACCTTTAGCTCATGTATGCTACACTAGGTTGGTCATAGAGCATGATTTATAACGGAAGGTCTCGTCATATATGACGTAGACACAATATCGTTAGAGAACTACTCTCTAGTGGAATTATCATAATTGACTATGTAAAGTCAAAAGATAATGTGTTGGATCCACTTATAAAAGGCCTAACTAGAAAGGAAGTTGATAGATTATCAAAGGGAATGAGACTATGGCTGAGAACAAGTCATTGTGGCGGTAACTCTACCTAGAAGACTGGAGATCCCAAGATCTAGGTTCAAGGAGATCAAACAAAGTCATTAATGACGGTTTAACATTGTCATAATATTATTTTTATGGTCCATTCTCATGATAAAACAATGTTCATTAACAAGGATAAAGGCATTAGGACTTTTTAATGGTTTCTAAGTTTGATACAGGGTATATCAAATGGTGTATCTACGGGATAATACATTTAGAAATCACCTATCTAAGTGTGAAGTGTAAGCCGCTTCAAGGAGAATCCGGTAAGGCCAGTTCTCTAAGCACTTATTAACCGAGATGTGTTCTTGGCTAAAACGAACAAGACAATGAGAACCAAAAATAGTTCAAGGTTTGATTGTGTGACTTATGTTTTCTAGGTATACACCAAAGCTCGACGGTTCAAAGATATCAAATTTACCGATTGAACGAGTATATCCGATATAAGTTCACTATAGAAAGTTTAAAGGAAAACCTACTTATCCAGATGCGATTAACCATTACTTACGAATCAGACAGTTTTTCATGCATATGTTTTTTTTTAAAATAGTCATTCCCTATTCATGTGGAGGATTGTTGGGTTTTAAAGGTGTGAACAGGAATGGAGGGTTGAGACTCTCCTGGAGGGTTGTCACTTTGCCGAAGGATTGTGACCTTTATGAAAGGTTGTGTCCTTTCTGAAGGGTTGTGACCGTTTAAAAGGTTGTGCCTTTTTCAAAGTGTTGTGACATTTCTGGAAGGTTGTCTTCTTTTCTAAGAGTTGTGACATTTACCCTTTGTTGGCTATAAATAGAGAGGTTGTCTCTCATTTTTCAGCATTGAATTCTTTCCTTCTTTTGCATAGGTTTATTACAAAACAAAATCGATCGATCGTATATGTATGTGTGATTCATTGCTGTCATTTTGAGTTCGTTGAAATTATTGAAGTTTGAGGTACCACTACTTCTTTAATTTTTAATCGGTTTTATCTTGGGAGGAATTAATCTGTCACCTCGGGTACTTGAGGGGATTAAATTTCTTAAGGACACACAGTGGATTCTGTGGACTCGGATACTTCTTTGTGTTTTTCTTTTCATCTTTTATTTCTTCTAATTTGATAATTTGAATACAGGAGTTAACAGTTTTGATCCATGTTTCCGGATTTTGTTTGGGTCTAATCTATTGGGTAATGAAGAATTGAGGGATCCTAAGTGTTTAGGGTGGGATCCATGGGAGTTAAAAAGAGTTTGAACTGAATATCGGAAAAGAAAAGTGTCATATCCGGGGAGCACCCCCTGGAAGTAACATGACGTACTTGACCTCTTGGATGTCTTATACAAGCCCATAGTTATCATTCATCACATTGACATAGTAAATTTAGCGGAAAATTTAAAACTTTTCATAGCACATCATATGCTAGAAACTTTACTTTATATATATATAAAATATCGTAATACATACTTACACCTTAAGTCTCTTTTCCATCTTAGACTCAATCAATATAAGAATACATTAGGGACACGACCCTTAAGACACATTACATAACTATACAATATTTAAACACTTTACAGTAAAGACATAAGTATGAGACCCTTGAACTTAAGGATTCATTTCATTGAGCTTGAGAATCATCTATCAAGCTATTCACCATTCAAGACATACTTTAAGCATCTATAACCTACACTTTGTGTAAAAAGTATAGAAGAATGAGATTAGTACAAGAATGCACTAAGTATGGCAACCATGCAAAAACATGCATTTAAAAGGGACATTTTCTTGAAATAATACTTCATGCCTTTTTGAGTAAATCTTAATAAAACCTTTATCCAATAGTATTTATATCATTCACATACTTGATATAATCATATTCAAAGGCCAAACATTTCATAAGATCACATATAGAATTTAAGCCATATTTGAGGTCACTTTACAGTGAGCTCTTTTACATTTACAGTGAGCATTCTTTTCTTTTATTACTTAACCTCCCAAGTAACCCTCTAGTGATAATTTGTGAAATGCATCACTTTAAGGCCACAAACAAACCATACATACAATCTACACAAGGCAACACATATCATCATAGAAGTATAGTACAACATAGACATATTTAAGCCAAGACTATAAGGACATTACAGTAAGCTACATTCGACTTGAACATATACCAACTTCACTTTACATCAATGAATTCTAAGACCTTACTCATAATCCTACTCTAAGTCTACTAGTGCAATGTATATGTGAATCCCCATAACCTCACACACACTTAGTAAACCTATCATAAGACCACAAGCCTTACCATCCAATTCATACATCAACAAGTAAGAGAAGACAACTTCATTCATGTTAATACAATACTTTTATCATATAGTCATTTAGAACAACATAGTGCATATAAGGATAAGGTCACATCATATAGACTCATACCATGCATATCTTCATAACAAGTATACAATTACCACAATGTCATGCATAAAGACATAATCATAATCATATACATTAGGTCACCTCTCTAGGGCTTCCTAAGGAGCTACTTGTGCAATGTCTATATGGGTGCATTAATTCCACCTATCCTAAGTAACCTCCTTAAGTCCTCCTAGTTAGGATCCTATCCATTTACTTTCATTGTCCATTTTACTTTAGCGAAACTATAGCCTTAGACACTAAGACCATGGGTGCTAAACATAGAATTTGGTGTTGTAGAACCTTACACCAATGGAAGGTGTTCCCACCTAGCCAAGGTAGAACATTAACATATATCCTATCATACTAAGTGAATTCACTTTGCTAGATCCTATGTGGCAAGCATAGTTTATGGAACTAAGAGATAGGTCTTCATCTTTATACCACTTGGTAATTGGGCCTCCTCTCATTAGAAAACACGGGTGAACCTTCCTCAAAGGGAAGTAAACACCTTGGGTCCATAGGTGAGTATTCCTATAAGGGAAGTCAACACTCTATAAAGGAAAAATGGTGAATCTTCCTCCAAGGGAAGTCAACACCTCTCAATGTCAAGTTCACTTGGTGCTAAGCTAAGTTCCCTTTACTGAAAAGCCTTTATTACCTTTTTCATAGAACATAGGCTTAAGATATTGATTCTCATATGCTTATAGCATACTCAAGAACTTATATAGTTTTAGAGTAATCTTGGGCACATCTTTCAAGGCTCCTCTATTGACTAGATCATCCTTCATGTGTGTGTGTATACATACATGTGAGCAAACCTTTCACATAACACATATAGGTCACACATGTTCATATATCAATACGTAAGTCTATAGGTATAACAATATGAGAAATCCTTTCACATAAACACACCAAGACTCTATGCACATTCATACTTCATCATATCATATAAATCATATTCATAACATGTCCATACATTCATTTTCATGCACAAAGAAACCAAACCTAGGAACTATCCTATCAAGCTACACATGTGCAATGCATAGACAAGGTCCCATACCCTTTCCCACACTAGTATACCTATCAAGTCATCCTATTTAAGGAAACACGTAGCATACCTCACATACATATACTTTACATGCATAGTAGTAGACACTAGTGAATATGAGAACAACCTTTCATTTAGACACCATGATCTATACTACTTGTAAGCATGCATGTAAAGTGAGGGTGTGTGTACATTGGTCAATATGATCACATAATGGCTATCAACAACATATTGAGGCAGCCAACCTCTTAGTACCACAATACACATTCAAGCATAAACCACACAACACACAATAGCATAGGAGGCAAGACAATCTACACATTATAATCAAGACTCCTAACTTTAGCTATTTACACATTCACATAGGGGTACATGGGTAGGGGTCATCAATCATTAACACTTTATTAATGGCAGCACCTACACATGATCTTACACAAACATTTACATGCTCATAACAATAGTAACATAACCTAGATTCACAACTATAATGGAAGACTAGGCACAATTTACACATAAGGTGATCATCATAATCAATCAATCATATATTCATCAATTTGCCTTCAAGGCCATGGTCGACACATATATAATGAAAATAAAATAAACACCACCACCATAAGTGGATTATACCACACAATGCCATACAAGGCTTCATCCATTAACTATACTATACGAAGTAGAGGAATAGAAAAGTAGAGCAATTGTTACCAATCCTTTAGCCTTTGATCATCATTGACCATGACTACTCTTTCATCAATAAATCAAGTATAGGGCAGTAGCTAAAGTACCATAATCATACATGAAGTCATGTATAAGCTACTACAAGGTCATGCTACAACTAGTATAATACATTAACATACTAGAAAGTAGAAGGACATAGACCATTAACCAACTTCACTTGCATGGATTATAAATGATATTTCATTAATATTATCAATTTAGGGAAGTAGCTAAATATACACTTAACATATCGAAATCATGCTTACATCCCTACAAGATCAAGATACTAACATAGGCACTAAACTATCAATTCAATGTATAGTTGAGGGAATAGGCCATCTTACTAATTTCACCAAAGTATGGATCATCAATCATATTTTAACAATAAAGTAAATGCTAGGAATTAACTAACGAGATAGGGATCCAGTCTTATTTATACTTTATTCATCTTAGAATATATATCACATCACCTACATAGCATTATCAATTCATAGCTAAAAGAATCTAGATCAATTCATGTAAGCCTTTCTTTGATTTGATCATCAAGGGTTTATACCCACAATTCATCCATAATGTTAACTTAAGGCAGTATTTACAATGATTCTTGCATAATTGAAATCCTACACAAATGTTCTAAAATCGAAATCACTGTAACACATAGAAACATAGGCTAGTAATACTCAAATCTTCGTACATTGATACACATGGATCCTTAATCATCAATTCATCATTAATCCACGTAAATAACAATAGGTATAGACAATTCAACATAAGAGAATCGCAATTCAACAAACAACAAGCCATGATCACAAAGCCCATGCAAGGACTAAATCGATTTTGGGAAGGAACATGGGTTCATCATGCAATTGGATTAAAATCAAGTTCAAACCAATACATTAACATCAATTCATCATGATTTAACCCATTTAAAACGTTTTCAGAAAGAATCCATGGCTAGATTGAAGAAGAAGAACTTTGATCATGAAGTCTTCTTTGAAAACTTGAGATTAACTCTCCAAGTGAAAGGTTACTTGGAGATGAAGGATGACCATACCTTTATCTACTTGAAAACCTTTAAAACTTGGTGAATAACCCATGAGAATCCAATATACAAGCTGTTCTTGAGCTTCAACAACAATGGAGGTTTCTAGAGAGAATTGGTTTTTGGAGGGAAGGTTCAATTTCGTGAGAAGGGATTGGGAATGGGTTGTTCACATGTTTGAGCCATTAAATACACCCAAAATAGGTAAATTATCAATTAGATTCAGGTTAGGACGTGGGGTGAATTTCCCATTCACCCCTTAAATAAAACAGTCGCATGGCAGTGTTGCAGGCCACCATCGACTGGACGTCCTTTAGCTTCCGTCGATTGGACCTTGGCCTATTTTTGGGTTGAGACTTGCCCAAGCTAAGTGTACATCGACGATACCTCACCAATGGGCCGTTGGTTAACTAACTGGTCTTCGTTTGGTTCAGTCGATTGATACTGCCAAGGCAATGTCTCGACCAACCTTGGGTCCTTCTTATGGGCCCTTTTGCGGGGCAAAAGTCATACCCGGACGTTTCCCACATAAATAAAAACCTTCACAAGTTGTAGACCTTCCACATAAGTTTCACCCAAAACAAACACTCTCAACTCGTCCAAACATGCAAGGCCTCATCGAGACATACATGAACGTCTCAAGGGCTAACTTTCGAACGTCTTAGATGTTCTTGGACGTTTCACCACCAAAATTCTCAAAACTTCATATACTACTAATAAACATAATTATAACTCATTTTAAGACTTCATAAGCTCATTACATAAAATTATAGACACACATAGACACATGAATGACATAGGTGACTAATCGTCCAACGTCTTGGTCGTCCCTTGACGTTTGACTTCCAAATCAACAAACTTTGCACACTGTCTCTTAACCATATTATAAGCCATTTTAGGACCTTAGAACCTTCAGACAAAAATGTTAGGCTCTAGACGCCCTAACTCATTTTGGGGATCTTACAAAAAGTCAGAAATCGCGTCTCACAAGATCTGGGGCGCCGCGCCTGCCAGAGCCCCTCAGGGCAGCCTCTGTGACAGGTCCTGGAGCTCCACACCAGCCAGAACTCTAGAGGACAGCCTCTGTCCGTCAGGCTCTGGAGCCCCGTGCCTCTTAGAGCGCCAAGGTCCCCTGGAGACCCCGTTCTTTCACTATCTTTCTGTACTAGTTCTTAAGTGATGTACCTCTCATTCCTAGTTGATTCCAACACTATAAAATACATATAAATATCATAAAATCATCCATAAACACGAGATCATGATCCTTTAATCCATAATCCAAATTCAAGTAAAGTTAGGATCAAAGTCAAGAAAGTAAGAAGTCAAGTCTAAAGTTGTGAAGTGAGTAAAAGTAAAGTTTTAAAGTTCTTAGAGTCTTACTTAAACGTTTTAACTTCATTTTAAGGCTAAAGTTCGAGTTAAGGAAAAAGAGTAAAGGTTGAGTTCATTTCTCAAAAAGGTATAAGGGAACTAAGTACTCCCTAAGAGTTAAAGTTTCAAGTTAAGTAAAGAGCAATAATTGAGTTCATTTCTCTAAAGTTATAAGGGGGACTAAGTACTTCCTAAAGGTTGTTAAATGTTTCACATTTAAGTAAAAAGGGGAACTAATAGTTCCAAAGAGTTTTGAACTAAAGGGGAACATTGATTTCCAAAAATGAGATTTTTAAAGCTAAAGGTGTTCAGTAAATTATCTTAACCCAAAGAAAGGAAGTTTTATTAAAAGTTTGAGCTAAAGTATGTTTTGGGAGTAGTATTGAGTACCGATGTGAGAATGAGAGTTTAGATAACTCAAGTCCGCATGTAAACCATGTAGCCATCATGGGTATTAACGTATCATACTTTTTAGATGATCACGTAAGTTTAGCTAGTGGATCAACTAGGTAAATAATGTTTTATGCGACGATAAAGTATAGGACAGTTCTGGAGCGTGGATTATATGTTGTATCACCACTTAGGCTCATAGTGGTGGTTGTCGGTTACAGAAACTCCCACAGAAACTATGTTACTTTCATATATAAGTAAAGTTGAGTTTATTATTGTTATATCTTTAATGAACTAAGAGTTACACTGTCTTATAAGCTTTACATATATATATATATATATATATATATATATATATATATATATACATATTGCATATGTCATTATAGCTTTATATTGTGTTGTTATCTTATGAGTTGAGCAGAGACAAGGTAAGTTCATCCTTACTCCATTTCAAGCTTTATAGTTGTGTTTAGAACTCCAACTCGCATACTCGTACCTTCAATATAGTGATGTCAGTTGGCTTTCATCGTTTTATGATGCAGACACAGGTAACCATGATCAGCACGCATCGCTTCGTTGATCCAGATTGAGCTCCAGATTCAATGGTGAGCCTCCTTGCATTCCAGAGAACATCCATTTCATTTGTTTTAATAGTTTAGTTTTAGGATGTTGTGTGGTCTGTCCCAACATCAATATCAGACACTTTAGAGGCTTCGTAGACTGTTAGTAGTTCAGTTTGGAGTTATTTTACTTGTTGAGACTCAAGTGCTATTTTGGCCATATTATTTTATGAAGTATTTGTTTTAAGCATGCTTTATTTCTTAAGTAAGTTGAGTTTAGTCTTGCACTGAGTTAAGTAAGCCAGACCAAGGTTCTCTTGGGAGCCAACAATGGTCTCCGAGTGTCGGTCTCGCCCAGGTTATAGGCTCGGGGCGTGACAAACTTTGTATCAGAGTACAGAGTTCAAGAGTCCTAGGGAGTCTATGAAGTCGTGTATGTAGAGTCTTAGTCATCGGTGTGAAGCTCTTCACATCTATGATTAAGAGGATACATCATTTAGGGATGTTTCCCTTCTTTCATATTCTTTTTGAAAAGAGTTTATCTCTAAAATTTTCTCTCTAATTCGTGCTTACACATATTTTTCAAATCATCATGCCTCCAAGAAGAGCAGTCAGAGGTATACCAGCCCGAAGAAATGTTGAGGAATAAGAGGTCCCATATTCACCAGATGTGCAACCCCAAGGAGAGGTTACCAATGATGAGTTCTGCGAGGCTATCCGAATGCTGAGCCAAACGGTGACTAACCTAGTTAGGCAACAGAGAGGAGATCGATTGGAAGGGGCTGACACCTTGAGAGTTTGTGAGTTTCTGATAATGAATCCTCTTAGTTTCACCGGATCAAGCACTACTGATGATCCAGAAAACTTCATGGAAGAGTTGAAGAAGGTATTTGAGGTTATGCATGTGGTGAATGCTGAGAGGGTCGAATTGGCTACATATAAACTGAAGGGTGTGGTTAGGACCTGGTTTGATCAATGGAAGAATGATATAGTTGAGGGTTCACCACGTCCAAGTTGGGCTTGTTTCGAAGAAGCCTTCTTGGGGAGGTTCTTTCCTCGTGAACTGAAGGAAGCAAGGGTACATGAGTTCCTTACTTTCAAACAGGACTCCATGAGTGTTCATGAGTATGGGTTTAAGTTCACCTAACTGTCTCACTATGCTCCGGAAATGGTGAAGGACATAAGGATCAGAATGAGTCATTTTGTTGCCGGGTAGGGTCGTGCTTAAAGTAAGGAAGGTAGGGCTCCCATGTTAATAGGTGACATGGACATAGGCTTATGTTATATGTGCAACAAGTTGAAGAGAGAATCTGAAGGACAGAGAGGAGTACCGAAACAAGAAAGTAAAAAAAGAGGTTCAAGTCGACCACAATTCCAAAAACCAAAGGGGCATGCCGCATCATCTACTAGTGCACCTGCACCCAGAAACCAAGGTGAGTATAGCGGCCACAATTCGCAGCATTTCTAGGCTAGACCGGCTCAGTCTCAAGGTAGTGTGGCGCAAGGAGGAAGTAGGGCTCGTCCATGTATGTGGTAGACAGTACCGAGGAAATTTTGTGATGGCCAGATAGGCTGTTACAAGTGTGGTCAAGAGGGTCACTTCATGAGAGAGTACCCCAAGAATAAGCAGGTGGTGGAAATCCGGGCAATAGAGCCCAATCTTCATCAGCCGATCCACCAGATAGGGCTGCACCTAGAGGAGTCACTTCTTGTACTGGCAGAGGGGCAAACCATCTCTATGCAATCACTAGCTGCCAAGAGCAAGAGAACTCTCCAGATGTTGTCACGGGTATGATCAAAGCCTTACTTTTGATGTTTATGCGTTATCAGACCCAGGAGCAAGTTTATCCTTTGTAACTCCTTATGTTGCAAATAAATTTGAGATTCATCCTGAAAAACTTTGTTAATCCTTCTGTGTTTCTACACTTGTTGGGGAGTCTATTCTAGCGGAAAGAGTCTATCGTGATTGTCCTGTCTCTATCAATCACAAGAATACCATGGCTGATCTAGTAGAGTTGGACATCGTAGATTTTGATGTCATTCTGGGTATGGACTGGATCCATGCCTGTTATGCATCAATAGATTGCAGAACTTGAGTTTTCAAGTTCCAAATTCCAAATGAGCCATTCATAGAGTGGGCGAGTAGTTCAACAGTGCCTAAGGGTCATTTCATTCGTACCTTAAGGCAAGGAAGTTAGTCTCAAAGGGTTGTATTTATCACTTAGTCCAAGTTAATGACTCAAGTGTTGAGGTACCTTCTCTTCAGTCAGTTCCAATAGTCAGTGAGTTTCCAGATGTTTTTCCTAATGATCTATGTGGAGTCCCTCCCAAAAGAGAGATAAACATCAGCATCGACCTCATCCTAGATACTCGTCCTATCTCTATTCTGCCATACAGAATGGCACCAGTAGAGTTAAAAGACATAAAAGTGCAATTGAAAGATCTTTTAGATAAAGACTTCATTCGAACCAAGTGTCCCACCCTGGGGCGCTCCGGACTTGTTTGTTAGGAAGAATGATGGGTCCCTTAGGATGTGTATAGACTATCATCAGTTGAATAAGGTGACAATCAAGAATAAATATCCTTTTCCAAGGATAGATGATATTTTTTTATAAACTTTAGGGTGCTTCTTGCTTTTCCAAGATTGACCTCAGATCAGGCTATTATCAGTTGAAAGAAAGGGAATGTGAAATTCCCAAAACAACTTTTAGAACAAGGTATGGGCGTTATTAATTTTTGGTTATGTCCTTTGATTTGACAAATGCACCTGCAATGTTCATGGATCTTATGAACATAGTCTTCAAGCCTTATTTAGATATGTTTGTCATCGTCTTCATTGATGACATACTGATTTATTCAAGGAATGAAGAAGTTCATGCTAGTCACCTTAGGATTGTTCTTCAGACTTTGAGAGATAAAGAACTATATGCCAAGTTCTCCAAGTGTGAGTTTTGGCTTAAGTATGTGGCATTCTTAGGCCACATTATTTCTGGTGAAGGGATTAGAGTTGACACTCAGAAGATTAAAGCAGTTCAGAGTTGGCCTAGATCCACATCTCCAACAGATATAAGGAGTTTCTTGGGCTTGGCTGGATATTATAGGGGATTTGTTGAAGGATTCTCATCTATATCTTCTTCTTTGACCACCTTATCTTAGAAGACAGTCAAGTTTAAATGGTCTGAAGCTTGTGAGAAAAGATTTCAGGTGTTGAAAAAGATATTGACTACCACCCCGATTTTGACCTTACCAGAGGTACTCAAGGCTTTGTGGTGTATTGTGATGCATCAAGAGTTGGCTTGGGCTGTATGTTAATGCAGAATGACAAGGTTATAGATTATGCCTCTTCATGAGAAGAATTATCCAACTCATGAATTAGAATTGGCTGTAGTGGTATTTGCTTTGAAGATATGGCATCACTATTTATATGGACTTCATGTTGATATATTCACTAATCACAAGAACCTCCAGTATGTGTTCACTTAGAAAGAACTCAATTTCAGACATAGGAGATGGTTGGAATTGCTCAAGGATTACTACATGAGTATTCTCTACCACCCAGGTAAGGCTAATGTGGTCGCTAATGCCTTAAGCAGGTTGTCCATGGGAAGTACTTCCCATGTCAAAGAAGAGAAGAGAGAGTTAGCTAAAGATGCGCACAGGTTCGCATGTTTGGGAGTACGACTTATGGAGGTGAAAGAGAAGCAATACCAAGACCCTATTCTACTTGATTTGAAGTCAAGTGTCCATGAGTAAAGAGTATTGGCTTTTGAACAAGGGGGAGATGGTGTGCTGAAGTATCAAGGTAGATTATGTGTACCTAAAGTGGATTGAATCCAAGAGAGGATCTTGGAGGAGTCTCATAGCTGCAGATATTCCATTCATCCGGGTTCCACCAAGATGTACCGCAATTTGAGGGAAGTATATCGGTGGGAAGGCATGAAGAGAGATATTGTTGAGTTTGTTGCCAAGTGTTCAAATTGTCAGCAAGTGAAAGTAGAGCACAAAAGGCCTGGAGGTTTAGCTCAGAATATAGAACTTCCGAAATGGAAGTGGGAGATGATTAATGCGGACTTCATCACAGGATTGCCAAGATCTCGAAGGAAACATGATTCTGTTTGGGTGATTTTCGACAGAATGACAAAGTCAGCCCATTTGCCGGTAAAGACTACTTATTAGGCCAAAGATTATGCAAATTTGTACATTCAAGAAGTGGTAAGACTTCATGGAGTTCCAGTCTCCATAACTCAGATAGAGGTGCAATTTACTGCACAGTTCTCGAAATCTTTCCAGAGAGGTTTGGGTTTAAAGGTAAATTTGAGTACTGCTTTTCATCCTTAGACAGATGGACAAGCATATCGTAATATCCAGACCTTAGAAGATATGTTGAGAGCTTCTGTGATCGACTTCAAGGGAATTTGGGATGATCATATACCTCTCACTGAGTTCGCTTACAACAATAGTTATCATTCAGCATCCAAATGGCCCAATATGAAGCTCTCTATGGGAGAAGGTGCATATCTCCTATATGGTTGTTCGAAATTGGCAAAGCACGGTTGATAGGACCAGATTTAGTTCACCAAGCTATGGAGAAGGTGAAAGTGATTCAAGAAGGTTGCAGACAACACAAAGTCGCCAAAAGTCCTACACGGATGTTAGGAGAAGGCCATTAGAGTTTGAGTTAGATGATTGGGTTTATCTTAAGGTTTCACCCATGAAAGGAGTGATGAGGTTTGGTAAGAAGGGTAAACTTATTCCCTGGTATATTGGACCTTATAGAATCTTCAAGAGAATGGGAATTGTGGCTTGTGAGTTGGAGCTACCCCAAGAGTTAGCGGCGGTTCATCCGGTATTCCATATTTCGATGTTGAAGAAGTTCTTGGGTGATCCTTCATTGATAGTACCAACAGAGAATGTTCATATTAAGGATAACCTATCCTATGAAGAAATTCCAGTTCAGATTTTTATCGTCATGTTCGCATGTTGAGGACAAAGGAAGTTGCTTCAGCAAGGTCCTTTGGAGGAACCAATTCATTGAAGAAGCAGCTTGGGAAGCTGAGGAGGATATGAAGAAGAGATATCCACATCTCTTTGAATCCGGAGAGAATGCAGATCAAGGTACTAAATTCTCTTCTTAACACTTTATAAGGCTATGTATGAGCATGTTATTACTTGTTTTTGTCTGTTGAGTGCTGAAATAATGTTACTACCCTTAGCTTATGAAAGAATTATCATTCGAGGATGAATTTTCCCAAGGGGAAGATACTGTATCATCTCGTAACTTGAATTATCTAAGGTTAAGCTAAGAAAAACAAGAATAATAAATTTTGGAAATAAGTAAGGAAATCTGGAAAAATTTTAGATTTCAAAAGTGAGTTTTGGCCATTTTCAAATGGTCCAAACTCCGAGCTCAGGATGAGTTGGGATGAGTTCTTTATATGGATGGAAATCTCTTTCCAATAGCTTTCCAACTACGCCAAGTTTGCAAAATTCCAAGGTCGTATGACTTTCGGAAGTTGGGTTGTTGGACAAAGGAAAGTCCAAATTTAGATTTGTTAAGGCTATTTTGGTCTTTACCTAAATCAATTAATTAATTTCGTTTTTTTGTAATAAGTTGGGGTCTAAGCTGATCCCATTCAGTTTACGCATTTAGAAAACAAGTTACGGATTTGAGAGAAGAGAAAAGAAGAGGAGAAAAGAGGAGAAATGAGAAGAAGACGCAAGAACGCCAAGAATTGTTGCGTGGATTTCGTCGGGGGTGTTCCCTATTAAGGAATGTGAGATCATTCGGTGTTGGGTCCTTTCACCCACACTCACACTTGATTCAGTACAGCGATTTGAGTTTATTTTTAATGAAAATATTGGAGTTCTTGATGAAAGTTGTGAAGTGCTTGTTGGTTGAATTGTAGTTGATCTCTAGTAGTTTTGATGCATGTTTACGAACTGTTTTTGGGTCTAATCTGTTAGGTAATGAAGAATTGAGGGATCCTAAGTGTTTGGGGTGGGATCCATGGTAGTTTAGAAGAGATAAAATTGAAAATAGGAGAAGAAAAGTCCGAAATCGCGTCTGACAAGCTCTTGGGTGTCGTGCCTGCCAGAGCCCCTCAGGGCAGCCTCTGTTTGACAGGGCCTAGCACGCCGCGCGCGCCAGAGGACAACCTCTATCCGTCAGGCTCTGGCGCCCTACACGTTCCAGAGTGCCGAGGTCCCCAAGAAACCCCGTTCTTTCCCTATCTTTCTGTACTAGTTCCTAAGTGATGTACCTCTCATTCCTAGTTTATTCCAATACTCTAGAGTACATCTAAACATCATAAAATCATCCAGTAACATGATATCATGATCTTTGAATCCATAATCGAATTCAAGGGAAGTTAGGATCAACATCAAGAAAGTAAGAAGTCAAGTCTAAAGTTATGACGTGTGTAAAAGTAAAGTTTTCAAAGTTCTTAGAGTCTTACTTAAATTTTTTAACTTCGTTTTAAAGCTCAAGTAGATTTATGGAAAAAGAGTAAAGGTTGAGTTCATTTCTCAAAAAGGTATAAGGGAACTAAGTATTCCCTAAGTGTTAAAGTTTCAAGTTAAGTAAAGAGGAAGAATTGAGTTCATTTCTCTAAAGTTATAAGGGGGACTAAGTACTCCGAAAAGGTTTTTAAATGTTTCACATTTATGTAAAAAGGGGAACTAAGAGTTCCAAAACAGGTTTGAACTAAAAGAGGAACATTGATTTCAAAAAAGGAGCTCCTTAAAGATAAAGGGGTTCAGTAAATTATCTCAACCCAAAGGAAGGGAGTTTTATTAAAACTATGAGCTAAAGTATGTTTTGGGAGTTGTATGGAGCACCGATGTGTGAATGAGAGTTTAGATAACTCAAGTCCCCATGTAAACAATGTAGCCTTCATGGGTATTAACGTGTCATACTTTTTAGATAATCACGTAATTTTAGCAAGTGGATCCACTAGGTAGAAGATGTTTTATGCGACGAGTATAGGAAAGTTCTTGCAGCGTGGACTAGACGCTGTATTACCACTTAGGCTCATACTGGTGGTTGTCGCGTAGAGAAACTCCCACAGAAACTATACTTTCATATATAAGTAAAGTTGAGTTTATTATTGTTATATGTTTAATGAACTAAGAGTTACACTGTTTTATCAGTTTTACATATATATATATATATATATATATATATTGCATATGTCATTATTGATTTATATTGAGTTGTTATATTATGAGTTGAGCAGAGCCAAGGTAAGTTCATCCTTACTCCATTTCAATCTTTATAGTTGATTTTAGCACTCCAACTCACATACTCGTACATTCAATGTAGTGATACCAGATTGAGCTCCTGAGTCATTGGTGAGCCTCCTTGCATTCTGAAGGACATCCAGTTAATTTGTTTTAGTAGTTTAGTTTTAGGATATTGTGGGGTCTGTCCCAACATCCACCTCAGACAGTTTAGAGGCGTCGTAGACTGTTAGTAGTTCATTTTGGAGTTATTTTACTTGTTGAGACTCAAGTGCCATTTTGGCAAGATTATTTTAAGAAGTATTTCTTTTAAACATGCTTAATTTCTTAAGTGAGTTGAGTTTAGTCTTCCGCTGAGTTAAGTAAGCCAGACCAAGGGTTCGCTTGGGAGCCAGCAATGGTTTCCGAGTGCCGGTCCCGCCCATGGTGTAGGCTCGGGGCGTGACATGCATGCAGGCTTTTTTGGCAGCTTGCTCGCCAAAGTTTGGGTCCTCCTCAAGGACCCCTCGGGTAGTCCTTGGGGAGTCGTGACTGGACATATGGACCCTATATACTATATTTTACATATTTAAAGTCTTTTTTCAAGTTTTACACTCTATATGACACTCCCAAACCTTCACCCAACATAGGGACGTCTACTAGTTCAATTTTGCTAGTTTCCGTACGTTATGGACGTTCGTTGATTTTTTGACTCTAACACTTCCTAATTAGTTTAAATACATTATTTTAGGTCTATAAATATTGTTTCAAGTCATGGAATTTCGAAGTGTCACATTATCCCCCCCTTAGGAACATTCATCCCCGAATGACACTAAAATCTTTTGAAAGGAAATGATAGATTAAATACTAGACGCCCAACCATTTACAATATAAAATCATGATGAGTCACAGTTCATAGGAGTACTTCACAACTCCATTCAACATATAACATGGCATTACACATAGCAACCCAAATCACAAGTCATAATACATAAGAGCTCAACTTTGATAACACATATTGATGAACTACCTTCTCAACATCAATAATAAGCTCAAAATGACACCAAAGAGTTACCATGATATTCATTTGAAGACAACATCAAAAGACCAAAAATCTCAAAAAGGCAAAAAAAAAAACACATAGGTCACATTAGTGCAAGCTAACACAAAAGCCTTTTTCATGAAAACTTATTTTGAGAATAGACTTTTACCAAAATATGCACATATTAGTGAACAAGTCAAATTCATATATTGTCATTATTTTCATTAATAATAGTACTACTAACCTTAGTTAGAAAAAAGATAGGATATTGGGACTTCATGTCGGCCTTCTTAATAATAGGAAAGGCTATCATCAACACCCAACCCTTCGATAGGAAGAATGCAGACCACCTATACACTTCTTAATCATGGAAACATGGATGAACCGAAGCTAGTTCACTAGGTAATTTCAATTCGTATAACTCTTTTCTGACTCATTGCAATACCACATATGCACCCACATACTAGGGATTAAATTTCCCTTCTTACCGAATCTCATCATCCTTTCATAAGGAGATCTTCAAGTAAACCATGTCCCCCTCTTCAAATTCAATGTCTCTTCTCCTATGGTCGGCATAGGAGTTTTTCCGACTATGAGCTATTTTCAACCTATCCCTTATCAACTAGACCTTCTCAATAGAATCTAAGATCAATTCCGTACCAAATAGTGAGTGCTCACCAAATTAAAACCATCTTACCAGAGATCTACATCTCCTACCATAGAGTGCTTCAAATGGAGACATCAAGATACTCGAATGATATCCATTGTATTGACACCCATTAATGAAATCATGCGTCCGCCACTGGGATTGTTGAAGCGTTATATTTATAAAAGAGACAATCGGCTAGGATTTTTAAATCTTAGTATAAACTTTTTAAAACCTAATTTTCTCACAATTACAGGTATAAATTTTAGCCAATATTTGTAAGTCGGCCGATCTAAGGTGGAAATTTTAGCCAATATTTGTTAATCGGCCCATCTAATTAAACCACATTTAAATAAGTCAGATCACTTATATTTTAGTTGGGTAAATACGAGCTTCATTAATTAGATATTATTAATACAAAAAATGACGAACAAATATGGATAAATATGGACATCTATATACAAACTCATATTTGTAAATATAGAAAAAAAATTTGGAAAAAATTATAATATATTTTCAAATCAATAAACACAATCTAGCGCATCCCTCATGCACACCTCTAACATTTTCTACCCACCCCTAGTTGCTTACCTCCGTCTACTCCAACCACCATACCATACCCGTCGGGTGAGGGATCAAAACCTAGATCAAAGTCAAAAGTTGGTGTTATGGTTGAGAATCAGGTTTCGGTTATGAAGTTCTGGTCAAGTATGTGAGTTATGCCATTGGTTAGGATTCAGAGTAATAGTCAGGATCTAGTTTTAGTCCAACTGGTAGGTTAGAGGTTTGATATTGGGTTCTTAATTAGGATTAGGGTCCTAGATGGGGTATGGATCAATAGATGGATTCTGGGTCAAGATCGGGAGATGGGAGTTGAAAGTCGGGTCTTACTATCCTTATCAGGATTGCGAGTTAAATCTCAAACCGAGTTAGAAGTGGACAGTCAAAACTTGAGTGAGGCTTGAGAAACCCACCATCGTCGTCACTCAAATATCTATAGAGTCCAATTGGATCTGACTGCTTAGAAGCTTCAGAGGGTCTTTGAAGTTCTATTTCTTGTTTTCTTTTGCTTAATTTTTTCAGCTTTCCCTTTCTCTCCGGCGCTTTCAATTTCATAAAACTCTTAAAGAAGACAGTTCTTAAACCTCAGGAAACTTTTTTTTATCTTAGTCCTCTTTATGTGTAAAATCACTTTCCTTACAAAGATATTGTCCATCTACATAATGGGATAGATAAAAACTTTCAGGATGCAATGAAGTTTTTTGCTTATACATGCAATTTTTTTCTTAGGTTACTTCTATAGAGTCTTTATATTAATAGAAATTATGAGATGAATCTTTATAAGTCATGTTCTTTCATGAACATATGACTTTTCATAAGGGTCATCTTCTTTCATGAACAAATAACTTTTCATAAGAGTCATGTTCTTTAATGAACAAATAACTTTTCATAACAGTCATATTCTTTAATGAATAAATGTATCTGTTCAATTTAAAATATTTATATATTACAAAATATTCAACAATTTGTTTCCATTAAGATTCAAACGTCATAATCTGATTACCGTCTGAATATAAATATGTGAATTAAGATTCAGGTGTTTGGATCTGAATACACATCTGAATGTTGATGAATGGTAGGTTTTCTCTTATTTAAGGTCCATTTAGTTTGATAATTAGTTTCCTTAGTGCCTAATGTTTTCCTATTCTGATAGAATATTGCTGATTTGCAGCTACAAATACAATTGGACAATGAGAGGAATTATGTTTGAAAGAATGACGAAAAATGCAGAAAGAAGTGCAAACTATACATTGTTGGTCTCTTGCAAAAAGGATTGGTCGCCAATTGAGAATGACCTCACCCAAAATTATAGTACATAGCACTCGTGTCTATCAAATCAAGTTGGCAGACTCTAGCGGCCTGAGAAGGAAGTATGGCGAATGAGAAAGGCAACCTTGATGAACATTGCTTAATATGATAGTGTGAAGAGAAAAAATTTAATAGCGTAGGAGTTGGTACTCGGCAATTCACCGAACGTGAAAGGCTGACTTAATCGAGTTTGCCAACTGAGGATCAAAACACCTGAAGCGTGGAGCATTATAAGGTGAGCTGAGGAGCAACAGGTGATACGCCGAACGAGTTCACTAAGCCCAACTAATGTCGCCGATTAAGTCGTGTATTGGAATTTTGGGCCTAACATTGTAAAATATAAATATCTCAAAGGAGAGAGAAATTAGAGACCAAATGACATAAAATAGAAAATATCAGTGTGTATGAAGAGTTTATAGAGAGAGAATACTTTACTTTTGAAGAACACTTTTCTATCTTTTGGAATTTTACAACTTTGTACTTGAATTTGACCAATTGAAGTTGAATCTAAAGTGAGTTTACTTGTAATTACTTAATTTAATGTTAACCGTGACTGTTTTCATGAAAGGTATAATCTCTTTATTATTTGTGATGAGTGGATAAAACCCTAAGATTTAGGGGTGTAATTTGGGCTGGGGGCTGATTTAATGTAGTCGGCATTGTGCTATGCTCTGTCTTACTTTTGTTCATACATGAATTTGATCTAATTAGCATGGGGTTAATATATGGGTTAAAGTCGCAAAATTAATTTCTACTTGTGATCTCTTATCGATGCTCGAAAGAGATTTATTGGAATGGGTAATTAATTTGATAATGACAATTTAGGTTTGTTGTCTGTAACTTGCTTGAAAATAGACATTATGGGTCAGATCTATTTGTCAATTTCTTGAAAGAGAGAACAGACTAAGGTATTGGGTTGTTTAGGTTGACATTTAGATGAGACTGAAAGGAGATTTTATGCAATGATGCTTTGAGATCGAAAGATGGTTAGCGTCAATGAAAATGACTTAGCCTATTCATGAATGTTTATTACTATAAAACAATACAGTTACCCCTATGTGACATCAATTTCCAATCCTCACACCGCTTGATTGTTTATTAACACTTGAAATCTTTGACATTTTAGTTTAATTGTAATAATTGATAGCCAAAAACTTATATAAAATTGGTGGATATATCCACCCATTTGTTCTTAATACTGCAAATGAACGGTCTTAAAATTCAAATCTCTTGATATACCATTCTCTGTGGGATTCTACCCCGACCCTTCGTTGGATTTTTGATTGACTATGATTGTTGTTCGATTTAATTGTTTTTAAGGAGGACATTATAGTGTTATCAAATATTAGATATGGTCTCTAAATTTGAACACTGAATAACTAATACTATTTATTTTCAATATATGAATGTGTATGCAAAATTAACAATACATTAATGAAATATTATAAAATTTTCATTTCAACAAGAAAATATTAATTTTGATTAAAAAAATTCTAATTGTTTACATTTGATTTAAAATAAATTAAATTATATAATATGCAAATAAAAGTTATTGTAACATGAGTATTTTTAAGAATTCAACATAAACATCGCTTCATAAAGAGAATGATTCAACTGGTCAAATCTCTTTTTTTCAGATTTAATTGGTTTAATGTAAGATAATTCAATAATCATATAATCATATATTTATATAAAGTAGAACCCTAGAACCGCTTACGTGACATAACCATATATAAGCATTCCCTTTTAAATTTATTTATTTTCAAAATTATCCTTGCATTTTCATGAAAAGGTGTGATTGTTATGAAAAGTTTTGACTTTTATGAAAAGGTGCGACTTTTTTTAAAAGTTGTGACTTTTATGAAGAGTTGTAACTTTTATGAAAAAATGTGACTTTATGAAAGGTTGTGACCTTTCTGAAGGGTTATAACTTTTTTAAAGAGTTGTGACCTTTCTGATAAGTACAATAAACATTTGTTCACACTACCCTATGTTGTTTATAAATAGAGGAATTTCGTGCAATTATAATTTCTAGGTTTTTCTTGTTATAGGGTAGTCAAATTCAAATACATTAATTAAGTTTTTATGAACTTTGTTTTATTCTTTAAAGTTTTCATTGAGCTTAACCTTTACTATAAGTTATAGTGATTCATGTTACTATGACAATTTATTTTTCCTATTTGGTGACCTTTGTTTAACTCTATTAAAGTTTCAGCAAGGATGACTGAAAATTGCTCTTCTCTTTTGTCCTTTTATACATGTTTGATTATATGAAAAAGAAAATTCATTTTGAATGTAATGTGATACGCTACTGAAATGGTTGATGGTTAAATTCATTACATTTGGTTCTTTAATAAACATATTTTATTTCTGCCATTATTATTTGTATGTTTATTTCGATTAAAATTATATTAATTAAGCTTCTCATAAAGTATGTTTTATTTCTCAAAGTTTTCTTCCTCCTATTTCATGAAACTTAATTTTTTACTATATATCATAGTGATTTGTGTCTCTATTGCAACTTCTTTTTGCAATTTTGGTAATTTTTTTAAAAGTATATTTAGAATTCCATTGAGGGTGATTGAAAATTTATTTTCTTTTTGTCCCTTTCTACATGATTTCTTCATTTACTTTTTGGGAAAATTACTTGTTGGTTGTGCTATATTTGATAGCATACAACAATATTTTTGATAACTAATACGGAATCAATGTTGAAGTTTGTTAAATGAACAAAAATGATTGTTCTCTTGCTTGCCACAATAGTATGTTATTTTGGTTGTTTTTTCTTGGGTACAAACATTTTGTATGCCATTACACTGTTCGTAGAATATTTGTATAGATACAATTAGTCGAATCTTTTATAGCAAGTTAATTAATTTATCATATTTCTTCTTCTCTTCTTTTTGGGCATCTAAGAGATCAAGTTTTCGTGATACTAACAAATGTCCAAAATACACTATAGTGAAATATTTCTTATCGGCAATAAATATGCACGTTCACGAAGAGTGCTACAACCTTTACCGATATAAATTAATTGTTATTAGATTCAATGTTATTATAGACTTTGGGGACATTTATACAAAGTACCAGTTGTCTTTGAAAACCCATATTTAGCAATAATTAAGCTATAAATTATCGTTAAAGATTATTTTTACCGTAGTGATAACTCATTATTTTGATAAAGTTTTAAATTTTTTTGATAAAGAAGTAATAACTCTTTCGTTTGGCTTGTTTCAATTAAATTTGTGAAACTTGGAAACACTCTGAAAGACAATGTTTTTGAAAAATATATTAAGCAACATGCCTTTTTCTTCTTGATTGTTAGGAAAGTAAGGTCATCTTTATTATTTTGGATATTTGTGAGTTCAAGAGCTCACAAAATTATGTTGTGACATTTTTATATGTTATATGTCACACTTTTTGCTTAGTATAGCCTGTTGTGAACATTCAGATGTCACCTATTTCTTGGTTAATAATTTCATTATTTTTTTTAACTCCATACTATAACCATAACAAAAAGTATGGTTTATCAAAATAAGTTGGGGCCGGTGATATGAAATCTTTGAAATAGTAATTACTATTTTGAGACAATGACAAAAAAAATATTTATGATAATAACAATTTTAGGGTCATTTTTAGCATATACTTGATATGACATACAATAATAAAAAAGAGATTGATGGAGGTTCATAAGAAAGGAGTCCAAGGTCCTCAATTTGAATTTAGTAAATTATGATCTTGTATGGACTTGATGTTCCACTTTACTTGTGAGTGTTGTTGTTCGACATTTTTGGTCTCTTTTTTAACGTCTGATGTTGTTCTTTATACCTTTTTGGAGTTTAATTTAATCACATCTGACCAACTATTTCCAAGAAGATTTTCTTAGACTTCATAATTTTTGTATTAAAAAATAAACAACTAAAAAATATAGAACTTTAAGATTTCGGAGGAAAGCTTTGCCTTGAGATAAAACGTTCTTGACAATGTAGTGTATGTATCGAAAGTACAAATATTACCGAATGATAAGCTTCATAAAGTATTTCAATCCCGTATATTATTATAGGTGGGAAGCTCCAAAATAAAAAGTTGAATTACCACTTTATCCCTAAAATAAATATAAATTTATTCAAATATCTTAATAAATGATAATATTTTCATTATATAAGGATAACATTAAAAGTCCAGCAACTATAATTTTAAAATATAAAGTTTATTAATAATTATATGCATTGAACCAAACAAGTAATATATGGTTCATCTGCGAGTAATTATTATAGTATCAAATTTACTCAATATTAATTATAATACAACCTTTTCACATTTGAACATTTATTAGTTTGATTGAAGCTTCTACATGTTATATTTGTTCATCTATCAATACTTATTCATATGGTCCTAATATGTAGTAATTTAGAATACACTGTTTCTCAACAAAAAATTTTTTGGTCTAATTTTGTTCATTCTTTTTCTTAGTTTTTTGTACTTGCAATGTATAAATCTCATAACAATGGCTATACGTGGTTGTTATTTGGAATAGTTTTTCCGTCTACAACAATAAAACTTTTGATTTTATTTAGTTACCTAATTTAATTGATAATGGATGATCTTATCTAGTCCATTAAATTATGGTCAATGATCAATATATATACACACTAGTTTTTTGACACATGCATTTCACATGATTATCAATTTAGAAAATTTAAACGAAATTTGAACAATAAGTTCTACACAAAATAATATTTATGTTTATTTTGTGAATGGTCAATGTGGATCATCATATATATATATGTTATTCAAATGAACCTATGAAGGCGGTCAATGAAAAAATTTATTAGTTAAATGCAATAATATATATTATTATTTCAATTTGATAAGGTTCAATCATGTGATTATCGTATCTCAGTAATATCACCTTATAGAGGATATTTATTTTGTATTTTTCTTTTCATCTAACTAGAAAACTTCCTGACAATTTAAATCACATAAGTAGTATAGATAAATAATGTAATTCTCTTGTCTTGGGCATCCGAAAAAACAAATCGTGACAATTCTCTAACTCTTTAGAAGTTGAATAATTTTGGAAAAAGATATTCACAAGCATATATCTACATCACAAGAGAAATTGTAAACAAAAAGAAATGAATTTATACTACAATAAAAAATGAACTAATACAAACTTCACCTGACGTAATTACATAACATGTAAATTTTTCTTTGTCGAGAGTACTTAAATATTACAAAAAGTAAATCAATAAAATATAAAAGGCAATTTGGTAATAATAATTTTGAAGAAAATAACCTGAAAATCTAAATCACATAAGTAACATGATAAATAAATTCATACTTTTATCTTGAGCATCAATAAAAAAATTGTGACGATTCTCTAAATCTTGAGAAGTCCAATACTTTCAAAAAGAGATATTCAGAGGCATATATCAACATCACAAGAGAAGTTGTTAACAAAAACAAATGAATTTAGACTATATCATGTTAAATTCATATATTGGAGCATAACATATTACTGTATATACTAAGAAAAAAATAAATATTGCATCATCATAATTACTTTCCTCAAGTACTCGAGGTTAAGGAATATACACTCTTATGATAGAATAATTTATTTCATCAGAATAGTGGTACCTCATATTCCGCAAAACTTTTAACTCACTCAACAACAATAAATCACACGAAAATTTTAAAATACAAGAAGAAGAAGAATAAAAGATTAAAAAAATCGTGGTTGAAAAATGAGAGGAAACCCCTCTATTTATGGTCAAGAAATGGTAGTATGAGCAAATGTTCTTGTGTCTTATTTTAAAATTCATGACCTTTCCAAGGAGTCATAACCCTTTAGAAAAGTCACTACTTATTCAAAAAGTCACAACACATCTAAACAGGCACTACCCTTTTAAAAAGTCATAACCCTTTGGATAGTTTTTAGGTGAAATTTTTAATAGAATCCAATCAAAGTGATACTTCGAACATTTAGACGATATTGTAACATATCACAATTTGAAATAACTAGGGAGAAGCTTAGAAGTGGAAATAGTCATTTTTGGAAATAATGAAAATATGAAAAATTATTTAAGGAAAAGTTGAGTTTTGGTCAACTTCAAAAGTTCATAACTTCTTGTTCAAGATTAGTTAGATGTAATTTCAGATATGGTTGAAAAGCTATTGGAATAATATTTCCAATGCCACCATGTTTTTTCGATTCCAAATTCGTATGAGTAAATTATGCCATTTGGATGTTGGGCTGTTTGAATAAGGCAGTCCAATCTGGATATTTAAGGGGTAATTTGATCTTTTCCTTACCCAATTTATTAAATCTATTTTTAATAAAACAATTGGGGTCAAATCTAAGTGAGTTCACTTTACGCCTTTGAAAAATAGAGTTAGGGCTTTTGGTTGCAGATTCACCAAGGAATTTATCCTACAAGGTATGTGAGCCTTTCAAAACATTGGTTTTTCACCATGTGTCAAGCATGTTTGATTCAGTGTTAATTCATTCTGAGAAGATTGGAATTTTAGTGTTCTTGATAATTGTTCTTGAATTTGTTTTTGTTCTTGAACATGAGTTGAGATTTAGGAGTTTCTTGATGTTAAAGTGTTGTATCTTGAGTTCTCTAAGTTACATCTTTGTGTATATGACTTGAGTACATGAATCTAAAGTGAATATGAGAAGAGCAATCGTGTTAAATCCATTTAAAATTGGAAAACGAGGCCAAAAGTTTGTCAGATTTCACCAGAAGGAAAAGGTGGCACGAAAAGCCCCCGTAGCACAACACAGCCTAGGGCGACAGGCCTAAAGTACGCCCTAAAAGAGCCTCAGTCAAATTGGGCTGGTGCGGCGCACCCGGAATGCGTCCAAATCGTCATTTTTCACCAACCTTTTGTCATTTAGTCCATTGAAGTTCTTCAAAAGTGTTCTAACACTTTCCATTGATTCTAACTACTTCAAATGATTTCTAAACACTTAGAAATCATTCAAAAACATGAATCATAATCTCGAATCCATAATCCAATTCAAGGAAAATTAAGATCAAAGTGAAGAGAAGTCAAGAGTCAAGTAAAAGGAGTTCATTTCAAGTTTTCATAAGTCTTTTACAAACATTTCAACTTTGTTTTAAGATTTAGGTTTTAAAGTTGAGTAAAGAGTAAGAGCAAAGTTCATTTTCTTTAAAATGATATATGAGAACTAAGTATTCCCAAGAGTAAATGTGTTCTCATTTAAGATGAAAAGAAACTAAGATTTCAAAAAGTGTTTTGAACACGAAAAGGGAACATTGATTCAAAGAGAGATTTTAAGTTATGTTTGAGTAATTATCTCAAACAAAAAATGAAGTTGTTTTAAAAATACATATGAGCTGAGTATATTTGGGAGTAGTATTGAGCACTGATATGGGGACACATGTTCATATTAACTCAAGTCCCCCACAAACCATGTAGCCATTATGGACAGAAAATGATCATTCTTTTTAGATGATTACTCAGTTCTATTAATTATAGACTAGTGGATTCACTTAGTAGTTCAGGTTCTATACCGATAACAAGGTATAGGAAGGTCCTTTGCAGCGTTAGGTAAAATGTTGTACTATCACTTATGCTCTCATAGTAACGGTTGTTGGTTAGAGAATCACCCACAAAGTTATATTATATTTTATATGATTAAAGTTAAGTTTGTTATTGTTTTACCTTCAACGAACTAAAATTATTTTCAGATGTTTTATAAGCTTTTTATATATATCGCACGTTTTTTATTGCTTTATATTGAGTTGAGTTATTTAAGAGTTGAGAAGATCCAAGGTAAGTGTTTCTTCCATAATGTCTTTTAAGCCTATGTATGTTACCATTTGAACTCACATTCTCGTACATTCAATGTACTGATGCCAGTTTTCCTGCATCGTATTACGATGCAAACGCATGTAACTAGGTTAAACATCCATCTCCCCGTTTGTCCACCTTGAGCATTCAGAGTCTGTTGGTGAGGCTCCTTGCATTTCAGAGGACTCTTTTATTTGCTTTCTAGTATAGTTCATTATCATATTGTGGGGTTTGTCCCAACATCAATCTCAGTTATTTTAGAGGCTTCATAGATAGTTAGTAGTTCGGTAGTATTTACATTCTCATTCTTATGTTAAAGACTTGGTTGCTATTCTTGGCCAAGTTGAATGTTTGATTTTCTTAACATTCTAAGTTATATTATTTAGTTATTTGAGTAAGTCATTTGATGATTGTAAAAATGCTAGAGTGTTCCGCTGAGTTAAGTAAGCAAGACAAAGGGTCCACTCGAGGCCAACAATGGTTTTAAAGTGTCAGCTACGCTGATGGGGTAGGCTCGAGGCGTGACAAATTTGGTAGAAGAGCACGAAGTTCAATAGTACAAGGGTGTGTATGAATTCGTGTCTGTAGTGTCTTAGTTAACAGTGTGAAGCGCACCGCATCTATAATTAGGTGGCTGCAACATTTAGGAATTATCTCACTTCTTTCACACTCTTTTAGTGCGTTAGAATTTGATCTTTGAAAAGTTTTTTTCTAATTCATGCTTGTGTGTCTTTCAGATAAGAATTCCTACATGAAGAGCTTCCAGAGGTTGTCCAGCTAGGCAGAATGTTGAATCTCAGGATCGGGGGTACCAATGCACATGAAGTGCAACCCCAGGAAGAAGTTAGAAATGCCGAGTTCAGAGAGGCGATAAGGATGCTTAGTCAAGATGTGACTAATTAATTTGGGAAACAAAGAGGAGCTAGGAAGGAAGTGGTTGATACTTCGAGAATCCAAGAGATATTAAGCATGAATCCTCCAAGGCTCACTATCTCAATCACTACCGAGGATCCGGAGAACTTCATTGAGGAAATGAAATATGTATTCAATATGATGTACGTTGCTGATACTAAGAGAGTTGAGCTAGATTCATATCAACTGAAGAGTGTTTCTAGGACATGGTTTGATCAGTGGAAAGAGGGTAGACATGAGGATGCACCATATGTGAGTTGGGCTTGTTTTAAGGAAGCTTTCTTGGGGCGTTTCTTTGCCCAAGAATTTAAAGAAGTCAAGGTACGTGAGTTCCTCATACTAAAGCAGGATTTTCTAAGTGTGCATGAATATGGGCTAAACTTCACTTAATTATCTCATTATGCTCTGAAAATTGTTAAGGAGATGAGGAGTAGGATGAGCTTGTTTGTCGCTGGGGTCCTTTATCAAGCAAAGAGGACAGAGTAGTGATGCTCATAGGTGACATGGACATATCAAGGGTCCTGGTTTATTTGCAGTAGGTTGAGGAAGAGAAGTTGAGGGACAAGGAAGAGTTCAAAAGTATGAGCTAAGACATGGAATGAATCTGGGCAGCATAAGGGTAGTGTGAATTTTTCGTCCTTTTAGAAGCAAAAGGGACCTGCACAATAATCAGCTAGTGCACTAGCAGCCATACAAAGGTGAGTATAGTGGCCAGAATTCGCAGAACTTCAGAGCTAGACCAATACAATCTCAAGGTAATGTGGCACAAAGAGGTAGTTCGTCTTGTGTATGTGTTAGGTTTGGTAGAAACCACTCGGGTAAGTGTCGTGATGGCTAGAGATGTTGTTTCAAGTGTGGCAAGAGCGGCATTTCATGATAAAGTGACCTATGAATAAGCAAGGTAGTGGAAATCCAGGAAATAGAGCCCAATCTTCATGAGTTGCTACACCAGATAAGGCTACACTTAGAGTAGATACTTCTGGTACTAGCAGAGGAGCAAACCATCACTATGCAATCACTAGTCGCAAAGAGCAAGAGAACTATCTGGATATTTTCACTGGTATGATAAACGTCTTTGCTTTTGATGTTTATGCTTTCCTAGAACCAGGAGCAAGTTTATCTATTGTAACCTCGTATGTTGCAAATAAGTTTGATGTTATTCTTGAGAAACTTTGTCAACCCTTCCTTGTTTCTACACCTTTTGGGCTGTCTATTTTACCTAAGCGATTTTATCGTGATTGTGTCATTTCCATCAATCACAAAGACACCATGGCAGATTTAGTTGAGTTAGACATGGTAAATTTCTATGTAATTCTAGGTATGGACTGACTTCATGCCAATTATGCATCAATAGATTGTACAACTCGAGTTGTCATGTTTCAGATTTCTAATGATCCACTCATAGAGTTGAGCAGTAGTTCAACAGTGTCTAAGGGTCATTTCATTTCATATAGTATTGATGGGTTGTATCTATTACTTAGTCCGAGTTAATGACTCTACTGTTGAGGTACCTCCCATTCAATTATCTCCTATAGTAAAAGTGTTTGCAGAAGTCTTTCATTATGATACACCCGGAGTCCCTTCTAAGAGAGAGATAGACTTCGACATAGACATCATTTTAGATACTCATCCCATCTCTATTTTTTTATACATAATGGCACCAACAGAGTTGAAAGACTGAAAATAGTAGGAAAAGTATATGTTAGATAAGGTCTTCATTTTACCAAGTGTCTCACCTTGGGCGCTCCGGTCTTGTTTCTCAAAAAGAAAAATGGTTCCCTTAGGATATTTATAGACTACCGCTAGTTGAACAAGGTTACCATCAAGAATAAATATCCTCTTTCAAGAATTAATGAACTTTTCAGTCAGCATCATGGTGCTTCTTGTTTCTTGAAAATTGACCTCAGATCAGGCTAACAACAGTTAAGAGTAAGGGAATGTGATATTTCAAAGACAACATTTAGAACCCAAAATGGTCATTAGGAGTTTTTGGTCATGTCCTTTGGTTTGACTAATGCACCAGCAATATTCATGGATCTTATGGATAGTGTCTTCAAACCATATTAAGATATGTTTGTTATTATCTTCACTGATGAGATGATATTCTATTCAAGGAATAAAGAAGATCATGCTAGTAATCTCACAATAGTTCTTCAAACTTTGAAATATAAAGAATTATATGCCAAGTTATCCAAGTGTGAGTTTTGGCTTGAGTCTGTAGCGTTCTTGGGCCACATAGTTTCCTTTGATGGAATTAGAGTTGATGCTCAGAAAATTGAGGCAGTGCTGGATTGGACTAAACCCACCTCTCCAACTAATATTAGGAGTTTCTTGGGTTTGGATGTCTATTATAGAAGGTTTGTAGAGAGTTTCTTATCCAATTCAACCACTTTAACAAAGTTAACTCAGAAGACAACGTAATTTCAATGGTCTGAAGCTTGTGAGAAAAGCTTTGTGGTGTATTGTGATGCATCTAGGTTGGCTTGGGTTTTGTTTAATGCAGAATGACAAAGTTATAGCTTATGCCTCCAGACACTTGAAAGTTTATGAGAAGAATTACCCAACACATGACATAGAATTAGTTGTTCTAGTATTTTATTTGAAAATATGGCATCATTATTTGTATCGTGTTCATGTTTATATATTCACGGATCATAAGATCCTTAAATGTGTTTTCTGCCAAAAAGATCTTCATCTCAGATAGAGGATGTGGTTAGAATTACTTAAGGATTATGACATGAGTATTCTTTACAACCCAGGTAAGGCTAATGTGGTTGCTGATGCTCTAAGCAGGTTATCTATGAGTAGTAACGCCCATGTAAGATGTGCACAGACGTGCACGCATGGTAGTAAGAATTATGGATTCCACAAAAAGAGGAATAGTGGTGAAAAATGGGGTAGAGTCATCATTAGTGTCAAAAGTGAAATAAAAGCAAGACAAAGATCCCATTTTTCTTTAATTGAAGGCAAATCTTTATAAGCAAAAAGTATTAGCTTTTGAACAAGGGGAGATAGTGAATTAAGGTATCAAGATAGGTTGTGTGTACCAATAGTGGATGGACTCCAAGAGAGGATCATGGAGGAAGCTTAGGTCTTCAGATATTCCATTCATCCGGGTTCAACAAAGATGTATCACGACTTGAGAGAAGTATATTGGTGGAATGGCATGAAGAAAGGCATTGCAAATTTTGTTGCTAACTGTCCAAATTGCCAACAAGTGAAAGTAGAGCACCAAAAGCATGGTGGTTTGGCTCAGAATATAGAATTTCTAGAATGTAAGTGTGAGATGATTAATATGGATTTCATCAAAGGATTGCCAAGGTCTGGTAGACATCATGATTTTATTTGGGTGATTGTCGACAGAATGACAAAATCAATCCATTTTTTGTCTGTAAATACTACCCATATAACAAAAGATTACGCCAGGTTATATATTAAGGAGGTGGTAAAACTTCTTGGAGTTCCATTCTCCATAATTTCATACAGAGGGGCACAAATTACTGCACAATTGTGGAAATCTTTTAAGAAAGATTTAGGTTTAGAGGTGAACTTAAGCACTACCTTTCATCCTCAGATAGATGGGCAAGAAGAGCGCACCATTTAGACATTATAAGATATGTTGAGGGCATGTGTGATTGATTTCAAAAGTAATTGGGTTGATCAACTACCTTTAGTTGAGTTTTCTTACAATAAAGTTCTCCAAATGGCTCCCTATGAAACTCTATATGGGAGAAGATGCAGATCTCCTATTGAATGATTTGCATTTGGTGGAGCAGGGTTGATATGACCAGATTTAGTTCACCAAGCTATGTAGATTGTGAAAGTAATTCAAGAGAGGTTGAAAATGGCACAAAGTCGTCAAAAATCCGACAGTGATGTTAAGAGAAGGGCATTAGAGTTCGAAGTAGATGATTGGGTATATTTAAAAGTTTCACCCATGAAGGTTCTTATGAGGTTTGGTAATAAGGGGAAGCTTAGTCCCCGGTATATTGAGCCTTATAGAATATCCAAGTGGATTGCCAATGTAACTTATGAGTTGGAGCTACCATAAGAATTAGCAGCGTTTCATCTGGTATTTCACATCTCATGTTGAAGAAGTGCATGGGTGATCCTTCATTGACATGTCAGTTGAAAATATTGAGATCAAGGATAGCTTATCTTATGAGGAAACCGAGTTTGCAAGTTGAGAACAAATGAGGTTGCGTCAGTCACAGTCCTTTGGAGGATTTAAATTTAAACGACCATAACTTCCATATTAGGATTAGTAAGGTTTACTTCCATATATAGTTGAAAAGATCTTGGAATAATCTTTCCAACGCCACAAAATTTGTGCGATTCCTAGTTTGTATGAGTAAGTTATGCCCTTTGGAAGTTGGGCTATTGGAATAAGGAAAGTCCAATCTGGATTTTTAAGGGGTAGTTTGGTCTTTTCCTTACACAATTAATTAAATCCGTTTTTCATAAAATAATTGGCATCAAAACTGAGTGACTTCAATTTACGCCTCTGAAAAATTGAGTTTTTGGAGAAAGAACGCAAGACAAAGGAGAAGAGGAAAAGCAAGACTCTCCAAGAACGATCGATTTTGTTTGCGGATTACCACGGAATTTATCCTCCAAGGTATGTGACCCTTTCATCACGTTGGGTTTGTTCACCCACGTGCCACTTATGTTTAATTGAACGTTTATTCATTCTAAAAAGATTAAAATATGAATGTTCTTGATTATTGTTCTTGAATTTGTTTTCGTTCTTAACATGAGTTGAGATTTAGGAGTTTCTTGATGTTAAAGTGTTGTCTCTTAAGTTCTCTAAGTTAAATCATTGTGTATACGACTTGGGTACATGAATCTAAAGTGAATTTGAGAAAAAGAATCGTGTTAAATAAATTTCAGATCAGTAAACGAGGTCAAAATATTATCAGATTTTACCTAAAGGAACAGGTGGCGCGAAGCGCCCCCAAAGCGACAGGCAGGCTGGGGTGGCGCTCTTTTAGTACGCCCAAAAGGGGGCCTCATACAAATGTGGTTGGTGTAGTAAGCCCGGGATGCGCACAAATTGTCATTTTCACCAATTTTCATCATTTAATACATTTTAGTCCTTATAAAGTGTTATAACACTTCTCATTAATTCTAACAACTTCAAAGGATTTCTAAAAACTTAAAAATCATTCAGAAACAAGAATCATAACCTTGAATCCATAATCTAATTCAAGGAAAGATCAAAGTCAAAAGAAGTCAAGAGACAAGTAAGAGAAGTTCATTTTAAGTTTTCATAAGTCTTTTACAAAGGTTTCCACTTTGTTTTAAGACTTAAGTTTTGAAGTTGCGTAAATAGTAAGAGAAAATTTCATTCTCTTTGAAATTATATATGGGAACTAGGTATTTCCAAGAGTAAACATTTTCACATTTAAGGTTTAGAGAAAACTGAGATTTTCAAAAGAGTTTTTAACACGAAAAGGGAACATTGATTCCAAGAGAGCTTTTAAGATAAGATTGATTAACTATCCCAAACCAGAGAAGAAGTTGTTTTTAATAAAATATATGAGCTAAGTATATTTGGGAGTAGTATTGAGCACAAATATGGGGACACGAGTTCATATTAACTCAAGCCCGCATAAACCATGTAGCCATCATGGGTAGAAAGGGGTTATACTTTTTATATGATTCCTTTGAGCTTTTTAACGTAGACTAATATATCCACTTAGTAGTTCATATTCTATACTGATGGCAAGGAATAGGATGGTCCTTGGCAACATGAGGTAAAATGTTGTACCATCACTTAGGCTCATAGTGGTGGTTTTTGGTTAGAGAATCACCCACAAAAGTTATATTATTTTTTATATGAGTAAAGTTAAGTTTGTTTTTGTTTTACCTTTAACGAACTAAAATTATTTTCAGATGTTTTATAAGCTTTTTACATATATCGCACGTGTTTTTTTGCTTTATATTGAGTTGAGTTATTTATGAGTTGAGAAGAGCCAATGTAAGTGTTTTTTCCATAATGTATTTCAAGCCTATGTATGTTACCATTTGAACTCACATTGTCTTACATTCAATGTACTGATGTCAGTGGTCCTGCATCGTATTACGATGCAGACGCATGTAACCAGGTTCAACATCCATTGCCCCGTTCATCCACCTTGAGCATTCAGAGTCTGTTGGTAAGCTCCTTGCATTCCGGAGGACTCTTTTATTTTCTTTATAGTATAGTTCATTATCATATTGTGGGGTTTGTCCCAGCATCAATCTCAGTTGTTTTAGAGGCTTCATAGATAGTTAGTAGTTCGGTAGTTTTTACATTCTCATTCTTATTTTAAGGACTTGGGTTGACATTCTTGGCCAAGTTTAATGTTTGATTCTTTTAACATTCTAAGTCATATTATTTAGTTATTTGAGTAAGTTAATTTGATCATATTAAAAATGATGTAGTCTTCCGCTGAGTTAAGTAAGCCAGGCGAAGGGTCCTCTAGAGGCTAGCACTGGTCTTCGAGTGCCAGCCACACCCAGGGAGTAGGATCAGGGCGTGATAGATTTCATTTATATTAATGTAACATAAAAAAATAACTTTTATATTAAAAAAAGTTGAATAACCACCCTTGAATTTTTAGACTTGCTTGTATATGTAGCTATCAGTTTTACATAGGGTGAGCTAAATTGAAAAAAAAAAATATTAAATGTTGTTGGTACACTAATTTTATTATATATCAAGATAGAAATGGTTTAGTAATGTATGTCTTGTCAAATGTGAATACTTAAATCTATAAAAAGAAATTGAACCACTCATTACAAATTGTTTTTAGTTTGTAGATTGAAAAAATAGATTTTTATTTATTTTGTGAGGTTCAATTAATCACTTATTTTTAGTAAGAATTGTTCTGGATCTAAGAGAAAGTTAAATTTAAAATACATAACAATAGTTGTTTTGTGTTAAATATGTTACAACTACTAAAACAAGAATGATCTTTAAAAGATGAATCTTTTAAATAAAATAGAGTATTTGTAAGATATAATCCAGTTAAGCACTATGGAAGAAATGAACCGTAAATCAATAAAGAAAGAAAAGAAATAACTTACAACTTGATAACTTAATTCTGATGAATCGCCAAAAAGGATTCATGTGTAATTGAATTTCATCATCGTCATCGTCATCGTCATCAATGTCCTCTTTAGTGTTTTGAGTGTCTTTCATCTCCGCCGCAGTAAATTGGGTTGTGAGATTGAATGACAGGGATTGTTGAAGCATTATATTTATAAGAGCGGCAAGCGACTAGGGTTTTCTAAAATTTAGTACAAACTTTTTCAATCTAATTTACTCACAATTAGAGGTGGAAATTTGAGCAAATATTTGTAAATCAGCCTATCTAATTAAATTCATTTTAGATGAGTTGGATCACTTGTATTTTAGTTGGGTAAATATGACCTTCCGTATACTATTGACCCATAAATTATGAACAACTATGGATAAAATATGGGTATCTATATGCAAATTCACATTTGTAATAGAAAACAATCCTTAAAAAAATAAGAAAAATATTTTTTAGATCAATAAAAACAAACCAATGCATCCCTCATGCCCCCCTCTCACATTATCTACCCACCAATACCTTGCTACCTCCATCTACTCCAACCACCATACCGCTACCTACCCTTCGAGTGAAGGATCGAAATCTGGATCAGAGTCAAAATTTGGTATCAGTGTTGAGAATTAGGTCTTGGTATATGAAGTTGTGGTCAAGGATGAGAGTTAGATCATAGGTCAAGATTAAAGGTCAGGGTCAGCATATAGTGATATTCATTGGGGGGGGGGGGTCGGGGGTCGGTATTGGGTTGTGAGTTAGGAGTAGGTTCCTAGGTGGGGTATGGATCAGTAGACGAATTTTGGGTCAAGATCAGGAGTCGAATTAAGACTTCATATCTTAATCAAGATTGAGAGTCAACTGTTGAATCGATGTTGAAATTGAGAATCAGGACCCGAGTGAGGTTTTAGGTCAAGGCAAGTCCCAAGTCCCTGAAAGAGAATTTATTCTTGGGTCAAAAGTTGGGTATTGCGTCAAAAGTTGAGTCTTCGCTCAGGTTTGGTATTTACAACCGAGTCCTGAGTTGATTCTCATTGAGAGTGTAATTTTGAGTTAGGATCAAGAATTTAGTCCCAAATAAGCACTTGCATTGCGTTCGAGTTTGGGGATTGACGGAGTCGGTCTCGGATCCAACTAAGAATTGTGAGCGGGTCTTGGCTCGGTTGTTAAATCATGGGTCAAGGTTTGGATTATGAGTCTCAGGTTGGGTTAGATGGTAAGTTTAAAAGAAAATTTAAGAAAGTATTTTTAAACTTTATGTGAGAAAGTCATTCTTTTAAATTGAAGAAATATAAGTCCATTTAGAAGTTATCATCCAAAACATTTAAGCCAAAAAAATACGAGAAAATTGGAAAATACTTTATTTATACAAAACAGATCCTTGAAATAATTTTTTACTATTTAAGCTAATTAATTAGCTCAGCTAAATGTTCGGCTTTTTTTATTTCAGGAGATTAAAGTTTGAGAAACATTTTAATCATTTCATTTTTTACCCATGTTTACAAATTACATTGATGGATTATAATGCCATTCCTTTAGCTCAATTCATTTTGAATCTGATCCAATTCATGCCCATTTGCCCCCCCCCCCTAAACACACACAATCTCACTTTCAAAATTTACTGGATACTATTATATTAAGAACTTCATAAGAATATTGGCAAAAAATTAGATTGAAATACCTCATACAACTATTATCTACATTGATAAATGAGGAATGTACTCAACTGTGGATTATTGCTATGAAATCTCAAATAGATTTTGTTTTTTACTAAAATCAAGTTTGCTATAGTGTAGAACCACCTACGGAAGTCACATAAATTGGTTTTAAATGAATCTATAAGAAAAAGAGAGGAGTGGACGGTAAAGTGCAGACTATTAAGGCTATGCTTGTGGCGTAAGTCTTGATGAGTTCATCTATATGATGAGTTCATCTATATGACACAACTAGAGGGTTTCATGAAGAATGGATATGAACACATTTGTAAACATAATAAATTCATTTATGCATTGGAACAAACATCTTGGGCATAATATACTTTTTTTGACAATTCGATTAAGTCTTTTGATTTTGATCAATGTGAAAATGAGTCATGCACTTACAAAAGTGGGATGGAGACAAAGTAGCATTTTTGATTATGTATGTAGATAATATCTTGCTCATTATAAAAAATGTGAGCATATTGAATTCAATGAAGGAGTGATTTTCCTCAAGATTTGATATCAGCTTTTCAGAGTAGCATGCTCTCACCCAATAGCCTTGTCTGAAGATTTTGTGTCCCTTTTAATATAGTCTCTTCTCCAAATACACAACTTAAGATTTGGATAACAAGTTTTGAATTTCTGCAAATTCATTAGCTCACAAAGAAAAGGCCTTATTCAACGAATAACACTGCTCATACACAACAAAGACGTGATGGAGTGCTGAAGTGTCTTGGTTGTATTTTGAGCTTTGTGTCTTATGTGCTTATATTGTAAATCTACTCCTATGTTATGAAGGATAGTAGATCGGTTGCTTTTGTAAATATTTAGTTTGAGTCGCATTAACTAGAGTTAGTTAGTCAAATCATTTATGTCCTAGTCAAGACTTTTTATATCATTGTTGCAATGTTCTCTTGGTTCGAGTGGCCTAGGAGTGTCAACTAAGGTTAGTTAATGATTGGGTGCAGCATAACTGCTTATTTAGATCTCATCCTTGAGATCGGAGTTGGTGGCTAGAGTTTGCCTTGTTGGGTTCTTAAAGTCTAGATCAACTAGAGTTAGTTGGTTTAGTGGGCAATAGAGTTATTCCTAGTTTTCCTTTGTAGTACAGTTGCTACAGTAAGAGGAAGGGATTAAAGAGTTGAATTCCAAGGTTTTAAGAGGACATGTTAAACCTAACTGAAGTTAATTTAGTGTTCTAATTTATCATCTTGGTTGAATGTTACAATACGCGTTAACAAATCTATATATCAGCCCACAAATTAGACAATCATGCAATCATGCTTACTTATGTTTATGCTAGATGGGAAGGAGTACCACACCATGCGGGAGTTGAAACAGAGATTGTATCTTCATATCTAACTTTTACCTATCTTCTAGGACCATTTGAATATTATTGTAATAACTATGTCAGATGTGACATCTTTTAGACAACTTATTGTTTACTTTTTCGTGTTCATAGTCTATCCTTGATTAGGTCCCTTACTAGATCTGAAAGTTTGTTAAATCATTAAAATATCAAATAAGCTTATAACAAGAATTTCCCCCTTTTGATGATTACAAACTATTATCCAGCAAATTCAACTTTCGTCCCTTGGTCTCGTTCATTCCCCCTATTATCAATCAAATTCCATAAGACCCTTTGCTGGATCATGTACTTTGTTACATCCTGAAGTTTGTTAAATCATCAAAAGTTAATCATCGGCTCCAAGATAACATTTTCCTTTTTGATGATGACAAACTAATTCAAATTCTTTCACCTCTCACAAATTACCCCTTTCCACATGACTCTTCCGGTAACTAACATTGGTACCCTTTTTTCATCCTTCCCGAAGTTTGTTAAATCAGAAAAACTTCACATTAACAATGAAATAACATCCCCCCCTTTTGATGATGACAAACTTGTTCAACTCCCCCCCCCCCCCTTCACCAGTTTCCCCTATCATCCTGACCATGTCCTCTTAAAGTAACTAACATTTATTCCAATATTCGCATGACTATGTGTAACGACCCAAACCGTCTTTATTTAGGAAAACAAAACTTTGGGAAAATACTAGGGCCACTGTCCCGCCAAGACATGCTAAATGTCACTTGGGCGGAAACACGATAGGTGGGAAGCTGGCGCCAGAGCAGGATAGGCGAAATACAATGTAAATAACCCAAAATCCTATTTCTCTCCTTCTTCCTATAAAAAAAACCCAATTTTTGAGGCAAAACATCCTAGAAACCCCTAAAAAGATTCTACAAGCTTAGGAAGGAAGGTGCGAATGTTTCTAGCGTAACAAGATCGATGGATTGCAGATTTCTGCTCAAGATCACCATCCTGTCATTCGTAAACCAGAGATTCATCTATAATCCTCTACGAATGTTAGGCACCTAGGTAGTCTAGCTTGTATTAATTTAGTAGTTATAAAACTCTGCTCACTCCATAGTATAATGAAAATCGTTAGTGTAATTCATGAATAAGCCTTCGTGCACCAACTTAAGGGGTGATTATGTTAGTCATTCTAGAAGTTGTGTAGGATGTGTATCATAAAGGGGGGAAACCCTCGCCCTAGGGTAAGGGTTAGGTTATGGTTGTGATATCATTATTGTGCATGTAGGTTTGTTGTGGCTTCAGAATGGTGCATGTATGTATGCAAATATTTCATTTGTGATCACACTAATTTTAATAAAGACAAATGACCGTTGTATGACATGAATAATGACCATATTATATGATTTTGAGAATATACTTCTGCCTATAATTGTGGCTTCGTGAATGGATTGGGTGTTGCATTCCGACACACTAACTTGGATCGTTTTTCATGTTCTGGTATAAAAATGAGATTCGTTTGCACGTTAAGGCATAAACATTGGATCGGGTACCATGTATTGGTACACTAACAACTTTGTTTTGGGTTCTGTGAGAGGACTATTGACTTGTGATATATGTGTATTGTTGGGATTGTGAAATGATGCACTGCACCTGACTTGATATGTTCTATGTATATATATGATTACTGCATGAGGTTGAGTAAACATGGTATGTGTCTCATTTGTTGAATAATTTCGAAAGAGTTTAGCCCAAATCGGGAGGTGATGCGGTAAGTGGGGACCAAAGGTCAAAGAGTTTCTATTGCTAAAGTAGAGGGCTGGTTGAATTATTAAAGGTTGAGAAGTGGGGGCAGTACTGTGTGTGGAGATAAATACATGGCAGCTCCTACCTTGGGAAAGGGATTCATGGTGAATCATTAGGAAGCCTTGATGTATTGTGCCATGTGGTTAACGACTGAGTGGTGTCTTGGGAAAAACAAGGGTATGTTGAGAATTGTAGTCAGAATGCTGGAAGTGGTAATTGTGGACTATCCTATGAGTTAGAATGTTTAAGCTATGGTCAAGAACCTAGAAAGTAAGTTGACTAAGACGGAAGTTGGTAGGAAAGGTATTAGTGTAAATTTAAGGTAACCGGAAAAAGGTAGAAGGTAGAGAAATGATGGGTGTTATGACATGTTTTTACTAGTTGGTTTCTTATATTATGCGGTGGGTGTTGGGTTGACCGATGATGTCTACCAGTACATGTGGTTTTGTATTGATACTAATCTTGCTATACCTTTTTGGCATAGTCTAGATGCAGGGTCGGTGATATTTCATTAGGTAAAGAAGAAGGAAATCTCCAGCAACATCATATTTCCTTCTGCACGGTGGGAGTTGTGTCTTTGTTATTGTGTTTGTATCTTGTAATATTAGAAGCTCGTGTGCCTATTTAGACTAGATGATCCCCGGGGTGTTGATTAATTTACATGTTTTAACTCGAGTTTGTGTAATACCTTTAAATATAAAATATTTTGAAAACATCTTTTATTTCTGTTTTTCTTTAATCTTCAACATGTTTTTAATTTTTTGGAATCGAGGGTTATCTTACTTAAGTGTTAGAGTAGATGCCCCCACGGCTCGGTGGGTTGGTTCGTAACAAGTTTTTAGCAAATACAAGGTTATCGATCTCCCCATACGAGAGCAAAGTGTGGAATAGATTATTGTTGATTGATGTGATGACGTCCACATCGAATCTTCAGGAATCTAGGAAACTTTCTAGGAAGTCATTTATTTTCATTCCTCCTTTCATGCGAATTGTGATTACTTAAGTTTCGTGAAAAAAACTTATTATCAAAAAGGGGAAGTTGAGACTGAGTTCGAGGCAAGGACCTAGATAATCTATGATGTGATTCGTAAATGAAATTTGGATGTGTCATGCACTTGACTAATAATTGTGTGAATGTATGGGTGTATCTTGGGGATGGGTGTGTTGTGGTGTGGAAGTTATGTGAAGGAATTTTGAGGCGTGTATCATTGGGTTGACTAGGGGAAGGCAACGATTATCCTAGCTAATGGGATTATTCTAAATTTCTAGTTATAGTCGGGGATCTAAGGGAGATTTAGAAAAGTGAAGAACCCCATAAAACCATTGCGAGGGGTTATGTTTCTGTCAGGGCCATTGGGGAGGGATTTTACCACCAAGGCGAGGCCGCCGGTGAGGGATTTTCCCTGCCAAAGGCGCCAGGGTGAGACAAAATCTAAGCCTTGTCTCCCCTATTTTCCCTAATCACATATATTGACCCTGAATCTGTAACACCCCAGAAAATTGTTGAACTATGAATCGAATCGTTCTTCGTAATGAGTAAGTTTTAACTAAGAAATTAGATTTACTTTAAGTTTTAAGGTCACCAGAAGTAGCACCTTGAGTTTCAAGAAGAAATTAAGAGAGTTCATTCAAATAATTTCTATGTTTTTCTCAAATTTTAGGGTCAACTTCAAATTACTATATATCCTAGTACAAGATAGCTAATGACATATCTTCAAGTCCTCTTTTGAATGCCGCCAAATTTTCTAAATTCTGAGATTTGAGTAAAACATTATGACTCATTTACTAACGATACGGAACCAATACAAACCTCACTGCCTCGTGAAAAATCATTTAGACTCCCAGCTAGTTTTAATTATTTCCTTAACGGTATTTTAGTCCTAAAAACCGTTAGAAGGTCATCTAAATTTTCCTAAACAAATAGAAAATCAGTTTTCACAAATAAAACCCTTTCATTCAATCAAAAATTCTACGCTCAAAAACATAAAGAAATGCTAAGGCTAGGTTCTTCTTCCCATATTTTCTTCATGTTCTTCAAGAAGATGGTTCTTCTAGGTATGTAATCTTCCATAATCTTGGGTTTGTTCGCCCACACATCAATCATGTTAATTTCAACGTTAAAATCATTCTAGAAGGTTGAAAGTATGATGTTTTTGAATAATGTTCTTGAAATTGGATTTAGTTCTCGAGTTTAGATGAGATTGTTGAGTTCTTGATGAATCATACCAATTTTAGAGTTGTATATGAATAGGTTCTTTTGTTCATGTGTTGGGTGTCTAAATCTAAAGAGGGATTGAGAAAAAAAATTGAATTTAGGCGAATTGGAGTTAGTAAATGAAGAACGAAAAAGTCGGGCAAATTTAGCACCTTTCTCCACGCCGCGGACCTGACTTCCCCTTTCACAGAATTTTTCTTCGCTTCCCGGTGAGGTAACGGACCTCTCTGCCTAAATATTTAATTCGCGACCAAATATTAAAATGCATCTCCACGTAGCGGACTTACTTCCAAACAATGATTTCTTGATTGTTTATCATGTTTAACTATCTAAAAACACTCCTTAACATCAAGATATCTTTCCTACTTCAAATCATAACCTTGAATTCATAATTCACATTTAAGGTAGAGCTAAGAGTTAATTGTTGAGAGTTCTTTTGATTCTTTTAAAATTGACTCTTTGAATCTTTTGTGGAGTCTTCTACAAATTCTAATAACTTGTTTCAAGACTTGAGTAAGTGAGCATTAGAGTGAGGAGGATGTATTCATGAGTTTTTTTTATCATTACAAGATCCTTCATATAATGAACCATAACTCTTAAATTCATAATTCAAATGCAAGAGAGAGTTAAGAGTAGAGTACAAGAAAGCCTTTGAGTTCAATTGTGAATTCATTCCGATCAATTATTAATTTAAGCTAAGTTTTGAGGAAGTAAGTATGAGAATGGGAAGAGTTGTATTCATTAGTTCCATATTGTTTCATAGACCCTCGAGTCGAGTCGTTCATGCCCATAAATTCCATCAACTCCATAAGTTGAGTACCTTTGAGAGGAGTAGTATTTTCAAGTTATAACTCTTGAGTATTGAGTTCCTTATCCCCTGTGAAATTATATTTCTAACCATGGGACTATTGAATTTTATCCATGAAGTCCTTGAGTTGAATTATTCATGCCCATAATTTTGCCAGAACCTTATAAGTCTAACAGTCCTGAGATGAGAAGTATCTTTGAGTCCTTGAGTTTAGTAGTTCATGCTCATAATTCCACATGAACCCTCTCAGCTGAGCCTTCTTGAATTGATTAGTATCATTGAAGTTCTTGAGTTCTATATATGGTTATTGAAAACTTTGCATTGAGTCGTTCCCATCCATAATTCAGCATGAACCTTAATTTAAGAAGTCTTTTAGAAACGTTTGAACTTTGTTTTAATACTTAAGCATTGAGTTGAGTAAAGACTAAAGCTTGAAGTTATTTTCTTCAAAAAAAAAAGTATATGGGGACTCGGTATTCCCAAAGAGTTTCAAAATTTTCTCACATTTGAGCAAGAAAGAGAACATCAATTCCAAGCGAGCTTTTAAGCTAAGTTTTGAGTAATTATCTCAAACCAAAGAAAATGTTTTTTTACAAACATATGAGCTAAGTATATTTTTTGAGTAGTATTGAGAACCTATATGGGGATGCGAGTTCAGATAACTCAAGTCTTCATAGACCATGTAGCCATCAAGGGTAGTAAATGTTCATACTTTTTAGATGACTCCTTAATTGTTTCTAGCATAGACTAGTGGACCCACTTATTTAAGGCGTTCTATATGACTGTAAAGAATATGATAGTTCTGGCAGGCAAGACGTTGTATCATCACTTAGGATCATAGTGGTTGTCTTTGGTTATAGAAACTTCCACAAAGTTATATTATATTTTACTATATATAAATTGAGTTTTTATTGTACTCTTCAATACACTGAGTTGATTTCTATCGTTCTAAAATTTTTCCATATATTGCATGTGTATTGTTGCTTTACATTAAGTTGAGTATCCAGAGTCGAATAGTTAGAGTTGAGTATCTAATATTTGAGTTGAGTATCTTATTCTTGAGGTTAGTTGAGTTGAAGTGAGTTGAACAGAAGTAAGTATGTTTCCTTTTTATCAAGTTCAAGCTTATGTTTATGCTTTAGACTTCCCCTTACATACTCGTACATTCCACGTACTGAGTCATTTGGCCTGCATTATTTTGATGTAGACACATGTACTCAGGGATCATCAATAGGAGCTTCGTTGATACATCAGGAAGTTTGAGTTAGCTATGGTGATCCTCCTTTTTTCTTGAGACTTGTCTCGACTTCTATCTTTGTCACTTAGAGGTTTCATAGATAGTTAGTACAGTTGAGAAGTTTGTATCATTTATTTTGTTGAATGTTTTAAGGATTTATGTTGCCTATTTTATAGTGAGTTGAATATATTATTTTATTCATAATTTTTCATTTGAGTTAAGCTTTTGTATTTCAGTTTCATGATTTTTTCTTACATTTCAAGTTTTGTATGCTTGAGTTATTCTTCCGCTTGTATTCAACAAGGATGAGGGTTCGCTTGGGGACCAACAATGGTCTTCGAGTGTCGGCCACATCTAGGGTCTTGACTCAGGTCGTGACAAAATCATATCCAGACTGATCCTTTCAAATTGAATCAGTGCTCAGCAATCGAATTGAGATATAAAAACCAAAATATTAATTATTAGCTGTAAAAACCAGAAGAAAAAACCCATCATCTATGTGCTTACAAAAATATAAGGGAAAACAAAAAGAAGGGCAAAAACCAAATCAAGGACTCTAGGATAGGAGGTGTCAATATCTGAGTCAAGCTCCTATGGGGGAACCAGGTCGTTTAGGGACACATCCATGAAAGTGAAGTGCTGGAAATCTTCTTTCTCGATCCGTTTAATCTCCTATCAAGGGGTGACAAGGTGAAAATTATAATTACGGTCTTTCATATCTGGACAAACAGATGATCCCTCTCTAGACCATTCCTCCTCTCCTAGTGTAGCTTGGTATGGAGCATCTCGACCTCTAGGCCAGTGCTGGGTGAAACCAGAGTGGTGTCAACAAAGGAGTGCCCTAACGTCCTCCTGACGGCTGCCAGCTCCTCCTTGGCCCTTGGACCTGAAAGTGGAGGGTGGGACCGGGTGGAACGAGAGTCGTCGCCTTCCTAATCTTTCGAATCCACCACCGACTGACAGTTGTTTGCCTTGCCTGTCCTCCTCCTCCTTCTCCGAAAGTAGAGCCATGTCTAACCAAAAGAGGTTGAAGGGGTGGATCCATAGGAAGTACCTCATCATCATCATCTAAAAGAGGCACCCCGCCTTCTTGCATAGCGCAATCAGGAGTTCGGGTAGGAAGAAAGACTTTTTGTTTCCTCAGTACAACATCTTCCACTATGCCACCACCAAAGCCCGTGGGAATGTTACGTCTGTGTGATTGCCCGATAGGTAAATCCTCCTAGTAACCAAGTACAGCCATCTCTCAGAATCCAGTGTCCAGTTCATGCTAGTAATACCCTCAGCAGTAGGCCCATAGATTCTGTCTCAGCGCGTAGGCTCCACCAGTGTATCACTCAACCAACCTAGATACATCTCTCTCAATTTGGCCTTGTACTCCTCATTTGAGACCTCAGGCACCTCTAGTACCTCATTAATGAAAGTAGAATTTAGAGGGATGTTGACTCCCCAGACACAAATAGTAGGATGTGTATGGTCCCATCAGATGTGGGCAGGATAGTGTAGAACTACCTCACCCAGTCAGCTCGTGCAGTAGGGGAATCCTTAGTCAATGGAGCCCATCCAAACTCCATCAGGCGATCATAAAAGGCAGACGTATTCTCCTCAACTTTAATAAATTAAATCCCTTCGGGTAATCATGATTCCTCTCCCAACTGGTAGCATCAGGAAACCGAAGAAAAAGTAGATTGTCTTCGTTAGCACCATCCATTTAGAAAAACCTACAAAATTTTAAAAATACAAGTTAGAACTTCATGGGATAGCACATTAACTGGGAAAAGAGGAATAAAATTTCTAAGTCTGAAAAAGGGGACCCCCGCTACTGCTTCCCAGTACTCCAAAATAGAGCATGTGATCATTCTAGAGCTAGTCGTTCAGAGATGAATGAAGGGTAAATTGGTATTTATTATAACAAGCCAAACAATCATTATTTATGGAATCAAAACCTCAGGAAAATATTGTGGCCACTGTCCTGCTAGGGAAAGACAGATAGCGCTACGACGTAGTTCCACAACGTGAACCTGGCACAAGAGCGGGATAGGCGAGACAGAATGTAAATCATGCGAAATCCTATTTTTCACCTTCTTCCTAAAATACCTAATTTAGCCGTAAACCACCCTAGATTCCCCGCCCCCCCACCCCACCCTACCCCCACCCCCCACCCCCCAAAAAAAAAGTTGCTCTAAGCTTGGAAAGGAAGGAGGAGTAGATTTCTAGCATAAGAAGATCATGGATTGTGGATATCTAGTCAAGATCACCATTCTATCATCCGAAAACATCAGATTCATCTATTATCCTCTATGAGTGCTTGGCGCCTAGGTAGGCTACGTTTACTAATTGAGTATTTATAAACCTCTGCTATCTACATAGTATAGTAAAAATTATTAGTAGAATAAGTACATAGGCCTTCGTGCACCAAATTAAGGGATGATTATGTTTGTTATTCTAGCAGTTGTGTAGGGTGTGTATCATAAAGGGGAAAACTTTATCCAAGGGATAGGGTTAGGTGATGGTTGTGATTTCATGATTGTGCGTGTAGGTTTGTCTGGCTTTATTATGATGCAGGTATGTATCCGAGTGTCGCATCCGTGATCACAATAATTGTAATAAGGATAGATAAACGTTGTATGCCATGAATCATGACCTGATTGTATGAAGTTGAGAATATACTTAAGATTGTGATTGTGATTGTGGCTTTTGAATGGATAGGGTGTTGCGTTTCGACACACTAACTTGGATAGGCTCCCACGTTTGGTATAAATATGGGATCTATTGCCACTTTGAGGTATAAATATTGTATCGGGTACCACATACTGGTTATTAACATCTTGGGTTTGTGTTCCATGAGAGGACCATTGGCTTGTGATATATTTGTATTGTCGGGATTGTGAAATTATATATTATTCCCCAACTGATACGTGCTACGGTAACCTATATATGGTTACTTCATGAGATTGAGTAAACCGGGTATGTGACCCGTTTGTTGAATTATTTCAGAAGAGTTGATCCCAAATCGAGAGGTGATACGGTAAATGGGGATCAAAGGTCCAAGAGTTGCTATTGATTAGGTAGAGTTCTGGTTGTATTATTAAAAGTTGAGAAGTGGTGGCAGTGTGTGTGGAGGTAAATACATAGGAAAATCCTACCTTGGGAACGAAATTCATGGTTAATCACTAGGAAGCCTTGATGTAGTGTACCATGTGTTCAAGGGCTCAGTGGTGACTTGGGAAAACCAAGGGTATGTCGAGAGCGGTAGTCGAAATTCTAGTAGAGGTAATTGTGGACTCTTCTATGAGCTAGAATTTTTAATCTATTATCAAGAAGCTGATAAGTAGGTTGACTGAGATGAAAGTTTTCAGGAAAAGTATTAGTGTAATTCTGAGGTAACAAGAAAAAGGTGAAATGTGGAGAAACGATGGGTGTTATGACATGTTATTACTAGTTGATATCTTGTCATATGTGGTGGGATTCTGTTAAGCCGATGATGCCTACCAGTACAAGTGGTTTATAATAGATACAACTCTTGTTATTCCTTTTGCCATAGTCTGGATGCAGGGTCGGTGATGTTTCATTAGGTAAAGACGAAAAAAATCTCCAATAACTTCTATTTTTCCTTCCGCACGGTGGGAGTTGTGTCCTTGTTATTGCCTTTTTATCTTTTAATCTTAAATGTTCTTGTGCCTGTTTAGACTAGATGTCTACGGGTGTTAATTACTTTACAAGTCTTAAATTGAGTTTCTGTGATACCTTTAGTTATAAAATGTAATACTCCGAAAGTCTAAAGCCTAATCTAGAGCCTAACATGAGATCTAAGAGTTGTAACATTTTTTTAAGTCAATTATAATGTATATAAGTCATTTAGGAAGTTTTAGAATCAAAAAGTCAAGGAACGTCCATGACGTCCGGAAACTAGTTCAAGAGGTGCTAGTGTGCATTAGCCTATTTGACTTAGTTTTAAGAGTCGAAAAATGATGAAATTTGGTGGTAAGGTTTCCATCACGTATTAGAGTTATTTTATAGTTGAAACGTCCTGGTACGACTCCCCAAGGACCAACCAAGGGGCCTTGAGGAGGACCCTTGGAATTTGGCAAAAGTTGGCAAAAGACAGTGTCCATCGATGAGTTTTAGGCAACGATCCATTGATGAATCGACGAGGATTCGATACCTCCGCCGATGAGGACTTATAAAACTTGTAAAGGGGTCGTTTTGTAAAATTTCTGACCAAAACTACGGACGTGCAGCACGGAGGCCACACTGCTCGTCGACTGACCTACGACCCGTCGATCGGGGTCTTACTTAAATCATTTAATTAGTTAGTTTAGTTAGGTGGTTAAGTAGGGATTAGGGGTGGTTAATTATGTTAGTTAAGTCCTATTATAAACTACCCTAATCTTGAAACCTCACTTAACTCTCATAATTTTTCAAACACCCAATTGCTCCTCCTTCTCTCTTCTTTCTCTCTCCCAAAGAAACTCCACTGAAGACCAAGAAAATGAGGGTTTTAGGGATGCAAAGGGTCAAGTTTTCTCCATCAAACTTCATCAATTAGTAAGGTATGGTATTCCTTTCACCTTTGGGATCTCTTTCCCCAAAGGGTTCCTCCAAATTGATTTCAAAAGTATGAAATTCATGTGGGTTTACTTCCAATACGAAATTGATCTTGTCAATTGCTTTGTTTATGATTCCTTTTGCTTATTATGAGTATATTAACATATATTATGATCACATTATACTACTTCTTGATGAATTGACCTAGTTTGTGGAAGATGATCTTTTCCCCTTAACCCTAAGTTGTGATCTTGAATTGAATTGTGTAGTATTGATATAATTATCTTGGTTAATGTGTGAATTACATTCTATGTTGCTATTATGTTAATTTATGAGTAGATTGTGATATATTGTAATCCAATTATGCTTGTTCTTGAGTAATTAACCTAGATGGTGAAGTAGATCATGAATTTTACCTAAATTTCTAACTCTAGGCTATGAACTACTGATGAATTGTTGTGTAGTGATTCAATTCACTTTGCTATGATGTTCGTTATTATGGTGTAATGATACTAAACCCATTGTTTGGTTGAATTTAATGGTTGATGGTAAGACCTTGATGATGGCTTATGAAGGAGATTGGGTTAAGTCTTGTGAACTCAATTCTTTACTTGAATTATCATTACGTGTGATTAAGTGATGATGTTGTATTGAAGTATACCTTATGTTAAGATTGATAGGGTTGGTATGATGTTGAATTGGAATGTCTTGAACTATGGTTTGTGAGTTGTTTTCTAAGATGTAAATGTTATAAGGATGGTGATAACTTAAAAATGTGCCTTATCATGATGTGATTATGTAAATGTTCTAACCTCATATGTATGAATTGTAATGATAGGAAAATACTCATGCAATTCTTATTGAGATATGATGCTGATTATATATTGGATAGACCCTATGACCTACATTAAGCTATGATGATTAATAAAGGCATTAAAGACATTTCAAAAGCCACTTTAGCTTAGCACCGACTGAATTAGAGTGAGGAGTGTCCATTTCCACATAAGGAAGGTAGGATCACTAATTTACTCATGATATTGGACACTATAATGCATGTCACATAAAGAGGGTCCCAACTACACCACCTAGTTCTTGAACTATGTTGCCCCCATAGGAATACTAACTAGTGGATCCACATAGAAGCTATGTTCATGTTTTGGTACTACCTTGGCAAGTAGTCCGCCTTCTTTCGGTGTAGGGTTCCATGACATCGGATTCCACATTAGCTCATGTGGTCTATGTCGGCTAATGCAAGATGTTCCCAAAAGGTAAAATGAATTAATGAAGTGAACTCTAACTAGGATGACCTAAGGGGCTTAGCTTAGTCTAGGTAGGGGTATGGGACTCTACCTATACATTGCACTAGTTAGCCTTGAGGAATTCTTAGGAGGATGTTCTTCTGTATGTATATGCTTATAAATGTAAATGATATGTATATGATGATCTTACATGTTGATGAAACTATGTGATATTGGTTTCATTTATGAACATGTGGTTTGGTCTTTATTTCTAAAGTATGATGATGATTATTCTAAACAATATAGTATGTGAAGTTGGACATTGGTTATGATTCTTGTTAGGTTTACTTGATTAAGTAAGGTTATGGGGCTTTTCTTAGTCATTGCACTAGTGGACTTAATAAGGGTTCATGAGTAATGGTCTTGCTTTGGTTATGATGTTATGAACTCTTATACATGCTTGTTGATGTTATAACTTGATGATAGAGTTGTCTTGGTTATGTACTCAATTATGTTTAATATGTATGTTGATTTGACTAGACTTAGTATTGTTGGTCTTGTGAGGTACATGGTATTGACTTGATGAATATGTATGATTGAAGTGTATTGGTTCTTGAATGTGCATAAGGCTTTTCAAAGCGAAATAGCATGCTTTAATGAAATATCCCTTCTTAGCATAATTTTATGTTGTGTGTTCATATGGTCTGATACTTAGTACAAGTGATGTGCTAACCCCATTTCTCCCTTTTCCCCAACATTTGAGGTTTCGGTTGTTGAAGCGCTTGTGACGACATTTGAGTAGTCTTAAAGATAATATGTTCATTTCCTTTCATTTGAGTACTAAAGATTGTATAACCTATATGTGGCTTTTATCTTATTGATTTACGAATTATGCCCAATTGTTATACTCTTGTTTAGATGGTTATGAGATGAGACATCTGATTTTAAGACTATGTTATATCTTATATATATATGTGCAATAAAAGTAGAAGACTATGTAATTTTCTTATACGAAAGGTCTATGTATACTCTATATGAATATGTTATGTGTATGCGAGAGGTCTATGTAAACCTCATGATATTTAGAAGAAAAGTTTTATCTTTTTTGCATTTTTAACCTATGAATGTAATGATGTAGGCTAAGAGGCTAGTCTTAGTCATCTTCGAGGACGACAACGCCGGTTACGTCTAGGGGGTGCTCCCCGGATATGACAAACTTGGTATCAGAGCATGAGGTTGAATATATTTAGAGTTGATGTCTCACTTAACAACGTCTATGTATATTCTTATTCATAATTGTGAAGCGTGCCATACTTATGAATAGGAAACTATATGATGCTTAGGAAACTCTCCTTTTCTTGGAAATCTAATTTCGTGCCTCGAGAGTCTTGACTCTATGTGCCCTTACCATCTAATCCTTTTATTGTGATTATATGCAATGAATACTCGAAGAACATCCGCTCAAAGACTTGATGAAGAGATTACCAATGCGGGAGTTCCTCCCCGAGGCAATCAAGTCCCTCCTCTTGAAGAAGTTTCCAATGATGATCAAGATCCGTTCAATCCTCCACCTTTGATGGATGGGCACATAAGGGCAGCCTTTCTCCAAATGGCCCAAGCCATTACTACACAAGCGCAAGCCTTCACTACTCAAGCACAATCCATGACGTCCCAAGCTAATTGGGAGGTTGTACCCCGGGAAAACCAACATCTTGGCACCATTGCCTCCCGTTTGAGGGATTTCACAAGGATGAATCCCCCTACTTTCTATGGGTTCAAAGTTGAGGAAAGCCCCCAAGAGTTCATTGATGAACCTAAAAGATCCTCTATGCTATGGGGTTGACTACTAGTGAGAAGGCGGAGTTATCCACTTACCAACTCAAAGATGTGGCCCAAACTTGGTACGTCCAATGGAGAGACAATAGGCCCTTAAGGGGTGGACTGGTGACATGGGAGATTTTCAAGAAGGCTTTTCTTGATAGGTTCTTTCTTAGGGAGAAGAGGGAAGACAAAGTGGATGAATTCATCAACCTTCGTCAAGGAGGTATGAGTGTACTTGACTACTCTTTAAAATTTACAAAATAATCAAAGTATGCTCCTTCTTAAATTTCCGACCCAAGAGATGAAATGAGACACTTTGTGACAGGGGTCTCGGATGACTTGAAGGAAGAATATCGTTCGGATATGCTACATGATAAATGAAAATTTATAGTCTCATGGTTCATGCTCAACAAGTAGAAGATACAAGGGTTAAGAGAAAGATTAGGGATGTCAATAGGACAAGGTCTTTTGATGGTGGTTCTTCAAAGGGTAGGCTTGACATTAAAGACAATCTTAGGTTCAAGAAGAGGTTTTCTAATCAAGTTCCTACCAAATTTCCCAAGGCTCGTGATGATAGGGTGTCTAACCCTAAGTCTCAAAAGGGGAGAGGTACTAGCTCACAAAACAAGAAGCCAACTTGTGGAAAGTGTGACAAGAAGCATTATGGTGATTGCCTCGTTGAGACGGACAATTGCTTCGAGTGTGGCAAGAGTGGCCATAAGGTTAGGGATTTCCCAAATTTGAAGGGGCAAGACAACGGTAGTGGGCAAGCTCAAGCTAGTGGTTCTAATGTGGATCCTCCAAAAATGAATCTTTTTTATGCACATCGCTCTAGGGGTGAACAACAGAGTTCTCCCGATGTAGTGACCGGTATGTTACAAGTCTTCTCTATTGATGTATATGCATTACTTGATCCGGGTGCTACATTATCTTTTGTTACTACCTTGATAGCTAGATAGTTTGATATTTTGCCCGATATTCTAAATGAACCTTTCATGGTAACTACCCCGGGAGGTGAGTCGGTGGTTGCAAAGAGGGTGTATAGAAATTTTCCTATAATGTTGCATAATTGAGTTACTGATGTTTAATTAGTAGAACTTGATATGGTCGATTTTGATGTCATTTTGGGGATGGATTTGTTGCATAATTGTTTTGATTCCATTGATTGTAGGACTAGAATTGTCAAGTTCAATTTTCCAAATGAACTTGTTTTAGAGTGGAAGGGGGGAAATTCTATCCCTAGAGGTCGAATTATCTCTTGTCTTAAGGCTTGTAAAATGATCTCAAAAGGGTGTCTATATCACATTGCAAGATTCAAAGACTTAGACTCCGAAAATCCTCATATTGAGTTAGTCCCCGTAGTAAGGGAATTTCCGAAGGTCTTTCCTAATGATCTTCCCAGAATCCCTCCTGAACGGGAAATTGATTTTGCTATTGACTTGCTACCTAATACCAATCCCATTTCAATTCCTCCTTATCGGCTTGCTCTGGCCAAATTGAAAGAGTTGAAGGCTCAACTTAAGGATTTACTAGACAAAGGCTTCATTAGACCTAGTATTTCTCCATGGGGTGCTTCGGTTTTATTTGTGAAGAAGAATGATGGGTCCCTTAGAATGTGCATTGATTATCGCCAACTCAATAAAGTCACTATTAATAACAAGTATCCTCTCCTCGGATTGACGACTTGTTTGATCGACTCCAAGGGACAAGCTACTTTTCTAAGATTGACTTGAGATTGGGGTATCACCAACTTAGGGTGAGAGGTGAGGATATACCAAAGATGGCTTTTCGAATAAGATATGGTCACTATGATTTCTTAGTAATGTTCTTTGGTCTCACTAATGCCCCGGCGAAATTTATGGATCTCATGAATAGGGTGTTTCGAAGTTACCTATATTCATTTGTCATTGTTTTCATTGAGGACATCATGGTATATTCAAAAAATGAGGGTGCACACATGGACCATTTGAGGATGGTGTTACAAGTGCTTAAGGAGAACCAATTATTTGCCATGTATAGCAAATGTGAGTTTTATTGAGGTCGGTGGCATTTCTTGGTCATATCATCTCTTGTGAGGGAGTTGAGGTTGATCCAAGAAAAACCGAGGCGGTGAAAAATTGACTTAGGGCATTACCTCCAACTGACATTAGGAGTTTCTTGGGTATAGCGGGTTATTATAGGAGGTTTGTGGATGGTTTTGCGTCCATTCCATCTCCCTTGACTACTTTGACCCAAAAGAGTATGCAATTTGAGTGGTCAGAGGCATGTGAAAGAAGCTTCCAAATCTTGAAAGATAGGCTTACTTCCGCTCCAGTGTTGACTTTATCGGAGGGTACCAAGGGCTTCGTTGTGTATTGTGATGCATCCCGAGTGGGCTTGGGGTGAGTGCTTATGCAACATGGGAAAGTAGTAGTCTATGCCTCTAGATAACTTAAGGTGCATGAGAAGAATTATCCAACTCGTGATCTTGAGTTAGCGGCCGTGGTATTTTCCATGAAAATATGGAGGCATTACTTGTATGGGGTCCATGTTGATGTGTATACCGACCACAATAATCTTCAATATGTGTTTACTCAAAAAGAGTTGAATATCCGACAAAGAAGGTGGTTGGAATTGTTGAAACATTACAACATGAATGTTCTCTACCACCTCGGCAAGGCCAATGTGGTTGTGGATGATATAAGTTGTATGACCATGGGTATTGTGTCTTATGTAGAAGAATCCAAGAAAGACCTAGTGAAAGATGTTCATAGTTGGCCCATTTGGGTGTTAGATTGGAAGATGCTCCGAATGGTGGTTTCATGGTCCATCATAACTCCGAATCGTCTTTGGTGCTTGAGGTGAAGTCCAAACAACACCTTGATCAACCATTCATGGAGTTGAACATGTCGGTTATTGGTAAGCTTAATGAGTCATTATCCTTAGGGGGGATGGTGTCTTGAGGTATCAAGGAAGTTTGTGTGTTCCCAATGTAGATGGCTTGAGGAACCCGATTTTTGAGGAAGCTCATTGGTCCCGTTACTCCATTCATCTGGGTTCTATAAAGATGTATCATGACCTTAGAGAAGTGTTTTGGTGGGAAGGTTTAAAGAAAGACATAGCGGAATTTGTTGCAAAGTGTCCAAATTGCCAGCAAGTGAAAGCCGAACACCAAAAGTCAGGTGGTACCAAGTTCCTACATGGAAGTGAGAAGACATAAATATGGATTTTGTGGTAGGTTTTCCTCGAACACAAAAGAAATATGACTCCATATGGGTGGTTGTGGATAGGTTGACCAAATCCGCTCATTTTATTCCCGTCAAGTCTACTTACTCGGCGGAGGATTATGAAAGGATCTTCATAGATGAGATTGTGCATCGCTATGGTATTCCATTAACCATCATATCGGATAGGGGTGCACAATTCACATCTAGGTTTTGGAGGTCATTCCGAAAAGGGTTGGGTACCAAGGTGAAGTTAAGCACCGCTTTTCATCCTCAAACGGATGGTCAAGCGGAGCGTACTCTTCAAACACTTGAGGATATGCTTAGATCTTGTATAATTGATTTCAAGGGAAATTGGGATAAGAACTTGCCTTTGGTTGAATTTTCTTACAACAGTAGTTACCATTCATCTTTATCTATGTCTCCTTATGAAGCCTTGTATGGTAGGAGATGTCGATCTCCAATTGGATGGTTTGAAGTTGGTTAGTCTTCACTTTTGGGTCCCGAGTTGATTTATAAGACTTTGGAGAAGGCTCATATTATAAGGAATCGCCTGAAAATAGCCTATAGCCGGCAAAAGTCTTATGCCATCCGTAGGAGAAGAGAATTATAGTTTGAAGAAGGTGATAAAGTGTATCTAAAAATTTTGCCTATGAAAGGGGTGGTGAGATTTGGCAAGAAAGCGAAGTTGAGTCCTCGTTATGTGGGTCCTTATGAAATCTTGCAAAAGTTTGGAAAGGTTGCATCTGAGTTGAGGTTACCTAGTGAATTTGCTTCGGTTCATCGGTGTTCCATGTTTCCGTGATTAAAAGTGTATCGGTGATCCCGAGTCCATTCTCCCTATTGAAGGTCATAGTGTTCAAGAGAACCTCTCCTATGAGGAGGTTTTGGTTGAAATCCTTGATAGACAAGTAAAGAAGTTAAGGAACAAAGAGGTGGCTTCCGTAAAGGTGTTATGGAAGAACCACCTAGTTGAGGGTGCAACATGGGAGGCCGAGGCCGACATGAAGTCCCTTTACCCTCATCTATTTGATAACTAAGGTTATTCATTCCTAAATATAGTGAAAATAATGAGTTTATTTGAAATTGCCTTGATTTTTGGTAATGTTGTGCAAAAAGGTTCATTTTACAGTGAATTACAATGAATTGCATACATAAAAAATGAAAATGTTGCTTTTTACTTGTTTTGAATTTATGTTGTGCATTTTGGTATATTGTGCCTTCATGAATTGTATTGAACATGTTGATATGTGTTAAATAAAGCTTTGGCATAATGAATAAGCATGAAATGAATGTTGAACTCTTATGTTGAAAATAATGTTTTGAGTTACATTGTGTAAAAGGTCATGTGATAAGATGATTTTGATTGTGACTCACATTTTGATATGTTGTTGTTGGTTGGGCTGCTAGTCTTGAATCTATTCCTTCCTTTTAAATAATTTTAGTGTCATTCGGGGATGAATGTTCCTATGGGGGGATACTGTATTGCTCCGAAAGTCTAAGGCCTAATCTAGACCCTAACATGAGAGTCTAAGAGTTGTAGCATTGTTTTTAAGTAAATAATAATGTATATAAGTCATTTAGGAAGTTTTAGAATCAAAACGTCAAGGAACGTCCATGACGTCCAGAAACTAGTTCAAGAGGTGCTAGTGTGCCTTAGCCTATTTGACTAAGTTTTAAGAGTCAGAAAATAATGAAATTTGGTGGTAAGGTGTCTAACATGTATTAGATCTAGTTTATAGTTGAAACGTCCTGGTACGACTCCCCAAGGACAAACCAAGGTCCCTTGAGGAGGACCCTTGCAATTTGGCAAAAGCTGCCAAAAAGCAGTGTCCATCGACGAGTTGTAGACGACGAGCCGTTGGTGAATCGACGGGGCGTCGATGCCTCCGTCGATGAGGACTTAGAAAATTTTGTGAAGGGATAGTTTTGGCAAATCTCTTACCAAAATAACAAACGTGTAGAACGGAGGCCACACTGCCCGTCGACTGACCTATGGCCCGTCAGAATCGAGGTCTCGTAGGTCAGGCCCCTGCGTTGCTGACTTGTTTCACTTAATTCATTTAATTAGTTAGTTTAGTTAGGATGTTAATTAGGGATTAGGGGGTGGTTAATTAATTTAGTTAAGTCCCTATATAAACTACCCTAAGCCTAAAACCTCACTTAACTTTCATAATTTTCCAAACACCCAATTGCTCCTCCTTCTCTCTTTTTTCTCTCTCTCAAATAAACTCCATTGAAGACCAAGAAAAGTAGGTTTTTAGGGATGAAAAGGGTCAAGTTTTCTCCATCAAACTTCATCAATTAGTAAGGTATGGGATTCCTTTCACCTTTGGGATCTCTTTCCCTAAAGGGTTCCTCCAAATTGATTTCAAAAGTATGAAATTCAAGTGGGCTTACTTCGAATACGAAATTGATCTTGTGAATTGCTTTGTTTATAATTCCTTTTTTTTATCATGAGTAGATTAACATGTATTATTTTCACATTATACTACTTCTTGATGAATTGACCTAGTTTGTGGAAGATGGTTTTTTCCCCTTAACCCTAGGTTGTGATCTTAAATTGAATTGTGTAGTATTGATACAGTTAGCTTAATGTGTGAATTACTATTCTATGTTGATATTATGCTAAGTTATGAGTAGATTGTGATACATTGTAACCCAATTATTCTAGTTCTTGAGTAATTTACCTAGATGGTGAAGTAGATCATGAATTTGACCTAAGTCTCTAACTCTAGGCTATGAACTAGTGGTGAATTATTGTGTAGTGACTCAATTGACTTTGCTATGATGTTGGTTATTATGGTGTGGTGACATTACACACATTGTTGGGTTGAATTCAATGGTTGATGGTAAGACCTTGATGATGGCTTATGAAGGAGATTGGGGTAAGTCTTGTGATCTCAATTCTTTACTTCAATTATGATTACTTGTGATTAAGTGATGATGTTGTATTAAAGTATACCTTATGTTAAGATTGATAGGGTTGGTATAATGTTGAATTGTAATCTCTTGAACTATGGTCTGTGAGTTTTTGGCTAAGATGTAAATGTTATAAGGATGGTGATAACTTAACAATGTTCCTTATCATGATGTGATTATGTAATTGTGCTAACCTCACATGTATGAATTGTAATGAAACGACAATACTCATGCAATTCTTATTGAGCTATCATTATAATTATATAAGGGATAGACCCTATGACCTACATTGAGCTATGATGATTAATAAATGCATTAAAGACATTTCAAAAGGGACTTTAGCTTAGCACCGAGTGAAAAAGAGTAAGGAGTGTCCCTTCCCACATAGGGAAGGTAGGATCACTAATGTACTCATGAGATTGGAGAGTATAATGCATGTATCATAAAGAGGGTCCCAACTACATCTCCTAGTTCTTGAACTATGTTTTTCCCATAGGAATACTAGCTAGTGGATCCACATAGAAGCTACGTTCATGTTTTAGTACTACCTTGGCAAGTAGTCCGCCTTCTTTCGGTGTAGGGTCCCATGACACCGGATTCCACATTAGCTCATGTGGTCTATGTCGGTTAAGGCAAGATGTTCCCAAAAGGTAAAATGAATTAATGAAGTGAACTCTAACTAGGATGACCTAAGGGATTTAGCTTAGTTTAGGTAGGAGTATGAGACTCTACCTTGGTATACATTGCACTAGTTAGCCTTGAGTGAAGTATTAGGAGGATGTTCTTATGTATGTATATGCTTATAAATGTAAATGATATGTATATGATGATCTTACATGTTGATGACACTATATGATATTAGTTTCATATATGAACATGTGGTTTGGTCTTTATTGCTAAAGTATGATGATGATTATTCTAAATGATATAGTATGTGAAGTTGGACATTGGTTATGGTTCTTTTTAGGTTTACTTGATTAGGTAAGGTTATAGGGCTTTGCTTAGTCATTGCACTAGTGGACTTAATGAGAGTTCATGAGTAATGGTCTTGCTTTGGTTATAATGTTATGAACTCTTATACATGCTTTTTGATGTTATAACTTGATGATATAGTTGTCTTGGTGATGTACTCAATGATGTTGAATATGCATGTTGAGTTGATTAGACTTAGTATTGTTGGTCTTGTGAGGTACATGGTATTGACTTGATGAATATGTATTATTGAATTGTATTGGTTCTTGAATGTGCATTAGGCTTTTCTAAGTGAAGTAGAATTCTTTAATGAAATATCCCTTCTTAGCAGAATTTTATGTTGTGTGTGCATATGGTCTCATACTTAGTACAAGTGATGTGCTAAACCCGTTTTCTCCCTTTTCCCCAACATTTTAGGTTTCGATTGTTGAAGGGCTTGTGACGACATTTGAAGAAGACTTGGATCCTAATTCTCCAAGTTGGGTAGGTACTCACCACTTCGAGGACAATGCCACTTTCTAGATTCGGATATTGATTTGTCTTAAAGACAGTATGTTCATTTCCTTTCATTTGAGTACTAAAGATTGTATAGCCTATATATGGCTTTTATCATATTGATCTATGGGTTATGCCCAATTGTTATACTCTTGTTTAGATGGTTATGAGATGAGACATCCAGTTTTAAGACTATGTTATATATTCTATATATATGTGCAATAAAAGTAGAAGACTATGTAATATTCTTATACGAAGGGTCTATGTATACTCGATATGAATATGTTATGTGTATGCGAGAGGTCTATGTAAACCTCATGATAGATAGAAGAAAAATTTTAAATTTTCCGCATTTTAAACCTATGAATGTAATGATGTAGGCTAAGAGGCTAGTCTTAGTCCTCTTCTAGGACGACGACGTCGGTTACGTCTAGGGGGTGCTCCCTGGATGTGACAAAAAATCTTTTGCAAACTTCTTTTATTTGAATTTTTCTTTAATCTTCCCCATGGTTTAAATTGTTGGGAATCGAGGGTTATCCTACTTAGGTGTTTCAGTAGATGCCTACACGACCCGGTGGATTGGGTCGTGACATCATGTCCTCTTCAAGTAGATAACATTGATCTCATACTTTAATACCCTATAATAAAAATATTACATGATTCAAACTCTTATTATAGTGAGTGTCAGTTGTTTGGATGGTCACTCAACTTATGGTAAATCATAATCTTCGAGGGACTATGATTATCATTTATCATAATTTAACTGACCATCCAAACAACTAACTCTTAATTTAACCTTAGTCTAATTCATGTAGTTTTGTTATTAGAGGAGTGTGTATATCACAGGAGCATGTGGTGTTTGATTCATATCATAGAAACATTAATATGATGGACACGAAATCTCTGACAACGACATCCATTAGTATACCTCATGAAAGAAGTCCACTCTTGAAAAGGAAGGTCCCAAATAAGTTATCAGAAATGGAATTTACTAATGGTTATCAAGATGACCATTTTGATCCATCTTATAGTAAGATTGGATTTCATGAAGTCGGTGGATCTGACATTCAAGAGATATGAAGGGGTCAACTCTAGGAATATTAATGATGATGATCCTTTGCGAGGAAATATTGAACGTAAAGTAATTAAAAGCAAGCATGAAATTGGGCCAAAGAAACGTAAGACATGTCGTCTTTATTAGAGTGATAATGGAATATTAAGCAATTGATGTGATAAGGTTTTATCCATCTCTGAGTTCAAAAACCATGATGGTATTAAGCTCAATAAAAGATTAAAATAAGGACGATATATTATTGAGATTAAAACCAACAATGTTCCACTGTTAATAATGAAATATTGTGTAATTGATGTGACAAGGTGCTATCCATCATTGAGTTCAAAATTCATGTTGGCTTTAAGCTCAATAAAGGATTCAAACAGGGACGATACATTATTGAGCTTAAAAACTAGCATGTTTTTTTGACTCAGTGATGCATAGCACCTTATAACAGCAATTACACAATATTTCATTATCACTGGTAATAATGACGACATTTCTTATATTCTTTGGCCCAATTTTGGGCTTGCTTGTAATTACATTACATATAATATTTCCTCGCAAAGGATTATCATTAATATCAATGTTCCAAGAGCTGACCCCCTTCGTATCACTTGAATGTCAGATCTACTGAGATCAAGAAATCCACTCTTACAATAAGATGAATCAAACTTGTCATCTTAGTAACCTTTAGTAAATTCCATTTATGATAACTTGTTTGGGATTCAAACCTCAGAACTCTTGGTTAAAGATTAAAGAGTATTAATGAGTTACCACTCCACCACAACCCTTATTCGCTAATTAACCAATCAACTTGGTTGTAATAAAAACAAACACTAATTAGGCGGCTACAAGATAATTAGAGTCGTCAATATGGGCTAGGTCTATAGCGCCGGCCTTGCCTTACCCATGATTACATAGGGTTGGGTTACGATTTTGGTAGCCTATTATGAAAACGACTTTAGCTTAAACTGAATAAGTCTGTCAAGTTTTGGGGCTTGAGAAATATGGATAGGGCCGACCCATTGGCTAAATACAAATTAATTAAAAAATATAGTGTATTAAAAATAACAAGAGTCTAAACTAAAAATATGTTAGAAGTTTGAAATATTGCAATTTAAATATAAATTATGTTTATAAAATATGTACAACATAAAATAAAAATTTCCGAAAATTTCTAGGGAATAACTAAATAGGCCGTAACCTATGGAATGTTGTCATAGTTTTTGTGTTTCATTGTGATCACTGAAAAACAATTAGGTTAATATTGTTATTTAGCTATTTATGGTTTTACTTGAAATTAAACATCATAAATATTATAGAGATAATTATATTTGTGGATTTGATTAACTAGTAATAACACCAACACCATCTTATATTGTTTGTCGATATTTATGATAATATTTTTAATTTTCATGCAATTTAAACAATTATAAAAAATATATATTTTTAAAAAAGATGGTTCGTGTTACATCCCTACTTGATTCAAATAAGATGAAACGCTGTGATGACTTGAAAAATAATCCATTAACTTAGGTTTAAAGAATTTAAAGAATAAATGAGTTTTAAAAGGAGTCGCCAACTAATTTTTGGAACAACCTAGGAAACCAATTAATTATCTACGAAACCATTAGATTCTATGTAAGGGGTTCAAGTTATTCCGTAGGGAAGGTGTTAGGCATCCTTCGAAAACCACAATTATGGGTCTCGACTGAGTTAAACAAATAAAATATATAAACTTAAACTAAATTTTCGTCTTTTACAATGTGGAGGCCTCCAAAACCGATAGAGAGATTTTCTCATTGGTCAATTTTAATATTGTTTTCAAATTATCTAACAAATTGAAGAACAAATAATATGCAAATCAACATAACAAATTTTATGCAAAATTAATATCAAAAGGTTGGCAGAAAAAATAAATAAAAAATAATGAAATAAACAAACTAAGAAAAAGAAACATTAAATAATATTTATAACTTAACAACAGAAACCATGAAAGAGTAACACCAAAATTTGTTCATTATTTAATATAATAAAATGTACTAAAAAGTAAAACTAACAATAAACATTAAAATATTAAGTGACAGATAACCCAATATAGCAAACAATAGAAGAACAAATGTATATTCACTTAGAAAAATCAAAGGTACACCTACAATTATATAATTTCTGAAAATACCAAATAACAAACATAACAACATTGACATCAACAACAACAAACAAAAATAAATGAAAATCAACAAAATTAACATTTGAATAAAATTAATCAACAGACCAAAGCATACACAAAAATATGTACAAAAATGTAAAGAATGAAAGAAGGGTCACCGGTAGCTTTTTTCGGGACAGATCTGGCTATTCTCAGGCGTGTTGCCATGGCTTCTTGGTTGGTTGTTGAATGTTCGTTGGAGTTCAAGTGGGTCTGGTTTGTTCGTTGTTCGTCGGATCCTGGCCGGAGTGTGGTAGCTCCTCGCGAGTTCACCGCAACTCGAAGTTGCAACAGGACAAACGTTTAGCTTGTCAGAGTACCTGCAATACAAATAAAAATCAAAAGAGGGGAAAGGGGAAGGGACTGGCAGTGTGGTCCTCATTTAGGTCAGGTTCATCGGAGCTTTGAGATCCTCGCCGGAGCTACCGGTTTCATCGAACAAAAGGGGAAAACAGGGATGGGGTTTTGCCGGAGATCTGGTGGTTGGAGCTGATTGTTGCTCGCTGGAAAAAAAAAGAGAGAAAGGGGGGTGGTTGTTCTTGGTTCGCTGATGGTTTTGTGGGTGTAGTCGGAAAAAGAGAACTGAGGTTTGTGAGTTGGTTTTTGGTGGCTTTAGTTGTTGGAGATGGAATTGTTTCTGCTTGTCTTTGGTTGAGCTCGTTAGGAGAAGGCAGGAGGGACCCACAGAGGGTCAAGTGGTTTCATATGAACCCACTTCGTTGAAAAATAACACCGTATATATATGTATATTTGATCAGTTTTTTAAAATTGCATATCTATATATTAACTTTTGAACTCATTAGCACAAGTGTGACCCTTGGCCTAGTGGTGAAAAGGGCTTAATTTTCCCAGCCTGCCCTAGTTCAAATCCCTATTCCCACATTTTAGTTTTATTTTTTATATCTTGAACCCACTTTGTGAAAATCTTGGGCCTGCCACTGGGAGAAGGAGAAGGTGAACGGAGTTTGGATGGTTGTTTGTTGCTGCTGTTAGCTTCTCCCACTTTGTGAGTTCGTCGGAGAAGACGATGAGGGTGAGAGGAGAAGCTGAACAACAAGGGTTTGGGGTTGTGTTTTGGTTTTTTTTAACAGAAAAATGGGAAAGGGAACAGGTCAGAGCAACTGGGGTCTTTTGCGTGGTGGTGGCTCGTCAGAAAATGCTCCGGCGAGGGTGATGGCCGAAAAAGGCAATGAACACTAAAGACACCCTAAAAAAAATTAAAAGTTATTAAATTTTATTCCAAATATTTTATCCACCCTTAACTAAGAAATAAGTTAAATAGAAAATAAAAACCACACATAGTACAATACCATTATCTAAAACCATGTGTCGAAATCACTTGTTAAATTAAATATCTGTGTATGAAATATTATCTATATTTGAATGAATTTTAGACAGTGCAAAATATCAAAATGAATATTAGCAAACGTAGTGAATAAAAGTAACATTAAAAATTTAATAAATGTAACAAATGACATGTAAAAATTCAATTTAACAAAAATAACGGTTTAATAAAATGAACGGTTATGAAAAAAAATGTAATTAAAAGTAATGGATAAAAATCCTAAATAAGAATAGTTATCGATAAACTTATTTGAAATTATAAAAATGTATTTTGAACCATTAAATTAATAAAATCTAAAAGTTACTAATTTTGAAAATGTAAGGTCAAAATTGGGTGTCAACAGTTGGCTCAGCAAAGCCTGTAGCTCACGCACGTGTGGGCTGGGCCGACCATTTTCTGGCCTACACCTAGCCCGACCTGACCCGTAAAATTTCAAAGCATGTATGGGTTAGCCCGGATGGGGTGGGCCAGCCCATATTGATAACTTTAAAGATAATTTTTAGGTGAAACTTTTTAATAAAACCCAATCAAAGTGATACTTTTGATAACCAGACGATATGATTCGTTTTTATTTTAAATGTAACATAAAAAAAGAAAAAAAAATATTATAAAAGTTGAATAATTACCCATGAATTTTTAAACTTGCTTCAATGTGTATTTATCAGTTTTACATAGGCTGAGTTAAATCGAATTTTTTTAAAAAAAAATGCAATTGACACTACTTTTGATATATCTCAAAATAGAAATGTTTAAATAATGTATATCTTACCAAATATGAATATTTATATCTATAAAAGAAATTGAACCACTAGCTCATTACAAATTATTTTTAGTTTGTAGATTGAATAAATTTGATTTTATTTCATTTATTCCATGTTGAATTAATCACTTATTCTTAGTAAGAAATATTTTGGATCCAAGAAAAAAATTAAGTTTAAAGACATATTATTAGTTATTTATTCTATTAAATGTGATACATCATACAACTACTACAACAACAATGATCTTTAAAACGTGAATCATTTAAATGAAAGAGAGTATTTGTAATCGATAGTACATTAAAGTAATACAGTAGAAATGAACTTCCAACATGTTGACTTACTTTCAGTTCTGAAGAATTGTTCAAAAAAGGATTTGTGCTTGAATTGAATTCCATCATCGTCATTGTCATCAATGTCGACTTTAGTTTTTAATTGTCTTTCATCTTGGCCGCAATAGGTAGATTTGTGTGATTGAATGAGAGGGATTATTCAGTAGAGGACCTACCTTGGTCCAAGGGGTGTCGAGCAACACCCGCAACACCCCTTAGTCGGAAAATTACGTTGTATATAGTGGTTAAATGTTAGTTTCATAAATATAAATACATAAATTGACACCTCTTAAAACAAGTTGAAGTCTTAATCTATTTTTTAGGGGCTTACAAACACTATATGAGGTCGTGAGTTTAAGTCATGCTAGCCTATTTATAAATTTTTTACTATAACCATTGACACCCATTAATGAAAATCTTACGTCCACCATTGGGATTGTTGAAGCGTTGTATTTATAAGAGCGACAAGCGGCTAAGATTTTTAAATCTTAGTATAAACCTTTTAAAACATAATTTTCTCACAATTAGAGGTGTAAATTTTAGCCAATACTTATAAATAGGCCAACCTAAGGTTGCAATTTTAGCCAATATTTGTTAATTGACCATCTAATTAATCCAAATTTAAATGTATTGGATCACTTATATTTTAGTTGGTAAATACGATCTTCATAAGATATTATTAATAAAAAAAATTACAAACAAATATGGATAAATATGGACATCTATATACAAATTCAAGATTGAAAATATAGAGAAAAAAATTAAAAAATTTATAATATATTTTCAAGTCAATAAAAAAAATCTAGCGCATCCCTCATGCACACCTCTAACATTTTCTACCCACCCCTATCTTCTTACCTCTATCTACTCCAACCACCATACGATACCCCTCGGGTGAGGGATCGAAACCTGGATCAAAGTCAAAAGTTGGTGTTAGGGTTGAGAATCAGGTTTTGGTTATGATGTTCTGGTCAAGGATGTGAGTTATGCCATTGGTTATGATTCAGGGTCGTAGTCATAAGGATCTAGTATTAGTCCAATGGGTAGGTTAGTGGTTTGATATTGAGTTCTTAATTAGGTGTAGGGTCCTAGGTGGGGTATGGATCAATAGATAGATTCTTGGTCAAGATCGGGAGATGGGAGTCGCGAGTCGAGTCTTCGTATCCTTATCAAAATTGAGAGTTAAGTCTCGAACCGAAGTAGAAATGGAGAGTCAAGATTCAAGTGAGGCTTGAGAAACCCACCATCGCCATCACTCAAAACTCTATAGAGTACAATTGGATCTCATTACTCAGAAGCTTCGGAGGGTCTTTCAAGTTCTCTTTCTTGTTTTCTTTAGTTTAATTTTTCATCTTTCCCTTTCTGTCTGGTGCTTTCGATTTCACGAAACTCTTAAAGAAGACAGTTCTTAAACCTCAAGGAACTTTTTTTTTTATCTTAGTCCTCTTTGTGTGTAAAATCAGTTTCCTTACAATGATATTGTCCATATACATAATGGGGTAAATACAAACTTTCAGGATGCAACAAAGTTTTTTGTTTATACATGTCGACTTTTTCTTAGGTTACTTCTACAGAATCTTTATATTAACAGAACTTAAGAGATGACTCTTTATAAGAGTAATGTTCTTTCATGAACATATGACTTTTCATAAAGGTCATCTTCTTTAATGAACCAATAACTTTTCATAAGAGTCATGTTCTTTAATGAACAATGAACTTTTCATAGCAGTCATATTCTTTAATGAATAAATGTATTTGTTCAATTTTAAATCTGTATATATTACAAATATATTCAACAATTTTTTTCCATGAAGATTCAAACGTCTGAATATAATTCCCTTCTGAATATAAATATGTGAATTAAGAATCAGGTGTTTGGATCTGAATACACATCTGAATGTTGATGACTGGTAGGTTTTATCTCATTTAAGGTCCATTTAGTTCGATAATTAGTTTCCTATGTGCCTAATTTTGTCCTATTCTGATAGAATATTGATGACTTGCAGCTATAAAGACAATTGGAAAAGGCGACGAATTATTTTTTAAAGAATGACAAAAAATGCAGAAAAAAGTGCAAACTATACATTGTTGGTCTCTTATAAAAAAAGGGAGGATCTCCAATTGAGCATGACCTCATCCGAAATTCTAGTACATAGCACTCGTGTCTATCGAAACAAGTTGGCAACCTCTAGCGGCCGGAGAAGGCGATGTGGCGAATGAGAAAGACAACCTTGATGAACATTGCTTAAAATGATAGTGTGAAGATAAAAAATATAGAATGCTTCAAAGGCGAGCGAAGGAGTTGGTACTCGGCGATTCACCGAACGTTAAAGGTAGACTCAATCGAGTTTGCCAACTAAAGTATAAAACACCTGAAGCATAGAGTATCAGAAGACAAGGTGAGGAGCAAGAGGCGATACGCTGAACGAGTTTAGTGAGCCCAACTAATTTCGCCGATTAAATCGTCTATTGGAATTGTGGGCCTAACATTGGAAAATATAAATATCTCAACAGAGAGAGAAATTAGAGATCGAATGACATAGAATAGAAAATATCTGAGTGTGTGAAGAGTTTAGAGAGAGAGAATACTTTACTTTTGATGAACACTTTTCTAACTTTTGGAGTTTTACAACTTTGTGCTTGAAATTGACAAATTGAAGTTGAATCTAAAGTAAGTTTACTTGTAATTGCTTAATTAAATGTTACCCATGGCTGCTTTCATGGAAGATATAATCTCTTTATATTTTTTGATGAGTGGATAAAACCCCAAGATTTAGGAGTGTAATTTGGGCTGAGGGGCTGATTTAATGTAGTGGGCATTGTGCTCTGCTATGTTTTACTGTTGTTCATACATGCATTTGGTCTAATTAGCATAGGATAAATTTATGGGTAAAGTCGAAAAATTAATTTCTACTTGTGATCTTAATTGATGCTCGAAAGAGAATTATTGGAGTGGGTAATTAGTTTGATACTGACAATTTTGGTTTGATTTCTGTAACTTGCTTGAAAATAGACATTATGGTCAAATCTATTTGTCAATTTCTTGAAAGAGAGAATAGAGTAAGGTATTGGGTTGTTTTGGTTGACATTTTCATTAGACTGAAAGGGGTTTTTATGCATAGATGCTTTGAAATTGAAAGATGATTAGCGTCAATAAAGATGACTTAGCCTATTCATGAATGTTTATCACTATAAATCAATACAATTACCCCTATGTGACATCAATTTCCAATCCCCACACCGTTGGATTGTTTATTAACACTTGAAATCAATGACATTTTAGTTTAATTATAATAATTGATAGACAAAATTTTATATTAAATTGGCGGATGTATCCACCCATTTGTTCTTACTATTGCAAATGAACGATCTTAAAATTCAAATCTCTTGATAGTATTTATCCACGATATACCATTCTTTGTGGGATTCTACCCCGACTCTTCGTTGGATTTTTGATTGACTATGATCGTTGTCCCTTTTAATTGATTTTAAGGAGGACATCAGATCGTTATCAAATATTAAGATGTGGTCTCTCAATCTGAACACTGAATAATAAATACTATTTGTTTTCAATATAGAATGTGTATGTAAATTTAACAATACATTCATGAAATATTATAAAAATTTCATTTCAACAAAAAAAATATTAATTTTGATAAAAAAAAATTTAAGTGTTTACATTTGATTTAAAATATATTAAATTATATAATATGCAAATAAAAGTTATTGCAACATGTATATTTTTAAGAATTCAACATAAACATCGCTTCATAAAGAGAATGATTCAACTAGTCAATTTTTTTTCTTTCAGATTAAATTGGTCAAATATAAGATAATCAAATAATCATATCATCATATATTATTATAAGTGGAAAGCTCCAAAATAAAAAGTTGAATTACCATTTTATCCCTACACTAAGTATAAATTTAATCAAATATCTTAATAAATAATAATATTTTAATTATATAAGGATGACATTAAAAGTCTAGCAACTTTAATTTTAAAATATAAAATTTATTAATTATCATATGCATTGAACCGGATAATTAATAGATGGTTCATCTGCCAGTAATTATTATAGTAGCAAATTTCCTCAATATTAATTAGAATACGACCTTTTCACATTTGAACATTTATTAGTTTGATTGAATCTTCTACATGTTATATTTGTTCATCTATAAAATACTTATTCATATTGTATTAATATGTAATAATTTAGAATACAGTGTTTTCTCAACAAAAAATAAAATTGTCTAATTTTGTTCATTGTTTTTCTTAGTTTTTTTTACTTGCAATGTATAAATCTCATAAACAATGGCTATACTTAGTTATTTTTTGGAAAAGTTTTTTCGTCTCCAACAATAAAACTTTTGATTTTCTTTAGTTACGTAATTTATTGATAATAAATGATCTTATATATTCCATTGAATTATGCTCAATGAAATATATATATATATATATATATATATATATATATATATATATATATATATATACACACACACTAGTTTTTCAACTCGTGTATTTCACGTGATTATTAATTTAGAAAATTTAAGCGAAGATTTGAACAATAAGCTTATTTTGCACAAATTAATATTTATGTTTCTTTTGTGAATGTTCAATATGGATCATCATATATATCTGTTATTCACATGAACCTATGAAGACGGTCAATGCAAAAAATTATTAGTTAAATGCAATAATTTATATTATTATTTCAATTTGATAAGGTTCAATCATGTAATTATCGTATCTCACTAATATTACCTTATAGATGATATTTGTTGTATATATTTCTTGTCATCTAACTAGAAAACTTCCTCACAATTTAAATCACATAAGTATTATTTATAAATAATCTAATTCTCTTGTCTCGGGCATCTGGAAAAACAAATCGTGACAATTCTCTAACTCTTGAGAAGTTGAATAATTTTGGAAAAAGATTTTCAGAAGCATATATCTACATCACAAGAGAAATTGTTAACAAAAAGAAATGAATTTAGACTACAATAAAAATTAAACTAATACAAACTTCAACTGGCATTATTAGATATCACATAAATGTTTCTTCGTCGGGAATACTTAAATACTACAAGAAAGTAAATCAATAAAATGAAAAGGGCAATTTTTCTATAGTAATAATAATTTTGAAGTAAACAACCTGACAATGTAAATAACATAAGTAGCACTGATAAATAAAGTCATTCTTTTGTCTTGAGCATCAAAAAACAAATTGTGACAATTCTCTAAATCTTGAGAAGTTTAATAATTTTAAAAAGAGATATTCAGAAGCATATATCAATCAACATCACAAGAGAAGTTGTTAACAAAAACAAATGAATTTAGACTATATCATGTTAACTTTATATATTGGAACATAACATATTACTGTATATACTAAGAAAAAAAAATATTAGATCATCATAATTATTTTCCTCGAGTACTCGAGGTTAAGGAATATATTTTCTTATGATAGAACAATTTATTTAATCAGAATAGTGGTAACTCATATTCTGCGGAAATTTGAACTCACTCAACTATAATAAATCACATGAAAATTTTAAAATCCAAGAAGAAGAAGAATACAATATTAAAAAAAATGGTGGTTGAAAAAATGAGAGGAATACCCTCTATTTATAGTCAACAAATGGTAGTATGAGCAAGTGTTTTTTCTGTCTTATTTGAAAATTCATGACCTTCCCAAGGATTCATAAACCTTTTGAAAAGTCACAACTATTTGGAAAAGTCACAACTTATCTAAAAAGGCACAACCCTTTTAAAAAGTCATAACCCTTTGGAAAATTTTTAGGTGAAATTTTTAATAAAATCCAATCAAAGTGATATTTTTGATATCTAGGTGATATTGTAACATATCACACTTTGAAATAACTAGGAAGAAGCTTAGAAGTGGAAATAGTCAATTTTGGAAATAATAAAAATCCAGAAAATTGTTTAAGGAAAAGTTGAGTTTTGGTCAACTTCAAAAGGCCATAACTTCTAGCTCATGATGAGATAGCACTACCACAAATTCAATTATTAGGGACGGATGATTTCGTCACGTATAAATCATTTTTCATCACAAAAACATTTGTATGAAAAAAAAATTCGTCACTCAGTCGTAGCTAAATGTGGGTCACTAAAAGTCTACAGAGACGATTTAGTGCTTTTGTCGCCAAAAAGTTATATTAACTACAAAAAAAAAAACTCTTCCCCAAATGCATAAACATTTATGACGAATTTATTTGTCATAAAAAGTGTACAATTTTTATAGTCGATAGTATGACTTTGTCACTAAAAATGTTCTTACTACTGACAAAACTACATTGTCACTAATTATTTCATTCAATCAGTGACGAAACTAACTGTCTCTAAAGCTATATATATTTTGTAGTTGAACAAATATAATTTTGTCACTAGTCATTTATTTTTGTGTACAAAATATTGTTTCGTCCTTAAATGTATACAAATAGGGAAAAATTACCATTATAAAAATAAATAATAATTTTGTAGCGAAATCTATTACTTTGTCACTAAAAGTATTACTTTTACCGACATCATAAATTGTCACTATAAATTATCATAATTAGTGACAATTATAACTGTCACAAAATAAAAAATTAATTCGTATTCAATAAAAAGGAGGATATTAGGACAAAAGAAATTTGTCACTAAATGTAGTCAACTTATGGTGAACTAATTTATTTGGTGACAAAAACATTTTTCTGAAACAATTAAATTAGTCGTTGCTAAAAGTTACCTTTAATGATGAAATATTTTGTCACTAATTACAAATAGTTGATGACATTTAATTATTACACATTAATAATACTTTTTAAATTATTGTGTTAAATAGATTGAAAATTAAATAATAAAACATGTCAGATAACAATAAAATTCATCCATGATCATACAATTGAAAAGAACTAAAATTATACCAAGTAATGTAGTATTCATCCATGATCATACAATTTAAAAGAACTAAAACATTAGAAGTTCCTTAAGTAGAAATAAATATGTCCAATAACAAGATGAAATAACTGAAATCTACTAAATATTACTCCCAAATTATGACAAATAAGAAGCATTTTCTTCCAAAGTACCAATGTTGTGGTGACATTTCCACCTGTTTTACCTGTGCAAAAAGAGAGGAAACAAAATTAAGATTTAACTTAAAATATTCATACTAATTAAGGTAAAAAGGTATAATATGTAATACAGTTTATGTCTTCCATATGTTGTAATTCTCAGTTTTATAAGACCTGCAAAACAAATTATACTTAATACGAAGGGCACCCAAGACATTATAGCATCTGCTACTCATGTATTTAGCTTCTTGGAGGATTTATGTTTGGTATTGTTATAACTGTTAAATTTTGAAGTTTAAAAAAAAGAAGTCACTAAACAAAGCCACACCAGTGAATTTAACATCTCATACATACTGATATCTTTTAGGACACACCAACCATGACATTTTGTCCAACACTATTCAAATTTTTGATTTCCAGATTACTCCTGTGAATGATAAGCTCATCCCCAAGAAAAAATTACCTCAGTTAACAGAGCATGCTACGATTTCCGTCAGCTTTGGACGATAGGGAGCAAGTTAATTCAAATACTCGGTAAATATCATATCAACTATGTGTTGGATAATACCGAGGGAAAGCGCTTACAAAAGATGGAAATTATCCAAGAAAGTAAATCAAGTAGAAAGATGAAATTGTGAATAGCGAACCTGGTGTGCAGTTTCACACAAGTAATATACATGTTAGATAAAGGAAAAAGATGAATTTGTTCACTCAAATATGCTTCACTTAGTTTGGAGACACAAGACTTCACTAATTATGTCAATCATTCCAGTTATGAATCAAGGGAAAACTTATAAGCACATTATTGTCAATTAGGTTTACTGCCATATAATTTTTTACATGTTGCATAATACTAAAAGGTAGCTCTTAGTTATCACTTTCATATCATATTTCACTTATTATTTATGATCTTATACTAGAATTGTTGGACTGCTGCTAATGTTAATGATACACTATTATGAAGAAAAAAAGACTTTTCTAATAGTACAAAACATTGCTATCAAGAACTATGAAAAGGACCAAGATGAAGTTGGACAAATTAAGAAGAGACTTCCTTTGGCATGGATTCAATGAAATTAAAGGTAATAACCTAGTCAAATTGGAACCTTGAACAACAGAGACAAAGGAAGTAGGGTATTACATACTTGAGGAAACAAAACAATAGCCTATTGATAAAGTAGTTAAGGAGATATAATAAAGAAGGCAAGCCTTATGGAAAGATGTCACCAGATCCAAGTACGATGAGTTTAATCCTTGGTGCAGTAATGTTTGATGCCTATGGGGTGGGGGTCTAGAGATCTATCAGAAACTTATGTCATAAACTTCTAGCTAATATGTAAATTTAAGTTGGAGATGGTACGAGAACTAAGTTTTGGGCAGATGTGGGAAACAAACAGATTCTCAAAGAATTCATTAAAAATTTGCTTACACTATGTAGCAATCCATATGCAAATATCAATGAATTTTGGACTGAACAAGGGTGATATCTGATCTTCAGAAGGTTTTTGAATAACTGGAAAGTGAAGAGAGTGAACAAATAGCTTGATCTATTAGAAAAAATCTCTTGCACCACCAGTGCTCCTGATTCTTTGAGACAGAAACATAGTAAATATGAGGCATTCACTCTTAGCACGACATACAAAATAGAAAGTCCTCAGCAAAGCAACACAAAGAATAAAACATTATCATTTTAAAATCAGAAACATGGAGCAAGACATTAACAAGGATAGCAATTGAAGCTCTACAATGTTGATATCTTATTCCCATGTCTTAAAGTCCACAATTTTTGTAATAAGAAGGAAATCTCATTTTTATATCTACTTAGCTACTGAAATTTAATGTTTCCCATTTAAGGTCTGATAGTTCTTTTCTACAATCTGTCCAATAAGCTTAGGAAGCAACTGAAGTTAAGGCAATATTCATGTTCAATACTATTTTTTAGGAGGAAGCTATCAACTTATATGTTATGATATAAATAAAATATAATTTATTTAAACTACAACTTGTTAGACATGAAACTTAAGTTGGCAAAATAAAAATTGAAATATACCTAAGTAGGCAATCTGATGGAGCTCAATGTCCACTGCATCATAAGAAATATAAAATATAGAATGTTAGATACTAAATGATACATAGTTATATATTTAATAAAAAGAAATTAAATAGAACTTATCATATAAGTATATATTACTTCTAACCTTGATGATGATGAGCTACCAAGAAATTGCATTTTCTTAAACATTTCCTCTTGGTGTGCCATTGCAATGTCCAATTGAGAATTTAATGCTTGTATCTGAGATTGCTGGTCTTGCATTTGAGACTTCTGATATTAAACAACAGTTCTAGCTGTATTTAATCGTTTCTTTAAATCATTTTGGATTGTATCAGCTTCCTCTTTTGCCTTTTTTAGAGAGTCTTCCAGCTCTACAGATCTCCTTTGTGTATATCTTGTAGTATTAGGTTTTGGACCATAACTGAGACCTTTTATGTATCCCGATTTTGTACCAAGTACAGTATCCACAATTTCATCAATAGTCATAGAAGACTCTCCTAAACTATACATATCTTTCAAATCATTTATGTTGTTCTGCATAGAAATATTAATACTATTTAAAGAAGGAAAAACTTCTCTAGATATTAATTAATCGAACAAATGCAATTCCTATGTTAATAAAGAATATTAATTTCCTTACATAGTGAGTCTCACTCTCTTGAGATGACAATTCTTTTTCCTTAGAGTAATAAGTATGCTTATAAAACTTGATTCTATCAGGCTCCACTCTTTCAGGGTTTGTTTCAGCCTGTATACAAGATAATAATTGAAATAGTACTAAAATTGCATTAGAAAAAATAAAATAAAAATGGTATAACTTACCATTTCAGCACGAGTAGTTACAAAAGCCTTTGGCCCAATGAAATGATTAGATTTAAGCTTAGTTCGATTCACCTTATTTACGTCGCATTGTTTCTACAAAAACATGAGTATAATGTCCATACTGACCATAAAAAGTATATATAAAAAACTATAAGGATAATATGCAAAGGTTATCTAGAAGGGAGCGATATTTGCAATCAAGATGTACTAAAATGGATATTTATACTAGGATTAGTAGAACAGGAAAGAATATATACTTGTGATAGATCGGCAAACTGGACAATGGATAAATAATTACAATGACAATTGTGTTATAGCCAACACCTGGTCTATTCAATGTTTTCTCTTTGAAAGAAATTATCTTGAACACATATGACTTAGACTGGTCAAATTAATGCACATCCAACGAACCTATATGGAACGGGAGGAGGAACTCAAATGGGAAGAGAAGTGATGTAAATGGAGAAGTAGCAGGGATGTGATTTATAAGATGTTATTTCCTGTATTCAAATTAGCAAACCAGAAGAAATAAAAGATGAAAAGAAAAACACAAAGAACTATCCGAGTCCACAGAATCCACAGTGTGTCCTTAAGTAATTTAATCCCCTCAAGTACCCGAGGTTACAGATTAATTCCTCCCAAGATAAAACGGATTAACCATTAAAGAAGTAGCGGTACCTCAAACTTCAATAATTTCAACGAACTCAAAATGACAGCAACAAATCACACATACAGAAACGATCTATCGATTTTATTTTGTATGAAATGTATACAAAAAAAGAGAAGAATTCATTGCTGAAAAATGAGAGACAACCTCTCTATTTATAGCCAACAAAGGGTAAATGTCACAACTCTTAGGAAAGAAGACAACCTTCTAGAAAGGTCACAACACTTAGAAAAGGCACAAACTTTCAAACGGTCATAGCCCTTTAGAAAGGACACAGTCTTTCATAAAGGTCACAACCCTCCGACAAAGTGACAACCCTTCAAGAGAGTCACAACCCTTCATTTCCTGTTAACTCCTTTAAAACCCAACAATCCACATGAATAGGTAATGACTATTTTTTTAAAAAAAATGTATGCATGAAAAAACTGTGTGATTCGTAATTCAGGGTTAATCGCATCTGGAAAAGATGGTTTCCCTTTAAACTTTCCGTAGTGAACATATATCGGATTATACTCGGTCAATCGGTAGATTTGATATCTTTGAACCGTCGAGCTTTGGTGTATACCTAGACAACATAAGTCACACAATCAACCTTGAACTATTTTTGGTTCTCATTGTTTTGTTCATTTCAGCGATGAACACATCTTGGTTTATAAGTGGTTAGAGAACTGCCCTTACTGGATTCTCCTTGAAGCGGCTTACACTTCACACTTATATAGGTGATTTTTATATAATTGTGTTATCCCGTATATACACCATTTGATATACCCTGTATCAAACTTAGAAACCATTAAAAAGTCCTAATGCATTTATCCTTGTTACTGAACATTGTCTTATCATGAGAATGGGCCATAAAAAATAATATTTTGACAATGTGAACCGTCATTAATGACTTTGTTTGATATCCTTGAACCAAGATCTTGGGATCTCCAGTCTTCTAGGTAGAGTTACCGCCACGATGACTTGTTCTCGGCCATAGTCTCATTCCCTTTGATAATCTATAAACTTCCTCTCTAGTTTGGCCTTTTATAAGTAGATCCGACACATTATCCTTTGACATTACATAGTAAATTATGATAATTCCACTAGAGAGTAGTTCTCTAACAATATTATGTCTACGTCATATATGACGAGACCTTCCGTTATACATCATGCTCCATGTCCAACCTAGTGTATGCATACAGGAGCTAAAGGTTTGGGCCAAAAATCTTTCAAGAAATTTTGGAGTCATTCAACTTCTTCACCGGTATTATCCAGAGTGATAAACTCAGATTTCATAGTAGAGCAAGCGATACATTTCTATTTGGAAGATTTCCAAGAGACTGCTCCTCCACCAAGAGTAAATACATATCCACTCATGGATTTTATTTCATTTGACCTGGTTATTCAATTTGCATCACTATATTCTTTCAATACTGTTGAATACTAGTTATAATGCAAAGCAATAGTTTTTTAAGTATGTTTTTTTTAGAAAAAAATACTCAAAACTCTTTTCATTGTCATCCAATGAGTTTGATTGAGATTACTTGTGAACCGACTCAGTTTACTAATAGCACATGCTATATCTGATTGCGTACACTTTATGATATATATCATACTTCTCAATAATCTAGCATAATCCAATTGTGAGTCACCTTTTCCTTCATTCTTTTGAAGTACAAAGCTCACATTTATTGGAGTCTAGTCAATATTGAAATCCAACTACTTGAACTTTTCAAGTACCTTTTCAATCACATCAGTAACTTTAATTTCTTTCATATCGAAGTTGCCTTCTAGCATATGCTTAGTAGCATTTATGTCATATGTGTCTCTTTTGATTATCAAACTGTCATCAACATAAAAATAAATAATGACCTTGTGATTTGGAATGTCTTTAATGTAAAACATTTATCACATTCATTAATCTAGAATTCATTTGCCAATGTAGTTTGGTCAAACTTCGCATAGTATTATTTGGGCGCTTGTTTTCAGTCCATAAAGTGACTTAACAAGTTTACATATTTTTTTTACCACGAACCACTAAGCCCTCAGGTTGTTCCATGTAAATTTCTTCCTCCAAAAAAAAAAGTTTTACATCCATTTTGACAAATTTGCAACTAGCGCAATTACATCTGAATTGATGTAATCCTAGTTAGAGGCTATTATATGTCAAAATTATCAAGGATTTGTCATTGTCTAAAATCTATGACAACAAATCTTGCTTTGTATTTGTCAATAGTTTCATCAAAAAATTTCTTTTGTAGATCCACTTTGAACCCAAAGTTTTATTTCCTGAAGGAAGATCAACCAACTCTCAAATATGGTTACTCAAGATTGAATCTATCTTACTATTAACAGAAACTTTCCAAAAAGGATGAGTCCACAAAAGACATATCCTTTTCGACTATATGGACTCATTTTTCAAGAAGAAATATTACAAAATAAAACCCAGAGGAAGTAATTTGTCCATTGACATTTACTACCCCTCGGAATCTCCTTATTAAGTACATTCTCCTTTGGTTCTTTCCAAGGTCGTTTAGACTCTTTACGTGACTATCCAGTGGTTCGGACTTATTAACCATAAATCAACATGCTTTACTATTTTTAGCATATTCAATGAACATATAATCCACAGTCTTAGGTCCTATTTCTACATGTTTGAGAATAGTTCCCTCATTTCCATTACTCATATGGAATAGACTGTATTGAAAATTGTTAGATCACTAACTTTCAAGAGTTATTGCTTATATATACTCTAAGGAACGACAAACAATTTTCTATCAGGATACAACAAAGTGTGAAAAAACATTTTGTTGCTCCCTTTCTTAACAATCAAAAGTTTTCTATTTGTTGCTCCCTTTATTAACATATAAAACTTTTTGTTTCTCTCTTTCTGAACATACAAAAAAAAATTGTTGTTCTCTTTTGATATCATGATAGCATCCCCCCACAAGTTTTGTGGTAAACCTGAACTTATAAGTAGGAGATTCAACATTTTCTTCAAAGTTCGTTTTTTTTTTCTTCTCAACAATTTCATTAGATTGAGGTGAGTATGTGTAGTAATTTAACGGATGATTCCATTTTCCAAATATATTTCTGCAAAAGAATATTCATATTCTCCACATCTACCACTTCTAATCATGACAATCTTTTTATTCAACTGATTTTCAACTTTAGTTTTATATTACCTATATGTTTCTATTGCTTTATCCGTATCATTCAGCAAATAGACATAACAATATATAGTGCAATTGTCAATAAAATCTATGAAACATTTTTTTCCACCACGAGATGGTGTTAACTTCATGTCACGAATGTCAGTGTTAACCAATTTTAAGGTATTCTAATTCATTTCAACAACACATACTTGACATTGATTTATTGCACTAGAAGTTAGGAAAAACTTCTAAGTTGATTAGTTTTTGCAAGGTTTTGTAATTGACATGCCTCAATCATCTATGTAAGTTTGAAAAGACCTTCTACGAGGTAACTTTTTCCAACAAATATTATGTTCTTTACTTTTCTTTTTTTATATAATTTTCTTAAATACAAACATTGTTTTACAGTCCTTGTCAAATGTACTTTTCAGAAGGACTTTTCCATAACATTCAGTTTGTTATAGAGTTACCCATGACCATAGTCTCATTGGTCCAACAAGAGCAATATGACCCAAAAGTTTGTTTTACAACACAAGCATAACATGTCACTTTTCACCAATGTTCATGTCTCCAAAAAAAATATTTTAATAGACATATGTTTTTCATAAAAAATCAGAATATTTTAAGTGAAACTTTTTCATCAGAAAATACAATTCTTTTGAACGAGTAATATAATTTTGTGGTTTTATACTAGTCATATCATATACTAGTAAAGAGAAACTCAACGACCACAATATCAAATATACTCCAAGAATTTTGTGGGTCTAACATAATACAAGAATGTCATCAAATTTCATATCTTGTACTTTCAAATTTAAATTAGATAGTAAGTCTAATTTTGTCTTTATCACAAGTAAAGAACCCCTACATTTTAAATATGTTCTCAAAAATATTTTTCAAATATTTGAAATTATTTTCCACATATTTTTTTTCATGCTTTCAAATTGTATATCATCAAATACGCATTGACAACACTAAACCTTCTTTTGGAGATTTAATCCATAGAAACACCCATTGCAGGCACAAAAATCACTAATTTTGTGTTACTAGTTTTTTTTTCATCTGTCACAACTAGACAGACCACTTAGTATCTAGAATACTAACAATAACGATTCAATCTTTATACAACTTGTTTCTAGTTTAATGATGAAGTTTTTATATTCTTCTAATCGTTAACCAAATGAACCTTGAATTCTGATGATGTTTTTATATTCTTCAAATTAGTTTCACTTTCAGACAGAGTAGTAAACCAAAATGGTTTTAGTCTCAAGAAACCTCAAATACAACACTGTTTCTAGCTAACGATGAAGATTTTGTGTTTTTCCAAATCATTTAGCCTTAATATTCGTGACAACGATTTTGTACTCTTCATGTCATAATATTCATTGAAACAAAGTATCTAATAATTGGTGAAGTTTCTATATTCTTCAAACCACTGCACAATTTGATTTGTTCGTGAAGTTCTTATATTCTTCAAACCAAAGGAGTACAAAAAAAAATCAGAAGATTTTAATCTCCAAAAGAACTTTTCATGGAGTATAAAACTACAAAAGTTTTTTCCCCTCTTAACATAATACATATTAGTAATAATCATCACATAATGACCATCTATCCTAAAATTTATGAGATAAATATTATAACTTATAAAGGATAGGGAGAGAAAAAAATCAACTGAAATAAAAATAGAACTTAATTTTTACTCTCATTGAATCATATTCTATCTGTCAGCAATGATTCCATACAAGTCACTTACCTTGCTATTTTTCTTTTCTTTTCTCAGTTTTCATCATATTCTTATTTTTCTCAAGAAGACATTTAATTTCAACAAGAAACTAAAATTAGGTTCAAATATTTGAACATTTACTTCTTCTCATAGTTATGTAAAACCAAGAATATAGATTTTTTTTAAAGTGCATATCTTAACCTTTATGCACAAAATAACTTTTCATATTGAAAAAAAATCTGAAGGGGTGCAATGCTTAAATGCTTTTTGGAAGACTATAAGATTAATTTTATCCATCAAAGAAAAATTTACTATAGGTATATACTGGAACATATTAAAGTAGTACTAATTCATCTCAAATCTCTTTTATTATACCATAAAATAATTTTCTTTTTCTTCTTCTTCTTACAACAAAAAGAACACAGAAAATAGAAGTAGTTTCCTTACCACAGAAAATACCATCAATTTAAATTTCTTAAGCTTGTTATTTCCTTTATTCAAATTAGCAAACCAAAGAAATAAAAGATGAAAAGAAAAACACAAAGAACTATCCGAGTCCACAGAATCCACTGTGTGTCCTTAAGTAATTTAATCCCCTCAAGTACCAGAGGTTACATATTAATTCCTCCCAAGATAAAACGGATTAACCATTAAACAAGCAGCGGTATCTCAAACTTCCATAATTTCAACGAACTCAAAATGACAGCAACAAATCACACATACAGACACGATCTATCGATTTTGTTTTGTAAGAAATGTATACAAAACAAGGGAAGAATTCAGTGCTGAAAAATGAGAGACAACCTCTCTATTTATAGCCAACAAAGGGTAAAGGTCACAACTCTTAGGAAAGAAGACAACCTTCTAGAAAGATCACAACACTTGGAAAAGGCACAACCTTTCAAACGGTCATAGCCCTTTAGAAAGGACACAACCTTTCATAAAGGTCACAACCCTCCGGCAAAGTGACAACCCTTCAAGAGATTCACAACCCTTCATTTCCTGTTCACGCCTTTAAAAACCAACATAAGATAGTATGAGTTGCAGTAGTATGTTATATCTGGAAAGAAAGAAACCAAAGATTATTCTAGAAGAAGAATAGATGCATTGAAGATGTTCACAAGCCATTGCCTAGAAGGTTTACTTCAGATTACCCGAAGACACAAATTAGGCACCATATACAATGTTTAGATGTTATAAGTAGTTTATACTAGTAGAAGAAAATAGATTAGTAGGATAATAAGAAACTGGAATATCCAGGCCTGCTTGTCTTGTTTTAACTTGAACTGTAACTTCAGACTTGGTAACCAAATTTATTTATCTATATTAAAAGAATAACAACGAGAATAAGATGAATATATTTATACCTTATGCTCTGGATTGATCCACATTTCACAAAGCCTATTCCAATTTTGAAGGGTCAACTCTGGCACTTCAATTTTACGAACTTCTTCCTCGGAGCATGCACTTTCAAATAATTGTTTTAACTTGTATCGCCATTGTCGACTTCTATTTTTCAGAATATCCTCACAGCTATCTTTCACGTAATGCTTGTCTAGATTGATCTCAAACCTCTCCTAAAAATAATTAAGTTTTGAAGAAACACACAAAACGATCAAAATTCCATTTATATTAAAATAATAATTATCATATCTGCTAACATACTAATTACCTCAAACTCAAGCGCCCTTAGACAAAATTGCCCCTAGATTGTCGTCCAATAAACTTGTACTATATCACAAAAAGTAATTGCACTTCATGTCTAAGTGCTCTAGAACAATATGGTGTAATTTTTTACATAAGCAAAGATTGTATTGCTAAGCATTAAAATGGGCTAAAGAGTTGAGGTGGGCACTTGCACATGCTAAAGATAAGAGCCTGCTACTGGAATTTTCTTAAGGGGCTTGGCAGCATAACGCAAGTTGTTATCATCTTCAAGGGATTGTACAAGATATCTTCTTCAGAGGATCCCCTGAGGAAGAGTTAAGGAAGGAACCATGAAGAGATGAATGTATACCCCTAATTGTATTTTTAGTACCTAGTAGTTGATCACATGTATTGGCTGTTTGTTTTTTAGTATGCTATCTTTTGCCAATAAAATTCTTATTATATTTTTGAAAAACAGAGAATAGGAATCTCAAAGATAAAAGGGAAAGAGACCATTAGTAATCTTACTACTACATATCATTGTATATAGATATCGATGAGTAGTTCGTCTAAAAAAAGATGGACGAATAATAGTAGTACCCAAAAAAAGAACTAAGTATAATCACTATCATGTAATAAATTGATCAAGAGTAAAGAATACATATGTGGTATCTAATAAGTGTTGCATCTGTGTCATCTCTTGTGAGTTCCTTCCACTTATTTGGAAGCGGAAGAAAATTCCGGGCAATTACCCCCAACTCATTGGATAGTTTTGCTGATTGAGTTGGTTTAGTTGGTCTTCCTTTACCAACTGAGATCTCTATCTTCATCTTGCCTCCCATAGAATTCTTCATTTTTTCAAGACCTTTCCCTCTAGTCTTTCCACGACCTTTCCTGATTCTAATGGAATCATCTGATGAAAAAAATTCAGTTCAAATATCACTTAAAATCTATGAATTTTGCACATATGAAAGTAAGGTACACGATAAAGAATGAACTATCTAAAACATTTGCTTTATTGTTTTGTATGCTAACAAATAACTAAGTCAAGAGATTCATTGACAAAACAAACAGAATATAAGAGAGCTAATAGTATCTTTTTTGATCATTTAGATCATGCCGTTGTTTATAAGTTCCGCCGATTACATAAATTAGCGTTGGATTCTAAAGGTGGAGATCATAACACCTATCCATCCAGAAAAAGATTCAAATTGTACATATTGGCAGAGAAGGTACCTTTACCTACCTATTTTTATGCCATCATAAAGAAACGGAGAGTTCGTCAAACATAAATCAAGACTAACAAATACAAGTTTTGATGAAGAAGTTGTTACATTTTATCTATTGCAACATTTTTCAACTCCATTGAGTCAACTTTTGTAACATATATAACATATTGATAAAGCAAAATCAATTGAAATTACTCATATAAACATTCAATGGCTTTGAGGTTAAGAAAAATGTGTGCAAGATTATAGGTGATATCATGAAGTGCTTCATTTAAAATGTTAAAATATCATTGATAACCTCATAAGTTAAATCCACATATCTTGAGTTGATGATTGAATTACTGTAGTAACAATTAAGATCATTATAAAAATTGTTCGAGCAACTCGAAAATATAGGAAAGAGAGGAGAGAAATTAAAGAACACAGAAGAGATGAGTACACTAAAAACTACTATTACTGATTTTGTACTTTCAATATTTACAACTCCAATTGTGTATTGTGAATATGTGAGTTCTGAAGCTGTCAGCTAAAACTTTCTAGATTTTACTTTGAAAGAAAGAAACTCCATCGCGTTTCAAAAAGAACAGTGTCATGTGTAGAATAATCAAAGCTAAACAAGCTTCATTTCTCAATTATCATTAACTGCTTATCAGTAACTTGTTAATCATCCCCATCATCCGAGGTTGATTGATTTTCACTAGAGTGTAAAGAATCAACTTCATTTATCCTACTACTTTATTTGCCTAACTTCATTCTCACCATCCGCAAATCCTCAGATACTGAGCTAATGTCCATTTTCTCGTTAAAAGTTTAACATAACTGGAAGTTTCAATAGTTAATGTTTTTGGTTGCAACTTCGATTAACGTTTTGTTTGTTGTTGCTGGTCTTATTTCGAGAGGAGTTTGTTCCAAAGTATTATGATAGTATGAGAGAGTGACTTCACTTATCACCTATACAATGCTAGTTGGTTAAGATGTTAGGACACTCAAGTGTTTACCTTACCTTTTTGAACAACCCTCTTTGCCCTATGTACATGTTGATTTTAGGGAACTCAATTTCTAAGAAATTGAAAAAGGACTTACAAATACATAAGTGGTTTGATATTGAGTTGTACGATTCAAATGAAGTTATTTCCATCAATAGAAAAGGGAATACAACTTGACATATGCATTGAGTTCATAGCAATGATGAGCAAGTTATCACTAATGTACATTTAAAAAACTGTGGATCTCGCAAACATTTTACTAGTTGCTTTTGAGATATGAATGGTTGTATTGGATTTTGGGTGCTCCAAAACATAATAATGATTCAAGAAGAACTTGTAGCCAAGCTCATGCTCAAGTCTTTCAAGAAGAAATAGCAATGATGACAACATAAGTGCTTACCAACACGTCACTCCCATGACACTGCCTTGTCTTTATGGAGAAACATTTGTTGGACAGAATAGAGAGTGGATTGAACAACATCAAATTATTGATTCATCGAAATAAGTATACAATGACGAGGCAATGTATGCAGAAAAAGTGACATGCCTTTTCATTTCAGGCCTCAAACTAAAATCTAAGCATATTCAAATGAATTTAAACAAGGTAATAATATTAGAAAAGTTAACTTGGTGAGGCAAACCTGCAATTTTGTTCTGATTTGTTTACATTTAGTCCATAAAAATCCCTACACGGAAGGAGAAAAATCTGAAATTATTAGCGGAGCTTTCTCTAAAAGTAAAAAACTAATTTCAGAAAAAAAAGGAATGTTATTTTTGGCTACATAAAAGAATAGTAGGGAATGAAAAAAAAACACGGAAGAAGGATAAAATAATGAAATTTAAGTTATCCTTAAGGTTACTTGACTTTTATATGCTATTAGCTTAAAGTACTTGATAAAAAATTTCACTAAACTGATTTTTGGTGTATTGGTAAGACCACTACTTTGAAATTATTCAAACAACATATATATAATTTAGAAGAACTATATTTAAGTAATTGAACTTACTATTATGAGGTTACATCACAAATCAACGTCGTCACCATCACATGTGCTATCAACTTCATCATCATCAGTACTATTATTACCTTAATTATCCTCATGATCACTGATGTACTCTATCATAGTTTCATCATCTTGGTCAGAATCATTTTCATTGTGATCGATTTCAACTTCTTGTTTTATTTGAGCCTCCAATTTAATTACATTTGCATCTAAGATAATCGAATCAACATCATCTCTATGTAGTTGACTCAATATATCCACTGTATCATTGACAATTGAATTGTTTTCAAGTGAAATATCTTGATACACTTCATCATTTGTAATATGCAACTCATCACTTTCTGCCTCTGAATTTTCCTTCTCAGGCATATCATATAAATGTCTATCTTGAAATTTGAGCACAATTCGCCAACTTTCCCTCAATTTGGGATCATCAATATAAAATACTTGTTTTGCTTGAGTAGCTAGTACAAAAGAATCATGTTCATACCAAAATCTTTTAACACAAATGTTCGTAAAATTATTATCTTTTTGCATGCCAGTTTTCTTGCGAAGATCAAACCCTTTGCACTTAAATAGGAGATTTTGATTTTTCTCGACATACTCTAACTCAAGGATGTCAACTATAATACCATAAAAATCAATTACATCATTTTCATGGTAGCCTGCAACAACTATACCACAGTTTTTACTTTTACGCAATTCATCGCGTCGTTGAACATGAAACCTGACACCATTTACAATACAACCACTATATGTTCTTCCACGCACATCAGGTCCTATATCCAAAGGATATAATTTCTCGATAGATATTGGCTTTTCCTTGTTATATAATTGCACTATCTACAACAAAAATTACTGCATTTAATTAGTAATGAAAAATAAAATTAAAACACAATAACAAGATTATTATCTTAAAAGCACTTACTTTTCTCTTGAACCATAAAGGAAATTGTTCTCGATGTTTATCTTCTATATTCACAACAATTTGTTTCAACAATTCTTCTTTATGTTCTCTACATTCAATAAATAAATTATTTAAAAATAATTTAAAATAATAAATTATCTACCTAGATATATAGAAAAATTACTTACCGAAGAAAAGGTTCTGCTTCTTCGCAAATATTAAGCACATACCATCGAGCCATATCAAAATCTTTCTTTAATATGACATCATATACCCCATCTCTATATGGTCTAGAACTCTTTGAAATTATGTCCAGAACATATTCACCTTTGCTTCTAGGTCCATCATCATTTTGATGTGCACGATTAAATCTAGTCTCGATGTCAGTAAGATACATAGAGCAAAATGTCAAACATTCATCAATAATATAGCCTTCTGCAATACAACCTTCTAGACGTGCCTTGTTTCGTTCATAACACTTAATCTTGCACAAGAACCTCTCAATTTTGTACGTCCAACGATACTGTACTGGTCCCCCATATATAGCCTCTCGAGGTAAATGCACAACCAAATGTACCATAACATCAAAAAAAGCTGGTGGAAAGATCATCTCAAGCTTACACAGTATACTAATTATATACTTTTCAAGTTTTTCTAAGTCATCTCTTCTCAATGTATTACAACATAATCGTTGGAAGAAATGACCTAACTCAATTAATGCTAAGGAAACATCTTTATTTCAAATCCACGAAGAGCAATAGGCAACACTCGTTGTAACAAAACATGATAGTCATGACTTTTGAGTCTAGCTATCTTACCATCATCCACACTTACACACCCTGAGATATTTGAAGCATCACCATCAGGTAATTTGATTGATTTTAAAAATGTTCAAAACTTTTTTTTCTCTTTTTTTGACATAACATAGCAAGCTACTGGCATTGTACAATTGAAACCATCATGTTGCAACCATAGTTCTTTTCTGATGTTCATATCCTTAAGATCTTGTCTTGCTTTATATGTGTCCTTAGTTTTCCCATCTATATTCAATAATGTCCCCAAAATACTCTCACATAAATGTTTTTCTATGTGCATGACATCTAAATTATGCCGCAACTTCAAGCTCCTCCAGTATGGTAACTCAAAAAAAATACTTCTCCTCACCCAATTCAACTCTTCAGGACGGCGTTTCATTTTATTATTACTTGAGTGTTTTCCAACTCTATAAGTACCTAGCAAATTCAATTGTTCTAAGACATCATCACCTGAGAGTTATCGTGGCTTCAATCTTGTTTCTTTCTTACCATCAAATTTCTTGCTTCTTCTCCATGAGTGACTAGGGTCAAGATACCGACGATGACCCATGTAACAAATTTTACTTTTTATCTTTTCTGAAGATGAATCCCTATTGCAAGTAGGATATGCCATGTATCTCTTTGAGCTCCATCCAGGGAGATTACCTAATTCATTAAAAAAATATGTTCAGTAGTAGTTTATAACCTTTACTATAGCATATCAAATGCAGAATAACAAAATTCTCTACAACAATTGATGGATTAAATATCAAGATAGTATCCTGAAAAGCAATCACACTTAAGTGAACATCTACAGAGAAAACACCTTTAGTATGATAGTAGGCAAGTCTGGACTATATGGGACAGCAGGTACCATGTCAAATAGTTCCAGATCATTAAAAACTCATCTATTGCCACATACATGGAAGAAATAATAATGGAATGTTCATTCACAATTATATATGCATTGAACACTTTAGAACAAAGGAAATCTTCATGGATGCACTACAACTATTAGCTCAAGGGATCTACAAAACTTGAGTACTTGGTGGAGCTTATGCTCAGTTGAAAATACACAATAACAACTTAAACAGTAAAGTCTCTTACATATTTTTCTATGTCTATGTAAAAAATAAATCCTTTGTGGATATTATACCAAAGAGCTAGAAAGTAAGCAAAACTATAAATAAAATGAAGAATATATGGGAGAAACTAAAAGCTCTTAAACGACCCCTAAAAGACTGAATTCTCTGACCATTCCCCTCATGCAATAAAAATGGAAGATATTGATCCCATGTCGAAGAGACCTTTTAAATTCATAAACAACCTAGCGGATCATCCAGATTTCAAAGAAATAGTTAAGTGTGCCTGGAACTGTGTGGCGCCATTCTCTGGGTCTGATTTGGAGAAAGTTAAAAATGTCAAGATAGCACTAAGGAAGTTGAATTCTAGAGAGTTTAAAAATATTGACCATAAAATTCTGGCTGCAAGGGAGAAAGTTTAGGAGATCCAAGATACATAAATAGTATATATTGTAAGACATTTAGAAAAGTAAGTAATTTAAGAACTGAACATAAGCTGGAAAGTCATTTATGGTCCATAAACAGCAGCATGCATCTTGAAGCACTTTCCAGTTGATGCATCAAATGTCTCTACACCATCACTCCATAACTCTTTCAGCTCATCAATCAAAGGACGCAAATAAACATCAATATCTTTTCCTGGTGCTTGAGGACCAGGAATAAGCAATGACATTATCATAAAAGGGTCCTTAAAACATTTCCAAGGAGGAAGATTATAAGGAACGAGAATGCCAGGCCACATGCTATACGATGTGCTCATGTTACCGAATGGGTTAAAACCATCCGTTGCAAGACCAAGTCTAATAATACGAGGTTCTTCTGAAAACTACTCATGATTTTTGTCAAACTCTTTCCATGCTTCATAATCAGCGGGTTGCCTTAACACATTTTCCTCATCAAGATGTTTTTCTTTATGCCACCTCATGTCCACACTTGTTTCTCTAGACATAAACAATCTTTGAAGTCTAGGTTTTAATGGAAAATACAGCATAACTTTTTGGGAAATCTTCTTATTCCTTCCATTATAAATTTTCCACCTGGAAGTACCACAATGTGGACACTCCTGCCTATCTTTATGTTCAGCCCAGTACAATACACAATCATTTATGCAAGCATGGATCGAAATATATCCTAATCCGAAACCTTGCAACATATATTTAGCATCATTATATGACTTAGAAAGTGTCTCATTAGTAGGAAATGCCTTTTTTAGCAACTCCAACAACATATCAAATAATTTATTACTCCATTCATTGTACACTTTCAAGTGTAATAACTTCACAACAAACGAAAGCGTTGAGAATTTCTTACATCCGGGGTATAATTCACGTCTGCTTCTTCCAACAATTTGTCAAACTTCTTAGCTAAAAGATTGGACACCCTCAACATATCTTACATGGGCATCGAACTTTGGAATTTCTTACATGGGCATTGAACTTTGGAATTTCTATCAAAGTGAGATCGAACATGTTGCATGAAAGATTGGACACCCTCAACATATCATTTAGAGAATTTTGGTTTATGCATCCAGCCTTTATCCATGATCAACTGCACAAACATAACAATTACCCATTAAATATTGTAAAAGAAGCACATGCAAGATTCTTTCAACTAAAATAAAGATTACAATAAATATTCCATCAATGCTGGAATACTAGCGAAAATCAACTTCTACGGATTTCAAACAAAAACATACACAGTATAATCCCACAAGTGTGGTCTACAAAAGGTGGTGCGTTCGCAACCTTACCCCTAACTTGTGAAGGTAGATAGGTTATAATTCACGGAATGTTCTCCATTATTTCCACTATGCAACAAATGAGGACATTCTTGTTACATTCATTATCCTCTTTTGAAAATCTTTTCCTCACAATAGTAAAGAAGTCATGCTAATAATAAAGGAAAATGTTATAGTAGTAACCACCTTCTATTGAACCATATCCTTTGAGCCTTCTACTTGGGTTTTCTCGTTCCCTTATTTGGACTTGCCATCCTAAAAGATAGACTCGTTCGGTGTAAAAGGGAACAAAGTATCTAGGTACTGAAATTTCTTATGCCAAATAGTCATTAGATTGGGAACTTTGGTACTCAGTCACAATGGTTACCTACCGTAAATCGACCAAGAGACATATGTTCCTAGAAACCTCCCAAACAATAGATTTGATATGATAATGTATAGGTAAACACTTATTGTAGTAAAATTCTAAAAACTTTGTGCATCTTTGGTAAAAACAATGGTGGCTACCCATCTTGTTTCATAATTACCATCACTTCGCAAATATTTCAAATACCCTTCAAACCCATCACTGAAACTCTTATTTTCTAAACCTTTGAAGCTCATTTCAAGAAATCTTAGCATAACGGCAGTTATACCGGCTTATAAACCTCAAACTCAGAAGTTTCAGCATTGTTTCAAGAAATCTGAAGATGGGTTTTGTATTGTGATGGTGTTATGGAGACAGTGGAAATACAATCCTTTAATTTATGTAGTATCTCAAGTTACTAGGAATGTTGAGTCTTACAGGGAGGCTTTAAAGGCTTGAATCCCGATTAATGGTTATGCTATTAAGGGTAATAATAATCTCAAGATTTTGGAACATTTGAGAGGCCTTGGTTGTGGGGCTATTTAGGTTAGTGAGAATGAGTTCAGATTGGCACTTCGTGCTGGATTTGATCCTACCAAGTGTAGTTTTAATGGAAATGAAAGTTGTTAGAGGACCTAGTGTTGCCCAAGAATGTGAGGTTGTAAACATCGACAACGAATTTGACTTGAATAACATTATTGTAGCCGCAATGCTTGTTGGGAATATGGATCACTGTCTAAACTCCGACATGTGTACACATTCAAAGACCATTTGAGATCCTTTAATGGTTTGTAAACTTGTTGTTTCTTTTAATCACTGTAATGTGATAGGATGTGGAATTCAGAAATTTCCTTCATAGTTTCGTTCCTGTGAATGTTGATATGATTTATTTGGATTGTTCCAGCTAATGAATTTCCCCTTAAAAAAATAATTAAAACTAATATGACAGTAGGTATTTATTTCATTACCAAATTATTGATTGCATTATACTTACATGAAATGTTATTGTTATCATTTTCGAAAAAAACATTGATTACATGATATTTTCTGACAATTATACTAACATGTTTTTGACTTTTACCCATTAAAAATGTGTATTTTTAACTGTTATTATTCATTGAGTTAGTGACTCACTCTCCACTATATTTTTCTTACAGAGATTATAGGTGACATTACTAATGCTTTCTTTAGCTAGAGTGAGTTGACGAATGCACGTTTGCAGGCATTGCTTTGGGTCGGCAATAAGTTATTTATTTGTTATCGACCATTTATTTTAACTTTTTAGAACAGTTCATTGGTCAATTCACTAGAGTTATGAGTATTCTTTCGTTATTAGTGATTTGTGATAGACTTCTTTTCGTTTTTGGAGATGGATTTAGTATTATTATAATCCTAATAGATTGTTGATGAATATTATGATTTGTTGATGATATTGGTTTGATAATGTATTGAATTTTAGACAGGGATTTTTTTATATAGGCCCAAAAACAAGCGAAATGCTGCCCAATTTTATGTAAATTTTCATTAAGGCTTGCCTTTGGGATACAAGTAATGTAGCTAGTGAATCTATATCATTCATGGACACAAAAAAATTATTCATGGCTAGTAATCTTACTGAAATTAGTTAAAGTTTCCTATAATTGAATAAGATATTATGACAATATATGATTGTATTGTTAAAATAGAACGGTTGGAGTTAATATTTTGTTTGAAATAAGTTAGTAAGTTTAGTGATACTAATTTATGATGATACTTGTGTTATTAAAATATGTTGACTAGCTTTGTTTAAATTTTTTTTATTCAAACTATCTTAATGGTGTTAAGACATTTTATCTTTTTTATTATATTATTATTATTATCTTGTCTGCAATATTGTCTAATATTTTAGAACAAAAAATTATATTTGTGTGGTGTGTAATATATAATCTTTTTCTAATTTCTTTTTAGTTAATAATGTTTTTAAAATTAAATATGTTATAATTTAGAACTATGATTTTTTTCTGTATCCAATAATTGCACTTTCAAGTACGAAATTTAGGTTGTAGCTATTTGAACATACATTTTTTTGTGACAAAATTTCTTTGTAACTAAATAGTAGGTTGAATAGAGACAATTGTACAATTGTCACTAATTGTTCGACCCATTAGTGACGAAAATCAAGGTTACAATTGAATAATAAAAATTTGCGGCTAAAGTTTACGATGATTAACTACAATATCTAGTTTGTCGCTAATGCATCAACATATTTTTTAAAAAAAAGTTATTCATATCCTAAAATTTACTAAATTAAGGACAAAAAATGGTTCGTCACTAACATAGCAATATATGTTTTGCGACAAAAAAAAAATTGTATAAAAAATTACCTAATTATAAGACAAAAAATGAGTTGTCACTAATGTATCAGTATAAGTTTTTTCGACAAAAGTTTTTCGTCTACAAAATTTACTAATTTTAGGACGAAAAATAATTTGTCACTAATACATCAATATACCTTTTGCGACAAAAAATTTTCGTATCCAAAATTTAACTAATTAGGAGACAAAAAATGGTTTGTCGCTAATTCGGAACATCATTAGTGACATAATATCGTGTCACTAATAATTTCAAATTTGTCGTTAATAGTCCATACTAAATGGCGCCAAACCAATTTTTTGTGGGAAACTTTAGTGGACAAAATTTTGCTACAAAGCTTTATGTTTTGTCACAAAAAATAAGTGACCCATATATTTACGCACAAAATGTATTTTTTGTCACTAAAAGCGAACAAATAGTGACAAAATCTGTGTCGTAGCTAATACTTTCGTCGCAATATATCATATTTGTTGTAGTGTAGATGTACTTCCAAATATGGTTGGAAAGCTCTTGGAATAATCTTTCCAACGCCACCCAGTTTTTGTGATTCCGAGTTCGTATGAGTAAGTTATGCCATTTGGAAGTTGGATTGTTGGAATACGGAAAGTCCAATATGGATATTTAAGGGGTAATTTGGTATTTTCCTTACCCAATTTATTAAATCCATTTTTAATAAAATAATTTTGGGTCAAATCTGAGTTTGTTCAGTTTACGCCTTTGAAAAATAGAGGTAGGGCTTTTGGAGAAAGAACGGAAGAGAAAGGAGAAGAGAAAAATCAAGATTCGCCAAGAACGATCGATTTTGGTTGCGGATTCTCCAAGAATTTATCCTACAAGGTATGTGATCCTTACAAAACATTGGGGGTTTTCACCATGTGCCAAGCATGTTTGATTCAACGTTAATTCATTATAAGAAGATTGGAATTTGAATATTCTTCATAATTGTTCTTGAATTTGTTTTCGTTCTTGAACATGAATTGAGATTTAGGAGTTTCTTGATGATAAAGTGTTGTCTTTTAAGTTCTTTTAGTTATATCTTTGTGTATATGAATTGGGTACATGAATCTAAAGTGAATCTGAGAAAAAGAATCGTGTTAAATCGATTTAAAATCAGAAACCAAGGTCAAAAGTTTGTCAGATTTCACCAGAAGGAACAAGTGGCACGACGCACCCCTCTAGCACCATGCAGGCTAGGGCAGCACACTTGCAGTACGCCCAAAAGGAGCCTCAGTCAAATGGGGCTGGTGCGGCGCGCCTGGAATGCGTCCAAATCGTCATTTTCACCAACTTTTAAACATTTAGTCCATTTAAGTTCTTCAGAAGTGTTATAACACTTCCCATTGATTTTGAATACTTCAAAGGATTTCTAAACACTTAAAAATCATTCAGAAACACGAATCATAATCTTGAATCTATAATCCAATTCAAGGAAAGTTAAGATCAAAGTAAAGAGAAGTCAAGAGTCAAGTAAGAGGATTTCATTTCAAGTTTTCATAAGTCTTTTCCAAACGTTTCAAATTTGTTTTAAGGCTTATGTTTTGAAGATGAGTAAAGTGTGAGAGCAAAGTTCATTCTCTTTTAGAATGATATATGAGAACTAAGTATTCTCAAGAGTAAATGCTTTCACACTTAAGATGAGAGGAAACTGAGATTTCCAAAAGTGTTTTTAACACGTGAAGGGAACATTTGATTCCAAGAGAGCTTTTAAGTTATGTTTGAGTAATTATCTCAAACCATAGAAGAAGTTGTTTTAAAAAAACATATGAGTTGAGTATATTTGGGAGTATATTGAGCACCGATATGGGGAACACGAGTTCATATTAACTCAAGCCCCCAACAAACCATGTAGTCATCATGGACCGAAAGGGTCATACTTTTTAGATGATTTTCTTAGTGCTTTTAAGCATAGACTAGTGGATTCACTTAGTAGTTCAAGTTCTATATTGATGGCAATGTATAAGAGGGTATGTGAACGTGAGGCAAAATGTTGTACTATTATTTATGTTCATAGTAATGGTTGTCGGTTATAGAATATCCCACAGAAGTTATATTACATTTTATATGAGTAAAGTTAAGTTTGTTATTGTTTTACCTTTAACGGACTAAGATTGTTTTCATATGTATGATAAGATTTTTATATATATCGAATGTGTTTTATTGCTTTACATTGAGTTGACTTATTCATGACTTGAGAAGAGCCAAGGTAAGTGTTTCTTCCATAGTCTCTTTCAAGCCTATGTATGTTAGTATTCCAAATAACATACTCATACATTCAATGTATTGATGCCAAATGGCCTGCATCGTATTTTGATGCAGACGCAGGTAATGAGAATCAACGTCCATCACCCCATTAATCTTGAGATTCAAAGTCTGTTGGTGAGACTCCTCGTATTTCGGAGGACTCTTTTATTTGCTTCCTAGTATTGTTAATTAGGATGTTGCGGGGTTTGTCCCAACATCCATCTCAGTTGTTGTAGAGGATTCATAGACAGTTAGTAGTTCAATAATCTTTACATTATCATTCTTATGTTAAAGACTTGGGTTGCCTTTCTTGTCCAAGTTGAATGTTTGATTCTGTCAACATTCTAAGTTATATTATTTAGTTATTTGATTAAGTTCATTTGATCATTGTAAAAATGCTAGAGTGTTCCGCTGGGTTAAATAAGCCAGGCCAAGGGTCCCTCGAGGCCAACAATGGTTTTCGAGTGCCAGCCACGCCCATGGGGTAGGCTCGAGGCATGACAAACTTGTTAGAAGAGCACAAAGTTCAAAATTCCAAGGGAGTCTATAAAGTCGTGTCTCTAGAGTCCTAGTAACTGGTGTGAAGCGCACCATATCTATAATTAGGAGGCTGCAACATGTAGGGAATTATCTCACTTCTTTCACACTCTTTTTGTGCGTTAGAATTTAATCTCTAATAAGTTTCTTCTAGTTCGTGCTTCAACGTTTTTTAGATAAGCATGCCTCCACGAAGAGCTGTCAGAGGTTTTCCAACTAGGAAGAATGTTGAATCTCATGATCAAGGGGTACCCAATGCACCTGAAGTGCAACCCCAGGGAGTAGTTAGAAATGCCGAGTTCAGAGAGGCGATAAGGATTCTTAGTCAAGATGTGACTAATTAATATCGGAAATAGAGAGGATCTAGGCAGGAAGTGGTTGATACTTCAAGGATCCGAGAGTTCTTAAGGATGAATCCTCCAAGATTCACTAGCTCGATCACTATCGAGGATCCGACAAACTTCATTGAGGATATGAAGTATGCATTCAATGTGATGTATGTTGCTGATAATGAGAGTGTTGAGCTAGCTCCATATCAACTTAAGAGTTTTTATAGGACATGGTTTGATCAGTGGAAAGAGGGTAGACATGAGGATGCACCATCTTCGAGTTGGGCCTGTTTTGAGAAAGCTTTCTTGAGGCATTTCTTTTCCCAATAATTGAAACAAGTCAAGGTATGTGAGTTCCTCACACTTAAGAAGGATTGTCTAAGTGTGCATGAGTATGGGTTGAACTTCACCCAATTATATCATTATGCTCCGAAAATTGTTAAGGACATGAGGAGTAGGATGAGCTTGTTTGTCGTTGGGTTGGTCCGTGTATCAAGCAAAGAGGGAAGAGCAGCGATGCTCATAGGTGAAATAGATATATCAAGGTTGATGATTTATCTGCAACAGGTTGAGGAATAGAAGTTGAGCGATCGGGAAGAGTTCAAAAGTAAGAAAGCTAAGACATGGAATGAATCTAGGCAACATAAGGGTACTGTGAATCGTACGTCCTTTCAGAAGCAAAAGGGACCTGCATAATAATCTGCTAGTGCACCAACACCCATAAACAAAGGTGAGTATACTGTCCAGAATTCGCAGAACTTCAAAGCTAGACCAACACAGTCTCAAGGTAGTGTGGTACAAGGAGGTAGTTGGGATTTTGTAAGTGGTAAGTTTGGTACAAACCACTCAGGTAAGTGTCGTCATAGCTAGACAGGTTGTTTCAAGTGTGGGAAAGAGAGGCATTTCATATTAGAGTGTCCTAAGAATAAGCAAGGTAGTAGAAATCCGGGCATTAGAGCCCAGTCTTCATAAGTTGCTCCACCAGACAGGGCGGCACCTAGAGGAGCTACTTCCGGTACTATCGGAGGAGCAAACCGCCTCTACCCAATCACTATTCGCCAAGAGCTAGAGAACTCTCTACATATTGTCACTGGTGTGATAAAATTATTTTCTTTTGATATTTATGCTTTCCTAGACCAAGGGGAAAGTTTATATTTTGAAACTATGTATGTTGCAAATAAGTTTGATGTTATTACTCAGAAACTTTGTGAACCCTTCCTTGTTTCTACACCTATTGGGTAGTCTATTCTAGCTGAGGGAGTTTATTGTGATTGTGTCATTTCCATTAATCACAAAGACACCATGGCTGATTTAGTTGAGTTAGACATGACAGATTTCGATGTCATTCTAGGTATGGACTGAATTCATGCCTATTATGCATCAGTAGATTGTAGAACTCGAGTTTTCAAGTTTCAGATTGCTAATGAGATAGTCATAGAGTGGACTAGTAGTTCAGCAGTGCCTAAGGGTTGTTTTATTTCATATTAATTTCGAACGGTTGTATGTACTACTTAGTCTGAGTTAATGACTCCACTTTTGAGGTACCTCCCATTCAATCAGCTCCTATAGTAAAACAGTTTCCAGAATATTTTGTGATGATCTACTCGGAGTCCCTCCTGAGAGAAAAACACTTTGGCATAGACATCATTCCATATAATTGTCATATCTCTATTCCGTCATACAAAATGGCACCAACAGTGTTGAAATAGTAGTTAAAGGATTTGTTAGATAATGTCTTGATTTGACCAAGTGTCTCACCTTGGGGCTCTCTGGTCTTGTTTCTCAAAAAGGAAGATGGTTCCCTTAGGATGTGTATGTCTACCGCCAGTTGAATAAGGTTATCATCAAGAATAAATATCCTCTTTCGAGAATAGATGATCTTTTGAATCAACTTTAGGGTGCTTCTTGTTTCTTGAAAATTGACCTCAAATCAGGCTACCATCAGTTAAGAGTAAGGGAATGTGATATTCAAAAGACAACTTTCAGAACCCGATATGGTCATTAGGAGTTTTTGGTCATGTCCTTTGGTTTGACTAATGCACCAAAAACATTCATGGATCTTATGAATAGTGTCTTCAAACCTTATTAAGATATGTTTGTTATCGTCTTCATTGATGAGATGCTAATCTATTCAAGGAATGAAGAAGATCATGTTAGTAATCTCACAATAGTTCTTAATACTCAAAAAGATAAAAGAGTTGTATGCCAAGTTATCCAAGTGTGAGTTTTGGCTTAAGTTTGTGGCGTTTTTGGGCCATATAGTTTCCTTTGATGGAATTAGATTTAATACTCAGAAAATTGAGGTAGTGCTGGATCGGCCTAGAACCTCCTCTCCAATTGATATTAGGATTTTCTTAGGTTTGGATGGATATTATAGAAGGTTTGTAGAGGGTTTCTCATCCATTTCTTCCCCTTTGACCAAGTTGACTCAGAAGATACCGAAGTTTCAATGGTCTGAAGCTTGTGAGAAAAGCTTTGTGGTGTATTGTGATGCATCTAGAAGTGGCTTGGGTTGTATTTTAATGCAAAATGGCAATGTTATAGCTTATGCTTCCAGATAGTTGAAAGTTCATGAGAACTAACCTAAATCCATCTCTCTCAATTTGGCCTCGTACTCCTCGTTTAAGACCTCGGGCACCTCTATTACATCATTAATGGAAGTAAAATTTAGAGGGATGTTGACTCCCCAGATAAAAATAGTAGGATGGGGATCGTCCCAGCGGATAGTGGGCATAATAGTGTAGAGCTGCCTCACCCAGTCGGCACGTGCGGCATGGGAATCCTTAGTCAATGGATCCCATCCGAACTCCATAAGGCGATCATAAAAAGAAGATGCATTATCCTCAAGCTTGATAAAATTAAATCCCCTCTCGAAGCAGAATTTACTTTTCGGGTAATTATGATGCATCTCCCAACTGGTAGCATCAGGAGATCGAAGAAAAAGTAGATTGTCTTCGTTAGCACCATTCATTTAGAAAAACATGCAAAATTTGAAAAATACACGTTAGAACTCCATGGGACTTCACATTAGTTGGGAAAAGAGGAATAAATTTTCTAAGTCTTAAAAAGGGATATTTCCCCAGTCCCACCATAATGGCCAAAATCCCGCTAGGGCGGGATGATTTAGGCTTCTATAGCAGGACAAAGGTCGCCAGAGTGTCCTTCATTTGGGAAAACCTCCAGGATCTATTTTGGCACCTCTTTTTCCCAAAATCCCTATTTTCGATAGAATTTTAGCAGATCAGAGTATATTAGCTACCCTACAACCCAAATATGCAATTATTCTAGCAAAATAACCCCTAAATAGTTCCCTAATCTGAGATTTCTATCAAGAGCCACTTAAATTTCCCTCGGCTTTTTTTGTACCAATTCGACCATATTTTTACAAAATCTTTACACCCAGAACATTAGAGAGATGTTGGGGATGTAAGAGAAGTGCCCATGCTACGTTTTTTTGCCAAAATAACAACCTATGTTTCTTTTAAAATCACTACCCCCCCCCCCAAAATCATTTCTAGTCGATTAAATATTAACAAGCAATTTCTTTAGTGAAGTGTTAAAGTAAAGAGCGCAAGGAGCAAAAGATTAACCTTGAGGTTGACGTTCGGAGCAAGGTGTTTGAGAGGAATTTGAGAGTATTGAGTGAGAAAAAGGTGAAAATGAGTAAACCATTCCTCATTCCCCCTTTACGATTTTTGATCTCCCGCTACGGTGGGAGATTTCTCGCCATGGCAGAAAGGCTTCCTCCATGGCGAGGTTAGTCTCTAAGAATTTGAAACTATATTTCTTTGTATATTGATCCAAATTTCATCTAGTCCCTTGGGTATAGTGTCTTTCGTGTGTCAAATACTCAGAAAATCACCACCAGTCGTGGTTTCTGTAATTAACCAATTTGTTAGTTTAGAAGTACTCCAAAATAGAGCATGTGGTCATCTGTTAGCTAGTCGTTTGGAGACGAATGAAGGGTAATTTGGTATTTATCATAACGACCCATACCGTCATTATTAATGGAAAATATTGGGTCTATTTTCCTCTTAGGGCGGGCCAGGTGGCGCTAGGGCGCGGTGCCACAACGGGAAAGCTGGCACCAGCGCCGGATAGGAGACAGAGAATGTAAATCACGTGAAATCCTATTTTTTCCTTCTTCCTAAAATACCTAATTTAGTCGTAAACCACCCTAGAAATTCCCAAAAAGTTGCTCTAATCTTGGAAAGAAAGGAGGAGGAGATTTATAGCGTAAGAAGATCAATGGATTGTGGATATTCTAGTTAAGATCACTGTTCTATCGTCCGGAAACATGAGAATCATCTATGATCCTCTACGAATGCTTGGCGCCTAGGTAGGATACGTTTACTAATTAGTTAGTTATAAACTTGTGCTTGCTACATAGTATAGTGCAAATTATTAGTATAATGCATGCATAGGCCTTCGTGCACCAAATTAATGGAAATTATGTTTGTGGTTCTAGCAATTGTGTAGGATGTGTATCATAAAGGGGGAAACCTTGTCCTACAGTTAGGGTTAGGTGATTTTTATGATATCATGATTGTACGTGTAGGTTTGTTCTTGCTTCATTATGATGCATGTATGTATGCGAATGTCGCATCCGTGATCACACTTATTGTAATAAGGATAGATGAACGTTGTATGCCATGAATCATGAGCTGATTGTATGAAGATGAGAATTTACTTGTGATTGTGATTGTGGTTGTTGAATGGATAGGGTGTTGTGTTTCAACACACTAGCTTGGATCAGTTGCCACGTTCTGGTATAAATATGGGATCTATTGCCACGTTGAGGTATGCACATTGGATTGGGTACCACATACAGGTATATTAACATCTTGGGTTTATGTTCCGTGAGAGGACCAATATTGGATTGTGATGTATGTGTATTGTTGGGATTGTGAAAATGATATATTATTCCCCAATTGATATGTGCTATGGTAACCTATATATGGTTACTTCGTGAGATAGAGTAAACCGGGTATGTGACTCGTTTGTTGAATGATTTCGAAAGAGTTGAGCCCAAATCGGGAGGTGATGCGGTAAATGGAGACAAAGGTCCAAGAGTTGCTATTGATTAGGTAGAGTTCTGGTTGTATTATTAAAAGTTGAGATGTGGTGGCAGTGTGTGTGGAGGTAAATACATAGGAAAATCCTACCTTGGGAACGTATTCGTGGTTAATCATTAAGAAGCCTTGAAGTAGTGTACCATGTGGCCAAGGGCTCAGTGATGACTTGGGAAAAGCAAGGGTATGTCGGGAGAGGTAGTAGAAATGCTGGAAGCAGAATTGTGGACTCTTCTATGAGCTAGAATTTTTAATCTATGATCAAGAAACTATTAAGTCGGTTGACTGAGATGAAAATTGGTAGGAAAGGTACTAGCATTATTCTGAGGTAATCAGGAAAAGGGTGAAATGTGGAGAAATGATGGGTGTTATTACATGTTTTTAATAGTTTGTTTCTCGTCTTATGCGGTGGGCATCGGGTAAGCCGATGATGCCTACCAGTACGTCTGGTTTTTATTGATACTACTCTTGTTATGCCTTTTATCATAGTCTGGATGCAGGGTCGGTGATGTTTCATTAGGTAAAGATGAAAACAAATCTCCAATAGCTTCTATTTTTCCTTTTGCACGGTGGGAGTTGTGTCCTTGTTATTGCGTTTGTATCTTTTAATCTTAAAAGCTCTTATGCCTGTTTAGATTAGATATCAACAGGTGGTAACTACTTTACCAGACTTAACTCGAGTTTGTGTGATACCTTTAGTTATAAAATCTTTTGGAAACTTCTTTTATTTCAATTTTTCTTTAATGTTCCCCATGTTTTAAATTGTTTGGAATCGAGGGTTATCCTACTTAGGTGTTTGAGTAGGTGACCACACGGCCCAGTGGGTTGGGTCGTAACATCATTTCCTCTTCAAGTATCTAACACTGATCTCATACCTTAACACCCTATAATAACAATATTACATGATTCAAACTCTGATTAAAGTGAGTGTTAGTTGTTTGGATGGTCACTGAACTTATGGTAAATCATAATCTTCGAGGGACTATGATTATCATTTATCTTAAGTTGAGTGACCATCCAAACAACTAACTCTCAGTTTAACCTTAATCTAACTCATGTAATTTTGTTGTTAGAGGAGTGCATATATCACAGGAGCATGTGGTGTTTAATTCAGACCATAGAAACATTAATATGATGGACACAAAATCTCTAATAATGACTTCCATTGTTATACCTCATGAAAGAAGTCCAGTCTTGAAAAGGAAGGTCCCAAATAAGTTATCAGAAATGGAATTTACTACTGGTTATCAAGATGACCAGTTTGATCCATCTTATAGTAAGAGTGGATTTCATGAAGTTAGTGGATCTGGCATTCAAGATATATGAAGGGGTTCAACTCTCAGAATATTAATGATGATGATCCTTTGCGAGGAATATTGAATGTAAAGTAACTACAAGCAAGCGCAAAATTGGGCCAACGAAACGTAAGACATGTCATCTCTATTAGAGTGATAATGGAATATTGTGTAATTGATGTGAGAAGGTGTTATCCATCTCTGATTTAAAAAATCATGCTGGTATTAAGCTCAATAAAAGATTCAAAAAAGGACGATATATTATTGAGATTAAAACAAATAAGATTTTTGAACTCGGAGATGATTATCATCTTGTCACATCAATTACACAATATTCTATTATCATTGGTAATAATGAATATTGTGTAATTGATGTTACAAGGTGCTATCATCACTTAGTTCAAAATTCATGTTGCTTTTAAGCTCAATAAACGATTCAAACAGGGACGATACATTATTGAGCTTAAAACTAGCTTGATATTTGAACTCAGTGATGCATAGTACCTTGTCACAGCAATTACACAATATTTCATTATCACTGGTAATAATGACGACATTTCTTATGTTTCTTTGGCCCAATTTTGGGCTTGCTTGTAATTACTTTACGTATAATATTTACTCACAAAGAATTATCATCAATATCAATGTTCCAACAGTTGACCCCCTTCGTATTTCTTGAATGTCAGATCTACTCACATCAAGAAATCCACTCTTATAATAAGATGAATCAAACTGGTCATCTTAGTAACCTTTAGTAAATTCCATTTATGATAACTTGTTTGGGATTAGAACCTGAGACCTCTTGGTTAAAGATGAAAGAGTATTTAAGAGTTACAACTCCACTACAACCCTTATTGGCTAATTAACTAATCAACTTGATTGTACTAAAATCAAACTCTAATTAGGCTACAAGATAATTAGAGCCGTCAATATGGACTAGGGTCGTAGCGCCGACCTTGCCTGACCCATGATTTCATAGGGTTGGGTTACGATTTTGGTAGCGCATTTATGAAAATGGCTTTTAACCAGACATGAATAAGTATATCAATTTAGGAGGCTTGAGAAATATGGATAGGGCCAACCCATGGGCTAAATAAAAATTAATTAAAAATAATAATAAAATAGTGTATTAAAAATAACAAGAGTCAAAACTAAAAATATGTTAGAAGTTTGAAATATTGCAATTTAAAGGTAAATTATATTCATAAAATATGTACTACATAAAATTAAAAAAAATCCTAAAATTTCTATGGGAATAACTACATAGGTCGTAACATATGGAATGTTGTCATAGTTTTTAGGTTTCATTATGATTACTGAAAAGAAATATGTTAATATTGCTATTTAGATATTTATTTATTTTTTACTTGAAATCAAACATAATAAATATTTAAAATAAGGTGAAACGTCGTGGTGACTCGAAAAATAATTAGTTAACATAGTTTTAAAGAATTTAAAGAATAAATGAGCTTTAAAAGGAGTCGCCACCTAATTTTTGGAAAAAACTAGGAAACCAATTAAATATCTATGAAACCATTAGATTCTAGGTAAGGGGTTCAAGTAATTCTGAAGGGAAAGTGTTAGGCATCCTTCGAAATCCACAATTGTGGGTCCCGACTGAGTTAAACATATAAAATATATAAACTTAACCAAATTTCCATCTTTTATAATGTAGAGGCCTCCAAACCGACACAGAGATTTTCTCATTGATCAATTTTAATATTTTCAAATTAGCTAACATATTTAAGAACAAATAATATGCAAATCAACGCAACAAAATTGATGCAAAATTAATATCAAAAGTTGGCAGAAAAAAATCAAAAATAAAAAAAATGAAATAAACAAACTAAGAAAAGGCAACATTAAATAATAATTTTAACATAACAACAACAACCATGAAAGAGTAACACCGATATTTGTTCATTATTGAATATAAAATGTACTAAAAAGTAAAACAAACATTAAAACATTAAAATATTAATTGAAATATAACCCAATATAGCAAACAATAGCATAACAAATGTATATTCACTTAAAACTTCAAAGGTGGACCTAAAATTATATCATTTCTGGAAAAATACCAAATAACAAACATAACAACATTGATATAAACAACACCGAAACAAAAGTAAATGAAATTAACATTTGAATAAAATTAATCAACAGACAAAAGCATACACACAAATATGTACAAAAATGTAAAGAATGAAAGAAGGGTCACCGGTAGCTTTTTCAGGACAGATTTGGCTGTTTTCAGGCGTGTTGCCATGGCTTCTTGGTTGGTTGTTGATTGTTCATTGGAGTTCTGGTGGTTCTGGTCCTTTCATAGTTCAACAAAGCCTAGCCAGAGTGTGGTAACTCCTCGCGAGTTCAGCGCAGCTCGAAGTTGCAACAAGACAAAGTTTAAGCTTGTCGGAGTACCTGCAAAACAAATAAAAATCTAAAGAAGGGAAGGGGAAGGGGATGGAAGTGTGATCCTCGTTTAGCTCCGGTGTTGGGTTTAGCAAAGTGTGAAATGGGAAAAGGGAAGAGAAAAATGGAAAAGTGAGGGAACAAATTTGGAGGGAAAATGAAAAGTCATTTGCAAAGTGAAAATGAAAAGTCATTTCTCCCATATCAGTAAAAGAAAGGAAAATTTTTGTCCTTATATTAGGAAACACTTCCTTAACTTTTTAAAAAGAGCTAAGAAGAAGGTGCCCCCTCGCGCCGTCGTCATCGCTCGCTCGGCCTCGGTTCGGATTTGGCATCTGGCAAATTGATTGATAAATTTTTTGGACAAAATTTATTTAATCAATTTTTGTTAATCAAATAAATCCTATTAATCAATTTATTTTTTCTTATAAATTAATTCAGAATGTTAGTTAAATAACAGAATTAATTTTGGCATGACAAAATTTATTTGAAATTCGCGTGCAACGGTCATAACGGTCTGACTTCTGAAAAGTCGTTATTTTTCCCAAAGACACATCTTCTGAAAAGTTGTTATTTTTCTCAAAAGACACAACTTTCTGGAAAAAATGGGTTTGAACAGATATCTCTGAACAAACACGTTACTTTTTTAAAATGGCTATAAAAGGAAGTCATTTTTTCGTTTTTCAAACACTGAAAATTTTTCCTTCCCTCTACATACATTTTCTCTCATAAACAAATTTGTCGATCGACTGAGTCTGTGTGTGAATTGTTGTTGTTCTTAAATTCGCTGAAGTTATTGAAGTTTGAGGTACCGCTACTTCTTTAACAGGTTAATCCATTTTATCTCGGGAGAAATTAATCTGTAACCTTGGGTACAGTGAGGGGATTAAATTTCTTAAGGAGACACAGTAATTTTTTGTGGACTGGGATTATTTTTTCTGTCTATTTCATCTTCTTTCTGTTTCTGTTTTGACTAACCTTCATACATGTGGTAACAATGTTAAGAAATTTAATAAGTTTCTATATTTGAGGTTTCTGGAGATTAAAATTTTTATGGATTTCTACGCTGTTTGAATTTTTAAAATTCATTTGATTACGATTAAAAGAACATAAAACTTTATCGTTAAATCAGAAATAGTCTGTGTAAATATTTATTCTTTACTATTAGTATTTAATATAGTAACAATTATTTGTCATTTGTGACAGAAAAATGACTAATTCAAGTCAAGTAAATGTTAAAACAGTGAGTGTTGCAACAGTAAGTGTTGCAACTACATCGGTTGCACATAATCGTTCAACTGCTGCCTTAGTGCCGGCTGAGACACCTGCAAAGTTTTCTAGGGTTGACTTCAAGAGATGGCAGCAGAAGATGTTCTTCTATCTCACTACATTGAGTCTACAGAGGTTCATTAATGATAATGTTCCTGTTATGTCGGATGATACCCCGCCTGAAGAACGATTCTTGGTAACAGAAGCATGGACACACTCAGATTTTTTGTGTAAAAATTATATTCTGAGTGGCCTGCAATATTATATGTACAATGTGTACATCAATGTCAAAACCTCAAAAGAACTCTGGGCTGATTTAGAAAAGAAGTACAAAATAGAGGATGTCGGAATGAAGAAGTTCATTGTGCAAAGTTTCTCGACTATAAAATGATAAACAGTAAGACTGTCGTTACCCAAGTTCAAGAACTGCAGGTCATAATCCATAATCTCCTTGCTAAAGGTATAAATTTATTTAATGCCTATATTAAGTTTTTTCTTAATACTCACATAATCTTTAATGTAGGATTGATTGTGAATGATGTCTTTCAAGTGGCTGCCATTATTGAAAAGTTACCTCCATTGTGGAAGGACTTCAAAAACTACTTGAAACATAAACGCAAGGAGATGACTGTTGAACATCTCATAGTAAGGTTGAGAATCGAAGAGGATAATAAGGCTACTTAAAAGAGGTCACGTGGTAATTCAGCAATATCTGGAGTAAATATTGTTGAGGAAGATCCCATAAAATTAAAGAAAAGAAAGAAAGCATCTGGTCCAAAAACCAATCCTCCTAAGAAGAAAATCAATGGAAGATTCTTCAATTGTGGCAAACATGGTCATAGGGCTACTGAATGTCGGTGTATAAGAAGGACAAGAAAAAGAAGGATCAAGCAAACTTGGCTGAATTCAAAGGAGAAATGGACGATCTTTGTACAATGCTTTCAGAATGTAACTTTGGTGGAAATCCAAGAGAATGGTGGATAGGTTCTGGTGCCTCATGCCATGTTTGTGCCAACAAAGAATTATTTTCATCATATACTCCAGCACCTACAGACGAAAAGTTGTTTATGGCAAACTCCGTTGTTGAAAAGGTGGAAGGAACTGGCAAGTTCCTATTAAAGATGACGCTAGGTAAGGTGGTGACTTTTGACAGGGTCTCGTATGTTCCGAAATTGAGAAAAGAATTTAGTTTCTATTCCAATTCTTACTAAGAATGCAGTCAAATGTGTATTTGTTTCTGATAACGTAGTAGTAAGTAAGAATGAAATGTATGTAGGAAAAGGCTACCTCAGTGATGGTCTTTTCAAACTCAATGTAATTGCAGTTGATATGAATAAAGATTATGCTTCTTCTTACTTGTTTGAGTCTAAATGTTTATGGCATGAACGTTTGGGACACGTTAATAACAAAACCTTGTGAAAACTGATTAACTTAAATGTTTTGCCAAAATTTGAGTGCAATAATCAAAATGTCAAATTTGTGTTGAATCTAAGTATGCTAAGCATCCTTATAAATCTGTTGAAAAGAATTCAAATCCTTTAGAAGTGATGCACACTGATATTTGTGACATGAAGTCAACACCATCTCGTGGTGGAAAAAGTATTTCATAACTTTTATTGACGATTGCACTAGATATTGTTATGTCTATTTGCTAAATGGTAAGGATGAAGCAATAGATACGTTTAGGTAATATAAAACTGAAGTTGAAAATTAGTTAGATAGAAAGATCAAAATGATCAGAAGTGATAGAGGCGGAGAATATGAATCTCCATTTGCAAAAATATGTTTGGAAAAAGGAATAAACCATCAAACTACTGCTCCTTACACTCCTCAATCTAATGGGATTGCAGAAAGGAAAAACCGAACTTTAAAAGGAATTATGAATGCTTTACTTATAAGTTCTGGTTTACCACAGTGGGGGAAAACTATCCTTACTGAAAATCGAATACTCAATAGAGTGCCTCACTCAAAGACACATGTTATTCCATATGAGGAATGGAAAGGTAGAAACCTCAACTTGAAATATTTCAAAGTGTGGGGGTGTCTAGACAAAGTCCAGGTTCCTATAACTAAGAGGGTAATAATAGGGCCTAAGAATGTGGATTGTGCATTCGTTGGATATGCCACAAACAGTAAGGCATGTCGATTTTTGGTTCATAAGTCTGAACATCTGGATATTCATGATAATACGGTAATGGAATCAGATAATGCTAAATTTTTTGAACATATCTATCCGTATAAAACTAGACTTGAGTCATCTAGTGGGGGTCTAAACAACCCCGAGAAGAACCAAAAGAGAATGAAACCAATGAAGAGAGTCAAAGAGGCAGTAAACGTCAAAAGATAACTACTTCATTTGGATCTAATTTTGTAACATTCCTTCTTGAAAGTGAGCGTCAAACATTCAAGGAAGCAATGTTACGTTTTCTAGCGACTCAACCTATTGGAAGGAGACTGTCAATAGTGAAATTGAATCAATCCTAAGAATCATACTTGGGAGTTGGTTGATCTTTCTCCAGGGAACAAACCCTTGGGTTCAAAATGGATCTTTAAAAGGACGATGAAAGATGATGGAACTATTGACAAATATAAAGCAATACTTGTTGTCAAAGGCTTTAGACAAAAAGGTCTTGATTATTTTGTCACATACTCGCTAGTGACTAGGATTACATCAATTCGGATGTTAATTGCCTAGCTGCTATATACGGTCTTGAAATCCATCAACTGGATGTGAAAACCGCCTTCTTAAATAGAGAGCTGGAAGAAGAAATTTACATTGAACAGCCTGAGGGTTTTGTAGTTCCTTTTAAAGAAAAGAAAGTGTGCAAACTTATTAAGTCACTTTATGGACTAAAACAAGAACCAAAACAATGGCATACAAAGTTTGATCAAACCATGATGTCAAATGGATTTAAGATCAACGAATGCGATAAATGTGTTTACATTAAAGATACTCCGAATCAGAAAGTCATTGCATGCCTATATGTGGATGACATGTTGATAATGAGCAAGGATATTGCCAATGTAAAAGCTACTAAGCGTATGCTCGCTTGTAAGTTTGATACGAAAGACCTAGGAGTTGCTGATGTGATATTAGGAATTAAAATTCTAAAAACTCTTAACGGTCTAGCATTGTCTCAAACTCATTATATTCAAAAGGTACTTGAAAAATTCAAGTATTTCAATTTCAAAAGGGCAAAGACCCCAATTGATGTGAACCTTCATCTTGCAAAGAATAAAGGTGAAAGTTAGTTTCAATTGGACTATACCAGAGTGTTGGGAGGTTTGATCTATGTCATGAATTTTACACGACCAGACATAGCTTACGCTATCAGTAAACTGAGTCGATACCCAAATAATCCCAATCAAAATCATTGGTTGGCAATGAAGAGAGATTTGTGATACTTAGATGACACTCAAAACTATGATTTGCATTACAACAAATATTCAGCAGTTCTTGAAGGATATAGTGATGCAAATTGGATTACTAGGTCAACTGAAACAAAATCCACTAATGGATACGTTTTTACTATTGGTGGAGGAGAAATATCTTGGAAATCATCTAAACAAACATGTATAGCTCGCTCTACAATGGAGTCTGAATTCACTGCCTTAGACAAGGCAGGTGAAGAAGCTGAACGGATTCGAAATGTCCAATAAGATATTCCATTTTGGCCCAAACCAATGGCCCCTATATGCATACACTGTGATAGTCAAGCTGCAATAGGAAGGGCTAGAAGCGTTATGTATAACGGCAGGTCTCGTCACATAAGACGAAGACATAACTCTGTTAGAAAACTACTCTCTAGTGTAATTATCACAATTGACTATGTAACGTCAAAGGATAATGTGTCGGATCCACTTACAAAAGTCCTAACTAGAGAGGGAGTTGAGAGATCATCAACGGAAAGGAGAGTATGGACGAGAACAAGTCATCGTGGCGGTAACTCTACCTAAATGACTGGAGATCCCAAGATCTAGGTTCAAGGAGATAAAACAAAGTCATTGATGACGGTTCAACATTGTCAAAAATTATTTTATGGTCCATTCTCATGATGAGACAATGTTCAGTAACCAGGATAAAGGCATAAGGACTTTTTAATAGTTTCTAAGTTTGATAGAGGGTATATCAAATAGTGTATATACGGTATAACACATTTAGAAACCACCTATGTGAGAGTGAAGTGTAAGCCTCTTCAAGGAGAATATTGTAAGGTCAGTTCTCTAAGCACTTACTAACCGAGATGTGTAATGAGAACTAGGAACAGTTCAAGGGTTAGATTGTGTGACTTATGTTGTCTAGGTATACACCAAATTTCGACGGTTCAAATATATCAAATCTACCGATTGGCCGAGTATATCCGATATATGTTCACTACGAAAGTTTAAAGAGAAACCTACTTATCCAGATGCAATTAACCCTTACTTACAAGACACACAAGTTTTTCATGCATACGTTTTAACAATAGCCATTTCCCATTTATGTGGGGGATTGTTGGCTTTAGCAAATTGTGAATGGGAAAAGAGAAGAGAAAAATGGAAAAGTGAGGGAACCAATTTGGAGGAAAAATGAAAAGTCATTTGCAAAGTGCAAATGAAAAGTCATTTCTCCCATATCGGCAAAAGAAAGGAAAATTGTTGTCCTTATATTAGGAAACACTTCCTTAACTTCTTAAAGAGCTAAGAAGAAGGTACCCCCTCACGCCGTCGTCGTCGCTCGCTCGGCCTCGGCCTGGCTTCGGCTTCGGCAAATTATTGATTGATAAATTTTTTGGACAAAATTTATTTAATCAATTTTTTTTAATCAAATAAATCCTGTTAATCAAATTCTTTTCTCTTATAAATTAATTCAGAATGTTAGTTAAATAAAAGAATTAATTCTGGCACAACAGAATTTATCTGAAATTCGCTTGCAACGGTCATAACGGTCTGATTTCCGAAAAGTCTTTATTTTTCCCAAAAGACACATCTTTCCAAAAAGTTGTTATTTTTCCCTAAAGACACAACTTTCTGGAAAAAAGGGGTCTGAACAGACACGTTTCTTGCTGAAAATGGCTATAAAAGGAAGTCATTTTTCATTTTTCAAACACTAAAACGTTTTCCTTCCTTCTGCATACATTTTCTCACATAAACAAATTAGTCGATCGACTGAGTTTGTGTGTGACTTGTTGTTGTTCTTACATTCACTGAAGTTACTGAAGTTTGAGGTACAACTACTTCTTTAACAGGTTAATCCGTTTTATCTTGGGAGAAATTAATCCGTAACCTCGGGTACAGTGAGGGGATTCAATTTCTTAAGGAGATACAGTAATTTCTGTGGACTCGAATTATTTTTTCTATCTATTTCATCTTCTTTCTATTTCTGTTTTGACTAATCTTAATATAGGTGGTAACATCCTGTTCATCGAAGCTTTGAGCTCTTCGCCGGATCTACTAGTTTCATAGAACAAAAGGGGAAAACGGGGATGGGGTTTTGCCGGAGATCTTGTGGTTGGAACTGGTTGTTGATCGCTGAAAAAAAAAGAGAACGGGGGTGGGGGGCTTGTTCTTGGTTCTCTGATGCGTTTGTAGATGTGGTCGGAAAAAGAGAACGGAGGTTTGTGAGTTGGTTTATGATGGCTTTGGGAATTGGAAATGGAATGGTTTTTGCTCGTCTTTAGCTGAACTCGTTAGGAGAAGGGGAAGGGAGTTTAATTTGGATGGTTGTTCGTTGTTGGTGTTACCTTCTCTGGCTTTGTGAGTTCGTCAGAGAAGACGATTAGGATGAGAGCAGAATTTGAACATCAAGGGTTTGGGATTGTGTTTTGGTATTTTTAAACTGAAAAAATAAAAAAGGGAACAGGTCAGAGGAACTTGTTTATTTTCCGTGGTGGTGGCTCGTCGGAAAATGCTCTGGCGAGGGAGATGGATGGAAAAGGCAATGAACACTAAAGAAACCCTAAAAAAATTGAAAAAATTATTAAATTTTATTCCAAATATTTTATCCACCCCTGAATAAGAAATAGGGTAAATAGAAAATAAAAAACCACATATAGTACAATACCATTATCAAAAAACCATGGGACGAAATCACTTGTTAAATAAAATATCTTTGTATGAAATATCATCCATATTTGAATGATTTTTTAGACAGTAAAAAATATCAAAATGAATATTAAAAAATGCACTAAATAAAAGTAACATTAAAAAAATATAATAGACGTAACCAATGACATGAAAAAGTGCAATTTAACAAAAATAACGGTTTCATAAAAATGAACCGCTGTGACAAAAAATAATGTAATTAAAAGTAACTGCTGATGATCTATCCAAGAAGGCCAAGAAAAAGAATGGTATAGTCCCTAATCTTGTTACCATTCCTTCTTCTTCTAATCATCCCATAAGTGCAGAAAGTACGATCGATGAAGTTGCTGAGAATGAAGAGCAACCTGATGAGATTTTTGGGCAGGGGGAGCAACTTGGTGATAATACCGAGCAAATGGAGTACCCAGAAGAAGAAGAACAATCTCAAGCTCTGAGTAGATCAGAAAGACAAAGGGTAGAGTCATCCAAATACCCTTCCTCAGAGTATGTCCTCATCAATGATGAAGGGGAGCCAGAAAATCTTAAGGAGGTGTTGTCTCATCCAGAAAAGAGCCAATGGATGAAAGCCATGCACGAAGAGATGGGATCTCTACAGAAAAATGGCACATACCAGCTAGTTGAACTTTCAAAAGGCAAAAGACCGCTTAAGTGCAAGTGGGTCTTTAAACTCAAGAAAGATGGAAATGGCAAGTTGGTCAGGTACAAAGCTCGATTGGTTGTAAAAGGCTTCGAACAAAAGAAAGGTATTGATTTTGATGAATTTTTTTCACCTGTTGTCAAAATGACTTCTGTTCGAACTATTTTGAGCATAACAGCTAGTCTAGATCTTGAAGTGGAGCAATTGGACGTGAAAACTGCATTTCTTCACGGAGATTTGGAAGAAGAGATTTATATGGAGCAACCAGAGGGATTTGAAGTATCTGGAAAGAAACACATGGTGTGCAAATTGAATAAGAGTCTTTATGGGTTGAAACAGGCCCCAAGGCAATGGTACAAAAAGTTTGACTCTTTCATGAAAAGTCAAACGTACACAAAGACCTATTCTGATCCATGTGTATACTTCAAAAGATTTTCTGACAACAATTTTATTATTTTGTTGTTGTATGTGGATGACATGTTAATTGTAGGACAAGACAAAGAGCTGATTGCAAAGTTGAAGAAAGATTTGTCCAAGTCATTTGACATGAAAGACTTGGGCCCAGCACAACAAATTCTAGGGAAGAAGATTGTTCGAGAACGAACAAAAAGAAAGTTGTGGCTATCTCAAGAGAAGTACATTGAATGTGTACTAGAACGCTTCAACATGAAGAGTGCTAAACATGTTAGCACGCCTCTTGCGAGTCATCTGAAGTTGAGCAAACAGATGTGTCCTACAACAAACGAGGAGAAAGAGGGAATGGCTAAAGTTCCTTATTCTTCAGCAGTGGGGAGTTTGATGTAGGCGATGGTGTGTTCAAGACCTGATATTGCTCATGCGGTTGGTGTTGTTAGCAGATTCCTTGAAAATCCTGGAAAAGAACATTGGGAGGCAGTTAAGTGGATACTCAGGTACCTAAGAGGTACCACAAGAGATTGCTTGTGTTTTGAAAGATCTGATCCAATCTTGAAGGGCTATACACATGCTGATATGGCAGGTGACCTCGATAATAGAAAATCCACTACTGGATATTTGTTTACATTTTCGGGGGGAGCTATATCATGGCAGTCAAAGTTGTAGAAGTGTGTCGCACTCTCTACAACTAAGGCAGAGTATATTGCAGCTACTGAAGCTGGCAAAGAGATGGTATGGCTGAAACGATTTCTTCAAGAACTTGGATTGAATCATAAGGAGTATGTCGTCTATTGTGACAGTCAAAGTGCAATAGACTTGAGTAAGAACACCATGTATCGTGCAAGGACAAAGCATATCGACGTGAGATATCACTGGATTCGTGAAAAGATAGAGGACGGATCTATGCAGGTCATGAAGATCCCTACTAGTGAAAACCCTTCAGATATGCTGACCAAGGTGGTATCAAGAGACAAGTTTGAGCTATGCAAAGAACTTGTCGGCATGCACTCAAGCTAGAAACCTAGAGCTACCTCCTTCAGGTGAATGGGTCTAGAGGGGGAGATTGTGGGGTCCATCCCCATGTACCAAACTTTGAATAACTTTCTGCCAATTTCAAAGTTTGGCAGAGTTGGTAAGCTATGAAGAAGAAAAAAATGTTTTCTGCCAATTTCAAAGTTTGGCAGAGTTTGTAAGCTATGAAGAAGAAAAATTTGTTTTTTCTTCTGTAGCACATTTGGAGGGTAGTGTATTTGTTCTCTATAAAAGGGAGGACAATTCTTCATTCTCAATGTACAAGAAAAAATACAAAGGAGAGAAAAGAAGAGTGAGGCATCACAAAAGAAAATAATCCGTGAGGAAAAAAATAGATAGTGCGAGCGATATTGTAGTGAGGTGGAAAAATCAAAAGAGGGTTATTTCTTTTGAGTGTGTAGTGGTCTTTGGAGTTTTACTCAGACCTACAAGTGTAAAATCCTTACTATAGTGATATTCGTTGCTCCTCTCGGGTCGTGATTTTTCCCTTATTTAGGAGGGTTTCCACGTAAAATCTTGGTGTCATTATTTCTCTTTTTATTCTCGTTGATTAACCATATTGTTGTGTTCCGCTTTTATTGCTTTTATCACCACAAATATTATTTCTGTTACGAGTTTATTGCCAACATTGGATACTACAAGGGATAACTGGTTGGTTAGAGTACGTGTTTGCAGGATGTGGGAATTTAGAAACTACAAGCGAGGCAACGAGATGATAAGTCTAGACATGATACTTATTGATGAAAAGGTAACTGCAATTATGTTTAAATATATAATGCATTGTTTGTTTCTCTTCTCGGCACCCACTTATCATATGATATTGAACAGGGAACTTTGATTCATGCTGTAAATTGGAAGAATCAAGTTAATAGGCTTCGACATAATTTGAGCGAAGGCTCTGTGATCATTATAAGGAACTTTAAAGTCGCTGAAATTACTGGAGAGTACAGACCACTACAGTCCGATTTAAAATAACATTCTTGCGGATAACTGTCATCCAGAAATTATAGGATGATCTGTATGTATCCCTATAAATGGCTTCCAATTTATTCAGCCTAACATAATTCTCACAAGAGTCAATAAAAACACCATCCTACCAGGTATATTGATTACCATCGTTTAGTATTAACACATTCTCAAACTTAAATTCTTAATTATCTCCCTCTTGAACTTGTAGATGTGGTCGGATGCATATGTGGAATAAGTGATGTAGAGAGTGTTTGGTTCGAAGTTGAAGAAGTGATATCCACATTCTTACTGATCCGTACTTCACTAATCTTATTTAATATACATTTATATTCATTCACACCCAAGAATAAAATACAAAAAATACCCTTATCATGGACATTCAGACATACCTATTTACTACTGTACTGTTCGAACTAATCATATTGATTCTTACAGTAATTTATTAAATTGGTTATTTAAGGTGGATAGGTCCGTCAAAGCGAGAATAACATTGTGGAGGGATTACGCAGATGGATTTTATCCCTACTTATTTCCGCCAGAGTCCGGACCATACATTGTCATTGTTACGGCAACTACACTAAAGGAATTCAGAGGTAAAACTATTATAACAATATCGGTTCTTGGGTCGGTTACCATTTTGAAGTATTCATGCAGTTTAATGTAATTTGATTTTATTACAGGTGAACATACTTTTGCAACCACAGCCGCAACCAAAACATATGTTAATCTATCAATGGATAACATCACCTCATTAATTCATGGGTTTGCAAATAAAGCCGTACACATACAAACCATAGACAGTGGCAGTGCAAGTAACATACCGGTGGAGGAAGCCACATTTGCCAACAGAATGAATGTGACAGAGTTATTGGAATCAGAATGGAGTTACGACATAGAGGTGAGTACCTTTATCCATCTTCCAACCCTATCAACAATACAAAATAAAAACCGGTCTTTATGCAAAATTAATATACCTTGCATTATACATATGCCAGGAATGCACGGTAACATTGCGCGCTCATATCACAGAAATAGATACCTACTATGATTGGTATTACATATCCTGCAACTTATGCAATAAAAAAAATAGAACCTACATACGGTGTCTACACATGCCTCAAGTGCAAAAGAAAGTGTGATTTGTCGTTGATAAGATAAGGAAACATTTAACAATGTACCTCAGGCTTATATTTTAAAATACAATAATTTAAATTGTAAACACAGGTACAATATACACATCAAGGTAAAAGACAATGGTGGGAAAACAACTTTGGTCCTCTTTAATGGAATAGAAGAAAAGTTGCTTGATACTTCAGCTTTCAAGTTGGTTAATCGATTGTCCAAAAGTGATATGCAACTACCGTCACAAATAGAGGCCCTTTGCGGCAAGGACATTGTATTCAAACTTAAATTGAGCAACCACAATTTGAAAGAGGGGCTTGAAAATTATATAGTCACAAAAGTGTTCCTGCCGGATGAACAACTGGAATTGCAACATCGCACTAACAAAGCAAAAGAGGTGACGTCTCATACAGTATCTACAATATATTACATATTTAATTTATAGAGACATCGTAGAGAGCCCCACTGACCAGTTTATAATACAATGGAATTAATGATTACTATGCATTGTACTTTATAGGACGAACAGAAAATGAAAGATGCTGCACAAACACATATCCAAAATGCACAAGGTTCACATACAAATAACTCAAAATAAAATGATGACGAGGGAGAGGCCAGTTCCAGTAGCAACATACAAGTGTATGACAGAAAGTTAAAGAAAAGAAGGAAGTACCTCATAGACGCAGATGCTGAAGGAAATACTGATGAAGACACAAACATGAAACCCAACTTAAACCCTTAGAACATCATTTAGATGCTATGCACCTTGCTATTATTAGTATATTTAGGACGTGTGTAATTCGATTGATAGTGTATATCGATAAATAAAAAAATTGAAGAATTTATGGCATGTTTTATTATCATCCAAATATCTTTCAATCAATTATTCTATTCCTCATTATGGGTCAATGAAATATTTTCAAAATATTGGATATTTTAATAGCAAAGGAGTTATTTCGTCGGAAAATATGAATAATATTCATTACTTAAAGTGGTTATTTCGATCATTCATCAAAAGGATACGCTTTATTTTTAATTTGACCAATTGAGATATCAGGAAAAAATATTCACAATTGCTTGATTCAAAGTAAATTATTAGCCTTTATCTGTATTCTTTCTACATTCAAAGAATAACCACAAAATCACAAAGGAAATACATTCATAAGTTCGATACCTTCTACAAAACTCATGTGTGTAAGAAATATTCAATCGCATAGAGTGTACGAATGGGTTGATTAACAATTTACAAACGAAAATATGGTAAAAAATAACATTCACTACTCTTTTCTATCTTGCATCTATAGTATTTTTGCCCTGGTGGATTTATTATTCACTTAATAAATGGTTGGAATCTTCGGTTACTAATTGTGGTCGAATACGGGGCAATCTAAAATTATCTACCAACTCACCCACAATAATATAACAGGCAGCCTATATGAAAAACAAGAACGACAGTCTAAAAAAACACAGCAGATTTGTATATAAACTCCGCATCCTTTGGCGATTGTAACTCCAAATCTAATACTACAATGCATTACAAAAGTACCACGAAAAAGGGATAAAAAAACAAAATCGCTATGCAAACACAAATAATAGATCATAATGTTGGATTATTAAATACTACAAAAGATGCAATTTAATACTATTAAATGTGCAAAATCGAAATTATTAGGGACATAATAAAATTGCATACACAGGACCACCTTAACGATGTGTCATTTGACTTCCTGGGTAGCTGTCTTTAGAATATATAAAAAGAAGAGAAAAAAAGTTACACAATAACAAAATCGCTACGCAAACATAAATAATATATCCTATCTTTGGAATATTAGGTAATAGAAAAGATGCAATTTAATAATATAAAATGTGAAAAATAGACAAATATTAGGGACATAATTACATTGCATAAACACAAACACCTTACCGACATGTCATTTGGATTCCTATGTACATGTCTTTTCAAAGTGAAAGGGACAGAAAACAGTTATAGAATAAAACGGTTGTTATAATTTAAAAACAACCTATTATAAATACGGTAAAAAACATAGCACCCACAACCCTCAACTCTTTTCTATTACACCACCAACTCGGTCGCCTTCTAAGATTACTGTTGTGCAACACATAAAACTACATATCGGTGACACTGGTCAAAAATAATAACAGCAACAACGCTTAAAAGAATTCGTTCAAACTAGAAAAATGGACTTGATATCAGACATTGTTAAGGCATTTACTTCCCCTGCAAACATACCCACCGATATTCGGAAACTGCAACAATTACTACCTCTACTAGTAAACCAAGACAGGATGTTGAAACAGAAAATTAAAAGTTATACATTATCGCTGCAAGGCACTCGAAGAAGCCATGAAATAGCTACTATAAAAAAATGCTGAGACAAGTATGCGTGATTGAAGCGAAAACTCACATTACTCCACAGGCAATACAAAGCACAAACGCTGAAGCGGACACATCGTGTTCTACATTACATCAGGAACTTGGGCACGATGGTGAACCTAGGAAATATTCATAACGTACAGAGGCATCAACAAATAAAGGGCAAGTTGCTATACACACATATCCGCCGAACACCACACAAACACATAAAAAACTTAAAAATAATCACGGAATAAAACTCATTAGCCGCTACTCTGCATCTCAATAGATTGAGGGTACGTGATAATCCAGATGCCTCATTAACGGCGACCATAAACAACATAATTTGGTTTATGAATAATAATTAAACACACTATCTACTTACACACAACATATCTTATGCATAATACTTATTAACAACATTTACAAAACATTTGCTCAGGAGGACAATCTAACCAATTTGATGATTCTGTTATGGAGGAATGTACAGACGTATCAGTTACAATGCATACATAGAGAAGTACTGCCAGACAAACAATTCGGCACAATACAGGTACATCTCTAACTACATCAACAACATACATAATCACATATGCACATAGACATGTATTAGCTATGCGAGTACAGTTTTTGTGTATCCAATACCTATATTGCCTACCACCAAACTTATGTGACAGGGGGATACAAGACAATATGGAATTTGTGTTAGGTTGTGGAGCCTGATTAATATTTGATGTACTGTCATATATTAATGTTTACGCGGTATAACCTCCGCTGTGAGGTTGCCAGGGGGTTATAGGGGGCGGGAGCCCCCCATACGAAGGGGTGTTACCACGAAATATTGTTTTCTCTCTCTTTCTCTCTTTCTCTCGAAAGTTCTTGTGTTCTTTATTCATCAAATGTGTGTGTGTGGATTCGAACCCAACAACTGTTATCAGAGCCCGGGTGATTCAACACGATCACTGAAGATGGATAGTTCGAAGCGTGGAATCGAGAAGTTTGATGGATCCAATTTCAATTTCTGGAAGATGCAGATCAAAGATTATCTGTACCAGAAAAATCTTCACGAACCGTTGACCGGGGTGAGGCCGGAATCCGTGACGGAGGAGAAGTGGAATCTCAAGGATCGCCAGGCTCTAGGGTTGATCCGGTTGACCTTGTCAAGAAACGTGACGTTCAACATCGTGAAGGAGAAGACTACGTCCGATCTGTTGAAGGCACTGTCAAACATGTATGAAAAACCATCGGCGATGAACAAGGTACATTTGATGCGTAGATTATTCAATTTACAGATGTTTGAGAATGGATCTGTTTCTGATCATATAAATGAGTTCAATATGATTGTGAGTCAACTCAATTCTGTGGATATTAATTTCGAAGATGAAATTAAGGCGTTGATTTTAATGTCATCTCTGCCCGAGTCTTGGGATACTGTTGTTGCTGCGATTAGCAGTTCCCGTGGATCTGAGAAACTGAAGTTTGATGAAATCCGTGATATTGTTCTTAGCAAAAGTATTTGCAAACGAGAAGTGGGAGATTCATCCGACAATGCTCTCAGCGTTGACCGAAGGGGGAGAAGTAAGACGAAAGGCCAAAATCAACATGGTCGATCAAAATCAAAGAATCGAGGAAAATCCCCAAATAGATCAAACATGACTTGTTGGAACTGTGGATAAAAAGGGCACTTTCGGACGAGCTGTACAAAGCCAAAGAAGAAACAGAATCAGAAAATTGGAGATAATAGTGATTCTGTAAATTCAGCAGAGGACATTGGGGATGCTCTAATCCTTAGTGTGAACAGCCCGGTTGAATCGTGGATTTTAGATTCTGGTGCATCCTTCCATTCGTCTCCAAGCAAGGAGTTGTTCCAAAATTTCAAATCTGGAAATTTTGGAAAGGTATATCTTGCTGACAATAAAGCCTTAAAGATTGAAGGAAAGGGGGATGTTTGCATAAAGACCACCTCGGGAAACCAGTGGACATTGGAGGATGTCAGATATATTCTTGGGATCAAGAAAAATCTAATCTCTGTTGGTCAGTTGGATAGCACGGGATATGCAGAAGAGTTTGGGAAAGGTTCATGGAAGATTGTGAAAGGTGCTATGGTAGTAGCTCGTGGCACCAAATTTGGAACCTTGTACACCATTGCAGGGTGTATTAACATGGCCGTTGTTGCTGAAGGTGCTTCCGGTTCATGTCTGTGGCACAACAGACTTGGACACATGAGTGCTAAAGAAATGAAGATGCTGGTTGCAAAAGGAGCATTAGAGGGCCTGAAGTCTGTTGATATGGGTCTTTGCGAGAGCTGTGTTATGGGCAAACAGAAAAGAGTAAGCTTCACAAAGACTCCTAGAGAGCCAAAGAAAGTGCGGTTGGAAATGGTCCATACAGATGTTTGGGGACCATCTCCAGTATCATCACTTGGAGGATCCAGATTCTATGTTACCTTCATTGATGATTCTAGCAGGTAGGTATGGGTTTACTTCTTTAAGCATAAGTCAGATGTGTTTGCAACCTTCAAGAAGTGGAAAGCTGAAGTTGAGAATCACACCGGTTTGAAAGTCAAATGCTTAAGGTCTGATAATGGAGGAGAGTATGACAAATCAGAGTTCAAGGCATTCTGTGCAGCTGAGGGAATCAGATTGATGAGAACAGTTCCTGGTAAGGCAAGACAGAATGGAATTACTGAGAGGATGAACAGAACATTGAATGAGCGTGCGAGGAGTATGAGAATACACTGTGGGCTGCCCAAAACATTTTGGGCGGATGCTGTGAGCACAGCTGCATACTTGATCAACAGGGGACCATCAGTTCCTTTAGGGTTCAAGATTCCAGAGGAGGTGTGGACAGGAAAAGAACTCAAGTACTCACACTTGAGGACTTTTGGTTGCACTGCTTATGTTCATGTTGATCCAGAAATGAGAGACAAGCTTGATGCCAAGGCTGTGAAGTGTTACTTCATAGGCTATGGTCCTGATTTGTTTGGTCACAGGTTTTGGGATGACAAGAACAGAAAGATCCTGAGACATTATGACGTGACATTTGATGAGTCTGTCTTGTACAACGAAACAGAGTAGAAGGTTCTAGAGATTACAAAGCAAGTGGGAGTTGAGGTTGAGTTGGAGAAGAGTAACCCCAGAGATGTCGAAGCAGATACTCAACCAACTCCTACTGAAGAATCTGAAGTGGAGCATGTTACACCTGAGCAGGTGTTAAGGAGATCATCCAGAACCATCAGGGCACCAGATAGGTATTCACCTTCATTACACTATCTATTGCTGACTGATGAGGGGGAACCAGAGTCTTTTGATGAGGTCCTACAGGTGCAGGATTCGATCAAGTGGGAGCAAGCCATGGATGATGAGATGAGGTCACTTGAGAAGAACGACACATGGGTGTTGACTGAGTTACCTGCAGGGAAGAGAGCTTTGCTGAACAAGTGGGTGTTCAGAATCAAGACTGAACCAGATGGCAAAAGAAGGTTCAAGGCTCGTTTAGTGGTTAAAGGATATTCACAAAGGAAAGGTATTGATTATGCTGAAATATTCTCTCCTGTTGTGAAGTTAACCTCTATTCGAATTCTGTTGAGTATTATTGCATCGGAGAATTTGCATCTAGAGCAAATGGATGTAAAAATAGCATTTTTACATGGAGATCTGGACAAAGAGATCTATATGCAGCAACCGGAAGGATTTGTGGTTCCAAGCAAGGAACACATGGTGTGCAAGCTCACTAGGAGCTTGTATGGACTAAAGCAAGCACCAAGGCAGTGGTACAAGAAGTTTGACTCCTTCATGACCAAGAGTGGATTCTGCAAAGCTGAAAAGGATCCGTGTTGTTACTTCAAGAAATACACTGATTCATATGTCTTTCTACTCTTGTATGTGGATGATATGTTGATTGCAGGATCTAGTATGAGGGAGATTAACAATCTGAAGACAAGGTTGTCTGCAGCGTTCGAGATGAAAGATTTGGGTCCAGCGAAGCAGATTTTGGGGATGAGAATTTCTCGGAATAGATCTGCTTGCACTTTAAATCTATCTCAGGAGTTGTACATTGAGAAGGTGTTGAGCAGATTCAGGGTTAATGATGCTAAACCCAGGACTACTCCATTGGCAAATCACTTTAAATGGTCAAAGGAGCAGTCACCCAAGACAGCCGAGGAGCGTGAGCATATGGCACTTGTTCCATATGCTTCAGCAGTTGGGAGTTTGATGTATGCTATGGTCTGCACTAGACCTGATATAGCACATGCAGTGGGAATTGTTAGCAGGTTCATGGCAAACCTGGTGAAAGAGCATTGGGAAGCTGTGAAGTGGCTTCTGAGATATATGAGAGGTACATCCAGTACTTCACTCTGTTTTGGCAAAGGCAAGGTGACTCTACAGGTTTTTGTGGATGCTGATCTTGGTGGGGATGTTGACTCGAGCAAGAGTACATCCGGGTACATTTACACCATAGGTGGAACAGCAGTGAGCTGGATGTCCAGGCTTCAAAAATGTGTTTATCTTTCATCTACTGAAGTTGAGTATGTGGTAATAGCTGAAGCTGGGAAAAATATGATATGGCTAGCAGATTATCTGGAGGAATTGGGCAAGAAGCAGAGCGAGAAGATTCTTTACTCAGATAGCCAGAGTGCCATACAGTTGGTGAAAAATCCGGTCTATCATTCGAAGACAAAACACATCAGAAGGCGGTACCATTTCACTCGCAGGGCAGTAGAGGATGGTGATATGTGTTTGGAGAAGATAGAGGGTGCAAAGAACCCGGCAGACATGTTGACGAAATGTGTTGATGTTGGGAAACTGGGGTTATGCAAAACCTCGGTTGGTCTTCTGTAGTTGTTGCTACAGATGTTGCGGTGCGGTAAAGATGTTGATGATGAAGAGATTTTTTTTTGAGAATGTATTTTTGGATGACTGAATCAGTCTCCAAGTGGGAGAATTGTTAGGTTGTGGAGCCTGATTAATATTTGATGTACTGTCATATATTAATATTTGTGAGCCCATGTTCTTACCAGAGATAATGTTTGCACCAACCGAACAAATACCAAGAAGTGTTATACTTAATCTTGTACCATTGCATAGTCCCTCAGTTTGATTTAGATTTCTAATAAGCATAACTGGGCTTCCTACTTTCATCTGTATTTCATGGTTTAGGATTCCTGGAAATTGTAAGTTGTTTAGAAATTTGGTTGGGTACAATATATCCTCTTCATTTGTATTGAAGCTTGCTTTGCATAGATTGTCTGAGCTATAATAAGTACTTCCTTCCCCTGGTATCATTTGTTAGGCTGTACTATTTATTCTCCATTTTTTCTCTGTAACTAAAAATACTCTGATTTATTAATATATATATATACCCCACCGCCGTGGAAGTTTACTCACGGGGTGTTACCACGAAATATTATTTTCTTTCTCTTTCTCTCTTTCTCTCGAAAGTTCTTGTGTTCTTTATTCATCAAGTGTGTCTGTGTGGATTCGAACCCAACAATTTGGGCCCTCCAAACTACACATGTCAATATTGCAGTGTCATTCTATGGTATGAGGAGCGGACAGACAAAAGCAAAAAAACCCAACAACCCAAATTTGTAATGTGTTGTATGGAAGGTCGGGTGCGTCTACCATTTTTAACTCAACCACCATGCTTTCTCAAATACCTATTAGGCCTAGAATCTAAACAAATGGGTATCAACTACAGGAAAAATAAGGGTATATAACTCCATGTTTGCATTTACATCTATGGGAGGCAGAGTTGACAGATAAATTATTCGCTCAAAGGGTCCTTATGTATTCATAATAAGTGGTCAAAATTATCATCACATTGGCTCGCTATTACTAGAAATTGGCAAAACACCACAATTTGTGCAACTATATATATATATATGATACAGATAATGAGATAGAAAATAGAATGAAAAATATGAGGCATGAAGAAGTAGAAATAGAAATTGTGATGGGAATATCAGAAATGCTCGACGAGCATAATGTTTTAGTGAAATCATTTCGTATGGCAAGGGATAGATATGGAGAAGAACCACAAACAAAGTTTCGTATGCGCCTCCTATCTGAAAGGACCAATGATGGCCAACAATACAACATACCAACTGCTTCAGAAGTAGCTGGACTAATCATTGGAGAACTTACAGATGCAAGCTTCCAGTGAGACATCATTGTGGAAAACCGTAAGAATGGCTTACAAAGGATCACAGATTTACACCCAAGTTTCATGTCAAATACTTACCCATTAATACATCCATATGGAGAAGATGGCTATAGGCTTGGAATACGTTTGGTTTCACAAACACAAAAGACATACACACGTGATAACTTAACAATGAGACAATTTTATGGCTACCGCATACAACAACGCCTTAATGAGGCCCACACTCTACTACAATCTGCTAGGTTATTGTAACAATACATTGTGGATGGGTACATGGCAATTGAAGAAGAAAGGTTTAGGTACATCCACAATAATCAATCAAAACTTAGGACATATCTCTATGGTGGGTTGATGGATGCAATTGTGCGAGGAGATTCAGATTGCTCAGTGGTGGGAAAAACTATTATACTGCCGTCTTCACACACAGGGGGACCTCGCTATCGGGCGCAAAATTATCAAGATGCAATGGATATATGCAGGTGCGCTGGATACCTAGATTTGTTCATGACATTCACGTGCAACCCCAAGTTGCCCGGAATATAGGCAATGTTGCACCTAATAAACCAAGAAGCCGATGGAAGTCGCGTGGACATCATATGCAGAGTATTCCAAATCAAGTTGTGCCAACTAATACAGCATATTAAAAAGGATAAGCCATTTGGAAAAGTAATTGCAATAAAGATCTGCAAAACAAATATTGTTCAATACACGTCTAATGAATCATGCTATATGGAATCTTCATGATAAAAAATTGGGAATACATGATATAGGCTTACATTTAGAACCTACAAAAAACACATATTCACGGGGCTGGCGGCAAAACATAGTCATGACAATCCTATTAAGTTATACCTATATAAATGACTATATACATCATCTCTACGCACTACAATATGTATTATTTTAGCAAATTATGCAAATCATTCATGACACACAACATGCTAATCAGGTTATCGTACAAATATTATTGCAGGTATATATACAATTGAGTTCCAAAAAAGAGGCTTGCCACATGCACATATATTACTTTTGCTTCATCAATCGTTAAAAAATCCCACAACAGATCAGATAGACAGAGTAATATCAGCTGAAATACCAAATTTATAAGATGGCCCAGATGGATATAATGCAATAAAGAACTATATGATGCACGGGCCTTGTGGATAATTAAACCCCGGTTGCCCATGTATGAAACAAGAGAAGTGCACAAAGCATTTCCCAAAGAAATACAATGACCGGACAAATTTTGATTCAGATGGATTCCCGATTTATATGAGACGCAACACGGGTATTGAAGTAAAGAAAAATGGTGTCACATTAGATAACAAATATGTTATCCCATACAACAGGGACTTGCTGGTACAGTTTGATGCATATATAAATGTTGAAGTCTGCAATTATTCAAGGTTGGTGTAGTACCTATTCAAGTATATTGATAAAGGGTCAGATCGAGCAACAACATTAACAGAATCAAGCGGGACAGCTACAGAAAACGATGAGATCAAAAAATATTTAGATTGTCAATATATTTCGGCAACAGAAGATTGTTGGAGGATATTTACATTTGATATACATCACAGACAGCCGGCATTGGAGCGGTTGCCTTTCCATTTACAGGGACAGAACACCATAATATTTCAAGAATTAAGGCGAGCTAAAAGCGTACTGAGCAGACCTAATATTGAGCAAACAAAATTTACAAAATGGTTTGTTGCTAACCAAAAATACCCTGATGCGAGAGAAACTACATATTGTGAATTTCCAACACGTTGGGTATGGAATGGAAGAGACAAAAAGTGAAACAGGAGGCAAAAGGGACACGCAATTGGCAGAATATACTTTGCACATCCAGCAAGTGGGGAACGGTTCTATATGCGTATGTTGCTAAATTTTGTCAAAGGGTGCACTTCATTTGAAAGCATCAGAAGAATAAATGGAGTAGCTCATAAAACATATAGAGAGGCCTACTACATATTAGGCTTATTAGATGATGACAAAGAGTGGAATGACTGTTTGACAGAGGCGGCTCAGTGGGCTACTAGAAACGAGTTGAGGCAGCTATTTGTAACTATATTTATGAACTATCAGGTATCTTATTCACGCAAACTATGGGAGAATAACTATGGAATATTATCTGAAGATATCACGTCGATGCAGAGAAAGATATTACAAGTGAATGATTTACAATGCAAAGAAAATTGAATCCTACACAGTTTTTTAGATTGAAAGAATCCTTTAAAAGATGGGTAGAAGTTTGAATGATATAGAAGGTATGCCAACTCCAAATTTGTCACTAACTCGGAATGTAGGAAATCACATAATATATTAAGAGTTAGATTATGACAAAGACGAGCTGAAAATACTGCACAACAAATCAGTCAGCCTGTTCAATAGTTGCCAGCTAGTGGCATATGAAGCAGTAATATCTTCAGTTAATAACGAAGAGGGAAAATTATTTTTTATACAGGGCCATGGTGGTACAGGAAAGACATTTCTTTGGAATACAATTATTTCAAAGATCATATCAGAATCAAAAATTGTTCTACCCGTCGCGACTTCAGGTATAGCATCTTTACTATTACCAAATGGTAGGACTGCTCATTCCCGGTTTCATATTCCTCTAGATGTCACTCCACAGTCAACCTGTGAAATAAAACAAGGCAACCAATTAGCACAACTTCTCAAAAGGACAACTTTTATTATATGGGATGAAGCACCAATGGCAAACAAATTGTGTTTTGAAGCATTAGGCAGGACTTTGAAGGATATTCTCCGTGATAGATATGAAAATAGCGCAAACAAACCTTTTGGGGGAGTAATTGTCGTATGTGGGGGTGATTTCCATCAAATATTACCTGTTATTCCAAAGGGAACGAGAGTTGATATTGTGGAGACATCATTAAACTACTCTCACTTGTGGCCCTACTTCTCAATTTATGAATTGAAGGAAAATATGCGACTAAGCGGTGGAAAAATAAAAGGTTATGAAGCAAACGAAATAGCAAGTTTTGATAAATGGATTTTAAAAATTGGAGATGGCTCCGTTGATGTAGAGAATAACAAGGACCTCATATATGTGCCTCCTGATGTGTACATTGAACCATCACACAATCAGATAGAAGCCATTGTGGATGCAGTGTATCCGTCCCTATTACAGAAGTATAATGACCAGTCATACTTGCAAGAAAGAGCAATACTCACAACAAAAAATGAAATGGTGCATGATCTGAATGATAGAATTATGAAAATGATGTTGGGATCGAATCCACACACACACACACTTGATGAACTAAGAACACAAGAACTTTTGAGAGAAAGAGAGAAAGAGAGAGAAAACAATATTTCGTGGTAACACCCCGTGAGTAAACTTCCACGGCGGTGGGGTATATATATATATTAATAAATCAGAGTATTTTTAGTTACAGAGAATAAATGGAGAATAAATAGTACAGCCTAACAAATGATACCAGGGGAAGGAAGTACTTATTATAGCTCAGACAATCTATGCAAAGCAAGCTTCAATACAAATGAAGAGGATATATTGTACCCAACCAAATTCCTAAACAACTTACAATTTCCAGGAATGCCAAACCATGAAATACAGATGAAAGTAGGAAGCCCAGTTATGCTTATTAGAAATCTAAATCAAACTGAGGGACTATGCAATGGTACAAGATTAAGTATAACACATCTTGGTATTTGTTCGGTTGGTGCAAACATTATCTCTGGTAAGAACATGGGCTCACAAGTCACAATACCAAGAATTATTATGTCTCCAAACGATTGTAAGTGGCCGTTCAAGCTAAATAGACACCAACTACCTTTAGCACCGTGCTGCGCTATGACAATCAATAAAAGCCAGGGACAAACACTTCAGAGAGTTGGATTATTTCTTCCAAAACAAGTATTTCGTGCATGGACAATTATATGTCGCGGTTTTCTGTGTAACAACAAGAGCAGGATTGAAAATAATGAATGCAGACGAGGACACGGAAGACCAGAAATACATATAAAATATTGTTTACAGGGAAATATTCCAGAAATGTACGCCCAAGAATACCAGACAGAGAGGAGGTATTTATTAAGAGTACACCGTTAAATATGCAATTTTGAAATTAAAATCATGACAAATATGGCGTAAATGATTATTACTAATGACTGATGGCTATCAGATTACTTATCAGCGTATGGACTAAGGTTGAATACAAACAGATACGTGCCAATACAAAATGCAGCAATGGTGTGCAGGCGCAACCAATATAGAAGATCAAAATGGGCAGCTTCATAGTGGATTTGGTAATACATATTACAGTACTTAGGAACACAATGATAATAGAATAGGTTTAGGACGTCTGTGGCATCAAGCAAATAAATAACGGTATAGAATAGGAACATTCCTAATAAAAATTATGGCACAAATCACATTGGATACTATTTCAACCTTACCCTGACTAGTATGTATAGATAGCTGACTATTTACATAGACAAAAATGATATACAACTTTATGTATTGTTAATAATAACGTACTGTACACATTATGAAAAGAACTAAATGGTTTTATGTTACAGTAGCAAAACTTTTTATATAAAAACAACAAGACATATAATGTCATTTATGTTAATGAAATACTTGATAAGAGCCAAAATGTCTACAAATAATTACTGTAGAAACCATCCCATATTAATTGCAGTAATGTATTAGAACGATGAATTAGATACAAATGTACATCTGCTGCATGGTAAAGAAAATAAATTATGTGCTACAAAACATACTATTACTAACAAATAAATTGACAATACAATTAATATTGATACATATTGATTAGGAAAGAAATTATATTAAAGACAACCAAGTAGTAGAACAACTTATAATGCATTCATAATTGGGTACACATCGGCCCGCGCGAAGCGCGGGTTGTTTCCCTAGTCTGTATATATTACAAAATATTCAACAATTTGTTTCCATTAAGATTCAAACGTCTGAATCTGATTACCATCTTGATATAAATATGTGAATTAAGATTCATGTGTTTGGATCTAAATCCACATCTTAATGTTGATGAATGGTAGGTTTTATCTCATTTAAGGTCCATTTAGTTCGATAATTAGTTTCCTTGGTGCCTAATTTTGTCCTATTTTGATAGAATATTGATGATTTGCTGCTATGAAGACAATTGGACAAGGCGAGGAATTATGTTTGAAAGAATGACGAAAAATGCAGAAAGAAGTGCAAACTATACATTGTTGTTCTCTTAACACAAAGGCCGGATCTCCAATTGAGCACGACCTCACCCAAAATTATAGTACATAGCACTCGTGTCTATCAAATCAAGTTGGAAAACTCTAGCTGCCAGAGAAGGCGATGTGTTGAATGAGAAAGGCAACCTTGATGAACATTGCTTAAAATGATAGTGTGAAGAGAAAAAATTGAATCCTTGAAAGGCGAGCGAAGGAGTTGGTACTCGGTGATTCACCGAACGTGAAAGGATGACTCAATCGAGTTTGCCAAGTGAGGTTCAAAACACCTGAAGCATAGAGCATCAGAAGGTGAGCTGAAGAGCAAGAGGCAATACACTGAACGAGTTCAGCGAGCCCAACTAATCTCACCGATTAAGTCGTGTATTGGAATTTTGGGGCTATCATTGGAAAATATAAATATTTCAAAGGAGAGAGAAATTAGAGACCAAATGAAATAGAATAGAAAATATCAAAGTGTTTGAAGATTTTAGAGAGAGAGAATACTTTACTTTTGAAGAACGCTTTTCTATCTTTTGGAGTTTTACAACTTTGTGCATTAAATTGACCTATTGAAGTTGAATGTAAAGTGAGTTTACTTGTAATTTCGTAACATAATGTTACCCATGACTGCTTTCTTGGAAGGTATAATCTCTTTATTTTTTGTGATGAGTGGATAAAATCTCAAGATTTAGGGATATAATTTGGGCCGGGGGATTGATTTAATGTAGTGGGTATTGTGCTATGCTCTGTTTTGACTGTTGTTCATGCATGGATTTGGTCTAATTAGCATGGGGTTAATTTATAGGTTAAAGTCGCAAAATTAATTTCTACTTGTGATCTCTGATTGATGATCGAAAGATATTTATTGTGGGTTATTAGTTTGATATTTACAATTTGGAGTAAGGTATTGGGTTGTTTAGGTTGACATTTAGATGAGACCGAAAGGAGATTTTATGCACATATGACTTGAGATCGAAAGATGATTAGCGTCAAAGAGGATGACTTAGTCTATCCATGAATGTTTATCACTATAGAACAATACAATTACCCCTATGTGACATCAATTTCCGATCCCCACACCACTGGATTTTTTATTAACACTTGAAATCTTCGACATTTTAGTTTAATTGGAATAATTGATAGCCAAAAATGTATATAAAATTGGTGGATGTATCCACCCATTTGTTCTTACTATTGCAAATGAACGATCCCAAAATTCAAATCTCTTGTTAGTATGTATCCATAATATACCATTCTATGTGGGATTCTACCCCGACTCTTAGTTGGATTTTTGATTGACTATGATCTTTGTCTCTTTTAATTGTTTTTAAAGGGGACATTCGAGCGTTATCAAATAGTAAGATGTGTCCTCTAAATCTGAACACTGAATAATTAATACTATTTGTTTTCAATATATGAATGTGTATGTAAATTCACAATACATTAATGAAATATTATAAAAATTTCATTTCAACAAAAAAAAAATATTAATTTTGATATAAAAAAAAAATTCTAAGTGTTTATATTTTATTTTTAAAAAATTAAATTATATAATATACAAATAAAAGTTATTGTAACATGAATATTCTTAAGAATTCAACATAAACATCACTTCATAAAAAGAATTATTCAACTGATCAAATCTTTTTTTCAGATTTAATTGGTCAAGTATAATATAATTTAATAATCATATCATATATCATATATTAGTATAAGTGGAAGCTCCAAAATGAAAAGTCGAATTAATATTTTATCCCTACACTAAATATAAATTTCATAAAATATTTTAATAAATAATAATATTTTAATTATAAAAGGATAGCATTAAAAGTCCATCAACTATAATTTTAAAATATAAAATTTATTAATGATTATGCATTGAACCGGATAAGTAATAGATGGTTCGTCTGCCAGTAATTATTTTAGTAGCAAATTTCCTCGGTATTATTGAGAATACAACCTTTTCACATTTAAACATTTATTAGTTTGATTGAAGCTTCTACCTATTACATTTGTTCATCTATTAATACTTATTCATATTGTCCTAATATGTAGTAATTTAGAATACAATTTTTTCTCAACAAAATATTTTTTTGTGTAATTTGTTCATTCTTTTTCTTAGTTTTTTGTACTTGCAATGTATAAATCTCATAACAATCGCTATATGTAGTTGTTTTTTGGAAAAGTCTTTCTGTCTCCAACAATAAAACTTTTGATTTTCTTTAGTTACCTAATTTAATTGATAATAATGATCTTATCTATTCCATTAAATTATGCCCAATGATCAATATATTTTTATATATACACAATAGTTTTTTGACACGTGCATTCCACGTGATTATCACTATCAATTTAGAAAATTTAAGCAAAGATTTAAACAATAAGTTTTGCACAAAATAATATTTAAGTTCTTTTGTGAATGTTCAGTGTGGATCATCATATATATCTGTTATTCACATGAACCTATGAAGATGGTCAATGAAAACTTTTATTAGTTAAATGCAATAATGTATATAATTATTTCAATTTGATAAGGTTCAATCATGTAATTATCGTATCTCACTAATATTACCTTATAGATGATATTTGCTGTGTATTTTACTTCTCATCTAACTAGAAAACTTCCTGACAATTTAAATCACATAAGTAGTATTGATTAATAATGTAATTCTCTTGTCTTGGGCATCAGAAAAAACAAATCGTGACAATTTCTAACTCTTGAGAAGTTGAATTATTTTGGAAAAAGATATTCAGAAGCATATATCTACATCACAAGAAAAATTGTTAACAAAAAGAAATGAATTTAGACTACAATAAAAATCTATATATCTACAATAGGAGAGGTGATAGCGCCTATGTGTCAGCATCAGAAAAAAGCAATTTTTAAAAATTTTAAAAATAATAAAATTTTTATTTTAAAAAAACAAACAAATGTACGTGTATTAGTAGTTACTTATTTCAAAATTAGTGGGATCAGTTTAAAAGTTATCTAATTTTGTGGAACTATCAAGTATTATCCTTTTAATATCTCAATTTAAAAAGCACATATATATATATAGTAATAATATAAAAAAGATAATAATGGGATAAAAATAAAATCACTTTTTTGTTTTTGGAAAAAGTATTTGTTTCTAATAAATAACCTAAGAATAAAATTCGAAAAAAGATCATTTTAGAAACAAAAAAAGAAAAGAAACGTGAGTTCAACAAAAAAAATGGGAAAAGGGTCAAATATGCCCCTAAATTGTTCGAAAAGGTCTAGATATACCCTTTGTTTAAAGTTTGGCTCACTCATGCCCTCGCCGTCCAACTTTTGGCCCAAATATGCCCTTATGGCCGTTAGTTGGTATGTTGGACATATCCAACTCATTTTTCTATTTTTTAAAATGTCACATGGAATTGTCATGTCATTTTAACCTTACCACATGAAATTTTTATGAAAATGGAAAGGGATTCAGACCCATAAACACCTAATCAGATCCATAAATGAACCTCCCTTTTAAATACACTATCCGACCCATTTTTAACAATTTTATTTTATTTTTATTTTTCGGTAAATCTCAAAATTTATTATTAAAAAATAGGAAAATATGAAAAAATTTAAAATTAACACCAAAAATTCACAAATAAATATAGTAACCTTAAATCCAACAACATAATTTTTTAAATTTTTATTTTTTTCTGTAAATCTCAAAAATGAGTAATTGATTAGTAAAAAATATGAAAAGTATGAAAAAAATATAAAATTTACGCCAAAGAGTTCACAAATAAATATAGTAACCTTTAATTCTATAATTTTTTTAATTTTTTTTTCGATAAGTCCCAAAAATGAGTAATTTATTAATAAAAAAAAGGAAAAAATATGATTTTTTTAAAAAAAATACGCCAAAAATTCACAAATAAATATAGTAACCTTAATTTTTTTTTTCAATAAATCTTGAAACTGAGTAATTGATCAATAAAAAATAGGAAAATATGAAAAAACTATAAACTTAACGCCAAAAGATCACAACTAAATATATTAACCTTAAATTCAACAGTTTCAACAAAAAAAGTTTATTTTATATTTTTTCATATTTTCCTATTTTTATTAATCATTTACTCATTTTTTGGGATTTACCAAAAAAATAAAAAATAAACAAATTTGTTGAAATTGTTGAATTTAAGGTTACTATATTGTTTTGTGAATCTTTGGCATACTTTTCTTATTTGTTTCATATTTTTCTTATTTTTTAGTAATGAATTACTCATTTGCGGGATTTGTCGAAAAAAATAAAAATTAAAAAAATGTTGAAATTGTTTAATTTAAGGTTACAATATTTATTTTTAAATTTTTGGCGTTAATTTTATATTTCATATTTTTCATATTTTTTATTAATCAATTACTCATTTTCGGGATTTATCTAAAAAAAATAAAATTTAAAAAAGTGTTAAAATTGTTGAATATAAGATTACTATATTTATTTGTGAATTTTTGACGTTAATTTTTTATATTTTTTTTCATATTTTCCCTACTTTTTATTAATGAATTACTCATTTTTGGAATTCATCGAAAAAATTATAAATTAAACAAAAAATGTTGAAAATGGGTCGCATAGTTTATTTAAAAGAGGATTGATTTAAGGGTCGGATTAGGTATTTATGTGTCCAAATTTTTTAGGGGCATAATTGATCTCTTTCCATTTTCACATAAATGTCATGTATAAGGTAAAAATGACATGACAATTTCATATGACATTTAAAGAAATAAAAAATGAGTTGGATATGTTCAGTAGACCAACTAACGCCGATAAGGGCATATTTGGGCCAAAATTTGGACGGCGAGGGTATGAGTGAGACAAACTTTAAACGGAAGGTATATCTAAACCTTTTCGAATAGTTTAGGGACATATTTAACCCTTTTTCCTATTATAAATGGTTTGCCATTTTGTTATTCTCGAAAGATTGTTTTATGAACGCTATTCTTTTGATATGTATATTAGTTTGTCGAGTTTCAACAATTATCTATGAATTTTCTTAAATTTTTTGATATTTGAAAGATTGTTAATAATATTAAGATTAGATTTAGTTTGTATGTTTAAGTAGTCAAGTTGCAACAATCATAAAAATTATCCAAATTATATATGGGATAGAATTTAGAGGAGATTTATTTTAAAAAAGTTGCATTTTACAAGTACAACAAAAGTATCATAAGCATATTTCCCTTTTATCTTACTACATTACCCTACAAAAAAAGAATACTCATTATCTTAGCTATATTCTAATACAATTTAAGGATATATAAAATTGTAAAATCCGTTCAATGATAACTAATGGAGTTTAAAATTTCAAATATTTACACATCTTATTTTTTGTTGAATTGATTCTTCAAGATAAGAAGATACCAAATAATCTTTAGAAAGTTATCCTTTCATCTATTATTTTTAAAGTTATTTGTTGAATTATATTACAATTTATTTGTTGTTTTTTCTTGGACGTTTATTTTGTGTACACGATTTTTTTAGTGATAAATTTAAAATATGCACTAACTATTTTTGGTTGCAATGTAAAAATAGGAATAAACTCAATTACAGGAATGTGGGTCACCACATAAATTTACATGTCTTCTTTGCATATTTTGCATACTATGGATAGAAGTAAAATGTTTGATGTTGTGAGATTCTTACTCTTAGTCTCTTTTTTTTTTATTATATATATATATACAAACAATGTCATCTTTTGCTCTCAATTATAATTATGAAGATCAAATTTAGCTTGCATTGAAATAACAAATTGATTAACATGAGAACGGTGTTAATCAATTTAATATGTTACATTGAACAAAACTTAGAGTTAAATTAATGTGTCTTTTTTATATATGTTTATTGATATATAAAGGAATGTTTGGGCTGTTTAGCCTAATTTTTTAAGACTTATTGAATTAAATAAAATATTCTACAATTTTTTTTGAAAATATGTAAAATGTATTGAATTACTAAATTTAAAATTCAGAAATAAAATAAAACACTTAATTTTTTTAATCTATAAAAAGGTTACAAAAATAATACAAAATAAAATAAAAAATAACGTAAAGAATTGTTAAAAGGATAATATAATTTCAAAATAAATTTATGAGGAATTAAAATTAAACTTTTGAAATTAGAATAAATAATTTTACTAATGAACACTAAAGACACCCTAAAAAATTTGAAAAAATTATTAAATTTTGTTCCAAATATTTTATCCACCCCCGACTAAGAAATAGTTTAAACAGAAAATAAAAAACCACATATAGTACAATATCATTATCTAAAAACCATGGGCCAAAATCACTAGTCAGATAAAATATATGTGTATGAAATATTATCCATATTTGAATGATTTTTTAGAAAATGCAAAATATCAAAATATATATTAGCAAATTCACTGAATATAATTAACATTATAAAAATGTAATAAACCTAACCAATGACATGTAAAAATGCAATTTAACAAAAATAACGGTTTAATAAAAATGAACGACTGTGACAAAAAATAATTTAATTAAAAGTAATGGATAAAAATCCTAAATAAGAATAGTTATCGATAAACTTATTTAACATTATAAAAATATATTTTGAACTATTAAATAAATAAAATTTAAAAGTTGCTAATTTTAAAAATGTTAGGCCAATATTAGGTGTCAACAATTGTCCCTTTCGTTGGATATGATTGATGAAAGAAATCATGGACAACGAAAATTGACAAACCTGATTTTGACCGAACACATGATCTTTATATAAAAGTGTGGTTGGAATGTGGTGAATGTCGATCCTGGACTTGCCTCCAAAAGGTTTCACGCTGTGTTGCGTCCTTGTTGAAGTAGTCCGCACCTGTGGCTCAACTAAGAATGAATCTCTTGGATAATAATGAAGATGAAACTCATTAGTAGAGAAAATTACAGGGAAAAAGGTAGCATGTCTTACGATACGACAAATGAAGATGACCAGCTGATGGGATAAAAAAGCATGTACATGTCCATCGGTAGGACGAATGAAGATGATAACCCATCGATATGACTTTGAATGTATGTCCATTGGTTGGACAATTGACAAAAGATGATCCATTGGTAGGATTTTGAATGTATGTCCATTGGTAGGACGATTGAAAAAAGATGATTCTTCGATAGAATTTTGAATGTAAGTCCATCGATAGAATGAACGAAAAGATATGATATATCGGTAATATTTTTAATGTATGTCCATCGATAGGACGAAAGAAAAAAATGATTTATCAGTAGGATTTTGAATGTATGTCCATCGATAGGACGAATGAAAAAGGATGATCCATCGATAGGATTTTGAATGTATGTCCATCGGTAGGACGAATGAAAAAAGATGATCCATCGGTAGAAGTTTGAATGTATGCCCATCGGTAAGACAAATGAAAAAAGTGCGATGCGATTGGGTTTTAATCGAAAAGCTTACCACACAATGCACATGAAACCATGAGGTTGACTTTATTCTTATCCTGAATGCATGCAAGAGAATTTTCAAGCAACACAAAAATACAAATAAGAGGTACCAAAAGAATCTACGGTTTACCACAAAATCAGTCCTCACCATCATATCGAATATTTTTGCATGCTCCAAACTGCACTGCTACAAACTGAGTTGAAGACATGACACTTTTAATATGTACACAATATTTTTTTGAAAGAATGAATACCGAACCCAAGAAGGGCTGCCAACGTATCTCACCGACACGAGAATCAAGTGGGCGTAGTTCATGCAGATAAGGCTTTGAAAATGTGTACACAATATTATTTAATTATTATTGAAAAAATGAATACTGAACCCAAGAAGGGTTGCCTCATTAAATTGAGAATCAGATACGCGTAGTTCTTCATATATATCTTTGAATATATTCACAAATTTTTTTTTATTGATTTTTTTTACTTTTGAAATAATTGATACCGAAACCAAGAAGGGTTGCCTACTTATCTCATTAATATGAGAATCATGTACGCATAGTTCGTTCAGATATATCTCATTGATATGAGAATCAGGTACGCGTAGTGCGTTCAGATATATCTTTGAATATATACACAATTTTTTACTTTTGAGAAAATGAATATCGAACCCAAGAAGGGTTGCCTACGTATCTCATTAATATGAGAATACGGTAGTCGTAGTTCTTTGAATATATGCACAATTTGTTTTTATTATTAATTTTTTTTTTCTTTTGAAAAAATGGATACCGAACCCAATAAGGGTTGCCTATGTGTCATTCTATTTACATCCCTACTTTATTCAAATAAGGCAAAACGTTGTGCTGACTCGAAAAATAATCAATTAACTTAGTTTTATAGAACTTAAAGAATAAACGAGTTTTAAAAGGAGTCGCCACCTAAATTTTGGAAAAAACTATGAAATAAATCAAATGTCTACGAAACCATAAGATTCTAGGTAAGGGGTTCAAGTTATTCCAAAGGGAAGGTGTTAGACATCCTTCGAAATCCACAATAGTTGGTCCCGACTGAGTTAATTTTTTCTACAAATAGAGCAGGAGATAAAATAGCATACCAGTATAATAAACATGCATTATACACAAGTAATGAAATAAAATAATAATATAGTAAACGGCCTAAGTTTTCCTAACGTCAAAAAAAAAATACAATAATAAATAGAAAAAATAATTCAAACTCTTTTCGAATAGCTTCAATGGGAAGTGACTTAGGGTACCTGTAAACACACTTAGTAAAAGTGTTAGTGATAATTTAATACGAATGAAAATAAATGAATCAAATAATAACTTAAAATTAAAATTCCGTCTTATTCACATGGGAAGCCTTAGAAATCGATGGTAACTTTTTCATCGGCCAATTTAAGCAAATAAAATATATAAATTTAAACTAAAATTCCGTGTTTTACAATGTGAAGGACTCCAAAACCAACGGACAAATTTTCTCATTGGCGAATTTAAACAAATAAAATATATAAACTTAAACTAAATTTCCGTCTTTTACAATGTGAAAGTCTCCAAAACCGACGGAGAGATTTTCTTATTGGCCAATTTAAGCAAATAAAATATATAAACTTAAACTAAATTTCTGCCATTTACAATGTGGAGGCCTCCAAAACCGACGGAGAGATTTTCTCATTGGCCAAGTCAAATAAATAAAATATATAAACTTAAACTAAATTTCCGTCTTTTACAATGTGGTGACTTTCAAAATCGACGGAGAGATTTTCTCATTGGCCAATTCTAATATTCTTTTAGAATTAGCTAACATATTTAAGAACAAAATGATATGCAAATCAACGCAACAAAATTGTATGCAAAATTGATATAAAAAAGCTCGAAGAAAAAAATAAAAAATAACATAATGAAATAAACAAACTAACAAAAAAGCAACATTAAATAATAATTATAACGTAACAACAACAACCATGAAAGAGTAACACGGAAATTTGTCATTATTTAATATAATAAAATGTACTAAAAAGTAAAATCAACATTAAAACATTAAAATATTAAGTGACAGATAACCCAATATAGCAAACAAAAGCAGAACAAATGTATATTCACTTTAAAAAATCAAAGGTGCACCTAAAATTATATAACTTCTGAAAATACCAAATAACAAACATAACAACATTGACATCAACAACACCAAAACTAAAGTAAATGAAAATCAACAAAATTAACTTTTGAATAAATTAACCAAAATACAAAAGCATACAAAAATATATGTACAAAAATGTAAAGAATGAAAGAAGGGTCACCGGTAGCTTTTTTCGGGACAGATCTGGCTGTTTTCAGGCGTGTTGCCATGACTTCTTGGTTGGTTGTTGAATATTTTTTGGAGTTAATTGTTCGTCGGAGCCTGGCTAGAGTGTGGTAGCTCCTCGCGAGTTCACCGTATCTCAAAGTTGCCACAAGACAAAACTTTAGCTTGTCGGAGTACCTGAAAAACAAATAAAAATCAAAAGAGGGGAAAGGGGAAGGGGCTGGCAGTGTGGTCCTCGTTTAGCTCAGGTTCATCGGAGCTTTGAGCTCCTCGCCGGAACTACTGGTTTCATCGAACAAAAGGAGAAAACGGGGATGGGTTTTTTTCCAGAGATCTGGTAATTGGAACTGGTTATTGCTTGCTAGAAAAAAAAAGA
>JABWTJ010000063.1:1706986-1979486 GCA_016801875.1 Solanum sitiens
TCCAAGCAAGGAACACATGGTGTGCAAGCTCACTAGGAGCTTGTATGGACTAAAGCAAGCACCAAGGCAGTGGTACAAGAAGTTTGACTCCTTCATGACCAAGAGTGGATTCTGCAAAGCTGAAAAGGATCCGTGTTGTTACTTCAAGAAATACACTGATTCATATGTCTTTCTACTCTTGTATGTGGATGATATGTTGATTGCAGGATCTAGTATGAGGGAGATTAACAATCTGAAGACAAGGTTGTCTGCAGCGTTCGAGATGAAAGATTTGGGTCCAGCGAAGCAGATTTTGGGGATGAGAATTTCTCGGAATAGATCTGCTTGCACTTTAAATCTATCTCAGGAGTTGTACATTGAGAAGGTGTTGAGCAGATTCAGGGTTAATGATGCTAAACCCAGGACTACTCCATTGGCAAATCACTTTAAATGGTCAAAGGAGCAGTCACCCAAGACAGCCGAGGAGCGTGAGCATATGGCACTTGTTCCATATGCTTCAGCAGTTGGGAGTTTGATGTATGCTATGGTCTGCACTAGACCTGATATAGCACATGCAGTGGGAATTGTTAGCAGGTTCATGGCAAACCTGGTGAAAGAGCATTGGGAAGCTGTGAAGTGGCTTCTGAGATATATGAGAGGTACATCCAGTACTTCACTCTGTTTTGGCAAAGGCAAGGTGACTCTACAGGTTTTTGTGGATGCTGATCTTGGTGGGGATGTTGACTCGAGCAAGAGTACATCCGGGTACATTTACACCATAGGTGGAACAGCAGTGAGCTGGATGTCCAGGCTTCAAAAATGTGTTTATCTTTCATCTACTGAAGTTGAGTATGTGGTAATAGCTGAAGCTGGGAAAAATATGATATGGCTAGCAGATTATCTGGAGGAATTGGGCAAGAAGCAGAGCGAGAAGATTCTTTACTCAGATAGCCAGAGTGCCATACAGTTGGTGAAAAATCCGGTCTATCATTCGAAGACAAAACACATCAGAAGGCGGTACCATTTCACTCGCAGGGCAGTAGAGGATGGTGATATGTGTTTGGAGAAGATAGAGGGTGCAAAGAACCCGGCAGACATGTTGACGAAATGTGTTGATGTTGGGAAACTGGGGTTATGCAAAACCTCGGTTGGTCTTCTGTAGTTGTTGCTACAGATGTTGCGGTGCGGTAAAGATGTTGATGATGAAGAGATTTTTTTTTGAGAATGTATTTTTGGATGACTGAATCAGTCTCCAAGTGGGAGAATTGTTAGGTTGTGGAGCCTGATTAATATTTGATGTACTGTCATATATTAATATTTGTGAGCCCATGTTCTTACCAGAGATAATGTTTGCACCAACCGAACAAATACCAAGAAGTGTTATACTTAATCTTGTACCATTGCATAGTCCCTCAGTTTGATTTAGATTTCTAATAAGCATAACTGGGCTTCCTACTTTCATCTGTATTTCATGGTTTAGGATTCCTGGAAATTGTAAGTTGTTTAGAAATTTGGTTGGGTACAATATATCCTCTTCATTTGTATTGAAGCTTGCTTTGCATAGATTGTCTGAGCTATAATAAGTACTTCCTTCCCCTGGTATCATTTGTTAGGCTGTACTATTTATTCTCCATTTTTTCTCTGTAACTAAAAATACTCTGATTTATTAATATATATATATACCCCACCGCCGTGGAAGTTTACTCACGGGGTGTTACCACGAAATATTATTTTCTTTCTCTTTCTCTCTTTCTCTCGAAAGTTCTTGTGTTCTTTATTCATCAAGTGTGTCTGTGTGGATTCGAACCCAACAATTTGGGCCCTCCAAACTACACATGTCAATATTGCAGTGTCATTCTATGGTATGAGGAGCGGACAGACAAAAGCAAAAAAACCCAACAACCCAAATTTGTAATGTGTTGTATGGAAGGTCGGGTGCGTCTACCATTTTTAACTCAACCACCATGCTTTCTCAAATACCTATTAGGCCTAGAATCTAAACAAATGGGTATCAACTACAGGAAAAATAAGGGTATATAACTCCATGTTTGCATTTACATCTATGGGAGGCAGAGTTGACAGATAAATTATTCGCTCAAAGGGTCCTTATGTATTCATAATAAGTGGTCAAAATTATCATCACATTGGCTCGCTATTACTAGAAATTGGCAAAACACCACAATTTGTGCAACTATATATATATATATGATACAGATAATGAGATAGAAAATAGAATGAAAAATATGAGGCATGAAGAAGTAGAAATAGAAATTGTGATGGGAATATCAGAAATGCTCGACGAGCATAATGTTTTAGTGAAATCATTTCGTATGGCAAGGGATAGATATGGAGAAGAACCACAAACAAAGTTTCGTATGCGCCTCCTATCTGAAAGGACCAATGATGGCCAACAATACAACATACCAACTGCTTCAGAAGTAGCTGGACTAATCATTGGAGAACTTACAGATGCAAGCTTCCAGTGAGACATCATTGTGGAAAACCGTAAGAATGGCTTACAAAGGATCACAGATTTACACCCAAGTTTCATGTCAAATACTTACCCATTAATACATCCATATGGAGAAGATGGCTATAGGCTTGGAATACGTTTGGTTTCACAAACACAAAAGACATACACACGTGATAACTTAACAATGAGACAATTTTATGGCTACCGCATACAACAACGCCTTAATGAGGCCCACACTCTACTACAATCTGCTAGGTTATTGTAACAATACATTGTGGATGGGTACATGGCAATTGAAGAAGAAAGGTTTAGGTACATCCACAATAATCAATCAAAACTTAGGACATATCTCTATGGTGGGTTGATGGATGCAATTGTGCGAGGAGATTCAGATTGCTCAGTGGTGGGAAAAACTATTATACTGCCGTCTTCACACACAGGGGGACCTCGCTATCGGGCGCAAAATTATCAAGATGCAATGGATATATGCAGGTGCGCTGGATACCTAGATTTGTTCATGACATTCACGTGCAACCCCAAGTTGCCCGGAATATAGGCAATGTTGCACCTAATAAACCAAGAAGCCGATGGAAGTCGCGTGGACATCATATGCAGAGTATTCCAAATCAAGTTGTGCCAACTAATACAGCATATTAAAAAGGATAAGCCATTTGGAAAAGTAATTGCAATAAAGATCTGCAAAACAAATATTGTTCAATACACGTCTAATGAATCATGCTATATGGAATCTTCATGATAAAAAATTGGGAATACATGATATAGGCTTACATTTAGAACCTACAAAAAACACATATTCACGGGGCTGGCGGCAAAACATAGTCATGACAATCCTATTAAGTTATACCTATATAAATGACTATATACATCATCTCTACGCACTACAATATGTATTATTTTAGCAAATTATGCAAATCATTCATGACACACAACATGCTAATCAGGTTATCGTACAAATATTATTGCAGGTATATATACAATTGAGTTCCAAAAAAGAGGCTTGCCACATGCACATATATTACTTTTGCTTCATCAATCGTTAAAAAATCCCACAACAGATCAGATAGACAGAGTAATATCAGCTGAAATACCAAATTTATAAGATGGCCCAGATGGATATAATGCAATAAAGAACTATATGATGCACGGGCCTTGTGGATAATTAAACCCCGGTTGCCCATGTATGAAACAAGAGAAGTGCACAAAGCATTTCCCAAAGAAATACAATGACCGGACAAATTTTGATTCAGATGGATTCCCGATTTATATGAGACGCAACACGGGTATTGAAGTAAAGAAAAATGGTGTCACATTAGATAACAAATATGTTATCCCATACAACAGGGACTTGCTGGTACAGTTTGATGCATATATAAATGTTGAAGTCTGCAATTATTCAAGGTTGGTGTAGTACCTATTCAAGTATATTGATAAAGGGTCAGATCGAGCAACAACATTAACAGAATCAAGCGGGACAGCTACAGAAAACGATGAGATCAAAAAATATTTAGATTGTCAATATATTTCGGCAACAGAAGATTGTTGGAGGATATTTACATTTGATATACATCACAGACAGCCGGCATTGGAGCGGTTGCCTTTCCATTTACAGGGACAGAACACCATAATATTTCAAGAATTAAGGCGAGCTAAAAGCGTACTGAGCAGACCTAATATTGAGCAAACAAAATTTACAAAATGGTTTGTTGCTAACCAAAAATACCCTGATGCGAGAGAAACTACATATTGTGAATTTCCAACACGTTGGGTATGGAATGGAAGAGACAAAAAGTGAAACAGGAGGCAAAAGGGACACGCAATTGGCAGAATATACTTTGCACATCCAGCAAGTGGGGAACGGTTCTATATGCGTATGTTGCTAAATTTTGTCAAAGGGTGCACTTCATTTGAAAGCATCAGAAGAATAAATGGAGTAGCTCATAAAACATATAGAGAGGCCTACTACATATTAGGCTTATTAGATGATGACAAAGAGTGGAATGACTGTTTGACAGAGGCGGCTCAGTGGGCTACTAGAAACGAGTTGAGGCAGCTATTTGTAACTATATTTATGAACTATCAGGTATCTTATTCACGCAAACTATGGGAGAATAACTATGGAATATTATCTGAAGATATCACGTCGATGCAGAGAAAGATATTACAAGTGAATGATTTACAATGCAAAGAAAATTGAATCCTACACAGTTTTTTAGATTGAAAGAATCCTTTAAAAGATGGGTAGAAGTTTGAATGATATAGAAGGTATGCCAACTCCAAATTTGTCACTAACTCGGAATGTAGGAAATCACATAATATATTAAGAGTTAGATTATGACAAAGACGAGCTGAAAATACTGCACAACAAATCAGTCAGCCTGTTCAATAGTTGCCAGCTAGTGGCATATGAAGCAGTAATATCTTCAGTTAATAACGAAGAGGGAAAATTATTTTTTATACAGGGCCATGGTGGTACAGGAAAGACATTTCTTTGGAATACAATTATTTCAAAGATCATATCAGAATCAAAAATTGTTCTACCCGTCGCGACTTCAGGTATAGCATCTTTACTATTACCAAATGGTAGGACTGCTCATTCCCGGTTTCATATTCCTCTAGATGTCACTCCACAGTCAACCTGTGAAATAAAACAAGGCAACCAATTAGCACAACTTCTCAAAAGGACAACTTTTATTATATGGGATGAAGCACCAATGGCAAACAAATTGTGTTTTGAAGCATTAGGCAGGACTTTGAAGGATATTCTCCGTGATAGATATGAAAATAGCGCAAACAAACCTTTTGGGGGAGTAATTGTCGTATGTGGGGGTGATTTCCATCAAATATTACCTGTTATTCCAAAGGGAACGAGAGTTGATATTGTGGAGACATCATTAAACTACTCTCACTTGTGGCCCTACTTCTCAATTTATGAATTGAAGGAAAATATGCGACTAAGCGGTGGAAAAATAAAAGGTTATGAAGCAAACGAAATAGCAAGTTTTGATAAATGGATTTTAAAAATTGGAGATGGCTCCGTTGATGTAGAGAATAACAAGGACCTCATATATGTGCCTCCTGATGTGTACATTGAACCATCACACAATCAGATAGAAGCCATTGTGGATGCAGTGTATCCGTCCCTATTACAGAAGTATAATGACCAGTCATACTTGCAAGAAAGAGCAATACTCACAACAAAAAATGAAATGGTGCATGATCTGAATGATAGAATTATGAAAATGATGTTGGGATCGAATCCACACACACACACACTTGATGAACTAAGAACACAAGAACTTTTGAGAGAAAGAGAGAAAGAGAGAGAAAACAATATTTCGTGGTAACACCCCGTGAGTAAACTTCCACGGCGGTGGGGTATATATATATATTAATAAATCAGAGTATTTTTAGTTACAGAGAATAAATGGAGAATAAATAGTACAGCCTAACAAATGATACCAGGGGAAGGAAGTACTTATTATAGCTCAGACAATCTATGCAAAGCAAGCTTCAATACAAATGAAGAGGATATATTGTACCCAACCAAATTCCTAAACAACTTACAATTTCCAGGAATGCCAAACCATGAAATACAGATGAAAGTAGGAAGCCCAGTTATGCTTATTAGAAATCTAAATCAAACTGAGGGACTATGCAATGGTACAAGATTAAGTATAACACATCTTGGTATTTGTTCGGTTGGTGCAAACATTATCTCTGGTAAGAACATGGGCTCACAAGTCACAATACCAAGAATTATTATGTCTCCAAACGATTGTAAGTGGCCGTTCAAGCTAAATAGACACCAACTACCTTTAGCACCGTGCTGCGCTATGACAATCAATAAAAGCCAGGGACAAACACTTCAGAGAGTTGGATTGTTTCTTCCAAAACAAGTATTTCGTGCATGGACAATTATATGTCGCGGTTTTCTGTGTAACAACAAGAGCAGGATTGAAAATAATGAATGCAGACGAGGACACGGAAGACCAGAAATACATATAAAATATTGTTTACAGGGAAATATTCCAGAAATGTACGCCCAAGAATACCAGACAGAGAGGAGGTATTTATTAAGAGTACACCGTTAAATATGCAATTTTGAAATTAAAATCATGACAAATATGGCGTAAATGATTATTACTAATGACTGATGGCTATCAGATTACTTATCAGCGTATGGACTAAGGTTGAATACAAACAGATACGTGCCAATACAAAATGCAGCAATGGTGTGCAGGCGCAACCAATATAGAAGATCAAAATGGGCAGCTTCATAGTGGATTTGGTAATACATATTACAGTACTTAGGAACACAATGATAATAGAATAGGTTTAGGACGTCTGTGGCATCAAGCAAATAAATAACGGTATAGAATAGGAACATTCCTAATAAAAATTATGGCACAAATCACATTGGATACTATTTCAACCTTACCCTGACTAGTATGTATAGATAGCTGACTATTTACATAGACAAAAATGATATACAACTTTATGTATTGTTAATAATAACGTACTGTACACATTATGAAAAGAACTAAATGGTTTTATGTTACAGTAGCAAAACTTTTTATATAAAAACAACAAGACATATAATGTCATTTATGTTAATGAAATACTTGATAAGAGCCAAAATGTCTACAAATAATTACTGTAGAAACCATCCCATATTAATTGCAGTAATGTATTAGAACGATGAATTAGATACAAATGTACATCTGCTGCATGGTAAAGAAAATAAATTATGTGCTACAAAACATACTATTACTAACAAATAAATTGACAATACAATTAATATTGATACATATTGATTAGGAAAGAAATTATATTAAAGACAACCAAGTAGTAGAACAACTTATAATGCATTCATAATTGGGTACACATCGGCCCGCGCGAAGCGCGGGTTGTTTCCCTAGTCTGTATATATTACAAAATATTCAACAATTTGTTTCCATTAAGATTCAAACGTCTGAATCTGATTACCATCTTGATATAAATATGTGAATTAAGATTCATGTGTTTGGATCTAAATCCACATCTTAATGTTGATGAATGGTAGGTTTTATCTCATTTAAGGTCCATTTAGTTCGATAATTAGTTTCCTTGGTGCCTAATTTTGTCCTATTTTGATAGAATATTGATGATTTGCTGCTATGAAGACAATTGGACAAGGCGAGGAATTATGTTTGAAAGAATGACGAAAAATGCAGAAAGAAGTGCAAACTATACATTGTTGTTCTCTTAACACAAAGGCCGGATCTCCAATTGAGCACGACCTCACCCAAAATTATAGTACATAGCACTCGTGTCTATCAAATCAAGTTGGAAAACTCTAGCTGCCAGAGAAGGCGATGTGTTGAATGAGAAAGGCAACCTTGATGAACATTGCTTAAAATGATAGTGTGAAGAGAAAAAATTGAATGCTTGAAAGGCGAGCGAAGGAGTTGGTACTCGGTGATTCACCGAACGTGAAAGGATGACTCAATCGAGTTTGCCAAGTGAGGTTCAAAACACCTGAAGCATAGAGCATCAGAAGGTGAGCTGAAGAGCAAGAGGCAATACACTGAACGAGTTCAGCGAGCCCAACTAATCTCACCGATTAAGTCGTGTATTGGAATTTTGGGGCTATCATTGGAAAATATAAATATTTCAAAGGAGAGAGAAATTAGAGACCAAATGAAATAGAATAGAAAATATCAAAGTGTTTGAAGATTTTAGAGAGAGAGAATACTTTACTTTTGAAGAACGCTTTTCTATCTTTTGGAGTTTTACAACTTTGTGCATTAAATTGACCTATTGAAGTTGAATGTAAAGTGAGTTTACTTGTAATTTCGTAACATAATGTTACCCATGACTGCTTTCTTGGAAGGTATAATCTCTTTATTTTTTGTGATGAGTGGATAAAATCTCAAGATTTAGGGATATAATTTGGGCCGGGGGATTGATTTAATGTAGTGGGTATTGTGCTATGCTCTGTTTTGACTGTTGTTCATGCATGGATTTGGTCTAATTAGCATGGGGTTAATTTATAGGTTAAAGTCGCAAAATTAATTTCTACTTGTGATCTCTGATTGATGCTCGAAAGATATTTATTGTGGGTTATTAGTTTGATATTTACAATTTGGAGTAAGGTATTGGGTTGTTTAGGTTGACATTTAGATGAGACCGAAAGGAGATTTTATGCACATATGACTTGAGATCGAAAGATGATTAGCGTCAAAGAGGATGACTTAGTCTATCCATGAATGTTTATCACTATAGAACAATACAATTACCCCTATGTGACATCAATTTCCGATCCCCACACCACTGGATTTTTTATTAACACTTGAAATCTTCGACATTTTAGTTTAATTGGAATAATTGATAGCCAAAAATGTATATAAAATTGGTGGATGTATCCACCCATTTGTTCTTACTATTGCAAATGAACGATCCCAAAATTCAAATCTCTTGTTAGTATGTATCCATAATATACCATTCTATGTGGGATTCTACCCCGACTCTTAGTTGGATTTTTGATTGACTATGATCTTTGTCTCTTTTAATTGTTTTTAAAGGGGACATTCGAGCGTTATCAAATAGTAAGATGTGTCCTCTAAATCTGAACACTGAATAATTAATACTATTTGTTTTCAATATATGAATGTGTATGTAAATTCACAATACATTAATGAAATATTATAAAAATTTCATTTCAACAAAAAAAAAATATTAATTTTGATATAAAAAAAAAATTCTAAGTGTTTATATTTTATTTTTAAAAAATTAAATTATATAATATACAAATAAAAGTTATTGTAACATGAATATTCTTAAGAATTCAACATAAACATCACTTCATAAAAAGAATTATTCAACTGATCAAATCTTTTTTTCAGATTTAATTGGTCAAGTATAATATAATTTAATAATCATATCATATATCATATATTAGTATAAGTGGAAGCTCCAAAATGAAAAGTCGAATTAATATTTTATCCCTACACTAAATATAAATTTCATAAAATATTTTAATAAATAATAATATTTTAATTATAAAAGGATAGCATTAAAAGTCCATCAACTATAATTTTAAAATATAAAATTTATTAATGATTATGCATTGAACCGGATAAGTAATAGATGGTTCGTCTGCCAGTAATTATTTTAGTAGCAAATTTCCTCGGTATTATTGAGAATACAACCTTTTCACATTTAAACATTTATTAGTTTGATTGAAGCTTCTACCTATTACATTTGTTCATCTATTAATACTTATTCATATTGTCCTAATATGTAGTAATTTAGAATACAATTTTTTCTCAACAAAATATTTTTTTGTGTAATTTGTTCATTCTTTTTCTTAGTTTTTTGTACTTGCAATGTATAAATCTCATAACAATCGCTATATGTAGTTGTTTTTTGGAAAAGTCTTTCTGTCTCCAACAATAAAACTTTTGATTTTCTTTAGTTACCTAATTTAATTGATAATAATGATCTTATCTATTCCATTAAATTATGCCCAATGATCAATATATTTTTATATATACACAATAGTTTTTTGACACGTGCATTCCACGTGATTATCACTATCAATTTAGAAAATTTAAGCAAAGATTTAAACAATAAGTTTTGCACAAAATAATATTTAAGTTCTTTTGTGAATGTTCAGTGTGGATCATCATATATATCTGTTATTCACATGAACCTATGGAGATGGTCAATGAAAACTTTTATTAGTTAAATGCAATAATGTATATAATTATTTCAATTTGATAAGGTTCAATCATGTAATTATCATATCTCACTAATATTACCTTATAGATGATATTTGCTGTGTATTTTACTTCTCATCTAACTAGAAAACTTCCTGACAATTTAAATCACATAAGTAGTATTGATTAATAATGTAATTCTCTTGTCTTGGGCATCAGAAAAAACAAATCGTGACAATTTCTAACTCTTGAGAAGTTGAATTATTTTGGAAAAAGATATTCAGAAGCATATATCTACATCACAAGAAAAATTGTTAACAAAAAGAAATGAATTTAGACTACAATAAAAATCTATATATCTACAATAGGAGAGGTGATAGCGCCTATGTGTCAGCATCAGAAAAAAGCAATTTTTAAAAATTTTAAAAATAATAAAATTTTTATTTTAAAAAAACAAACAAATGTACGTGTATTAGTAGTTACTTATTTCAAAATTAGTGGGATCAGTTTAAAAGTTATCTAATTTTGTGGAACTATCAAGTATTATCCTTTTAATATCTCAATTTAAAAAGCACACATATATATATAGTAATAATATAAAAAAGATAATAATGGGATAAAAATAAAATCACTTTTTTGTTTTTGGAAAAAGTATTTGTTTCTAATAAATAACCTAAGAATAAAATTCGAAAAAAGATCATTTTAGAAACAAAAAAAGAAAAGAAACGTGAGTTCAACAAAAAAAATGGGAAAAGGGTCAAATATGCCCCTAAATTGTTCGAAAAGGTCTAGATATACCCTTTGTTTAAAGTTTGGCTCACTCATGCCCTCGCCGTCCAACTTTTGGCCCAAATATGCCCTTATGGCCGTTAGTTGGTATGTTGGACATATCCAACTCATTTTTCTATTTTTTAAAATGTCACATGGAATTGTCATGTCATTTTAACCTTACCACATGAAATTTTTATGAAAATGGAAAGGGATTCAGACCCATAAACACCTAATCAGATCCATAAATGAACCTCCCTTTTAAATACACTATCCGACCCATTTTTAACAATTTTATTTTATTTTTATTTTTCGGTAAATCTCAAAATTTATTATTAAAAAATAGGAAAATATGAAAAAATTTAAAATTAACACCAAAAATTCACAAATAAATATAGTAACCTTAAATCCAACAACATAATTTTTTAAATTTTTATTTTTTTCTGTAAATCTCAAAAATGAGTAATTGATTAGTAAAAAATATGAAAAGTATGAAAAAAATATAAAATTTACGCCAAAGAGTTCACAAATAAATATAGTAACCTTTAATTCTATAATTTTTTTAATTTTTTTTTCGATAAGTCCCAAAAATGAGTAATTTATTAATAAAAAAAAGGAAAAAATATGATTTTTTTAAAAAAAATACGCCAAAAATTCACAAATAAATATAGTAACCTTAATTTTTTTTTTCAATAAATCTTGAAACTGAGTAATTGATCAATAAAAAATAGGAAAATATGAAAAAACTATAAACTTAACGCCAAAAGATCACAACTAAATATATTAACCTTAAATTCAACAGTTTCAACAAAAAAAGTTTATTTTATATTTTTTCATATTTTCCTATTTTTATTAATCATTTACTCATTTTTTGGGATTTACCAAAAAAATAAAAAATAAACAAATTTGTTGAAATTGTTGAATTTAAGGTTACTATATTGTTTTGTGAATCTTTGGCATACTTTTCTTATTTGTTTCATATTTTTCTTATTTTTTAGTAATGAATTACTCATTTGCGGGATTTGTCGAAAAAAATAAAAATTAAAAAAATGTTGAAATTGTTTAATTTAAGGTTACAATATTTATTTTTAAATTTTTGGCGTTAATTTTATATTTCATATTTTTCATATTTTTTATTAATCAATTACTCATTTTCGGGATTTATCTAAAAAAAATAAAATTTAAAAAAGTGTTAAAATTGTTGAATATAAGATTACTATATTTATTTGTGAATTTTTGACGTTAATTTTTTATATTTTTTTTCATATTTTCCCTACTTTTTATTAATGAATTACTCATTTTTGGAATTCATCGAAAAAATTATAAATTAAACAAAAAATGTTGAAAATGGGTCGCATAGTTTATTTAAAAGAGGATTGATTTAAGGGTCGGATTAGGTATTTATGTGTCCAAATTTTTTAGGGGCATAATTGATCTCTTTCCATTTTCACATAAATGTCATGTATAAGGTAAAAATGACATGACAATTTCATATGACATTTAAAGAAATAAAAAATGAGTTGGATATGTTCAGTAGACCAACTAACGCCGATAAGGGCATATTTGGGCCAAAATTTGGACGGCGAGGGTATGAGTGAGACAAACTTTAAACGGAAGGTATATCTAAACCTTTTCGAATAGTTTAGGGACATATTTAACCCTTTTTCCTATTATAAATGGTTTGCCATTTTGTTATTCTCGAAAGATTGTTTTATGAACGCTATTCTTTTGATATGTATATTAGTTTGTCGAGTTTCAACAATTATCTATGAATTTTCTTAAATTTTTTGATATTTGAAAGATTGTTAATAATATTAAGATTAGATTTAGTTTGTATGTTTAAGTAGTCAAGTTGCAACAATCATAAAAATTATCCAAATTATATATGGGATAGAATTTAGAGGAGATTTATTTTAAAAAAGTTGCATTTTACAAGTACAACAAAAGTATCATAAGCATATTTCCCTTTTATCTTACTACATTACCCTACAAAAAAAGAATACTCATTATCTTAGCTATATTCTAATACAATTTAAGGATATATAAAATTGTAAAATCCGTTCAATGATAACTAATGGAGTTTAAAATTTCAAATATTTACACATCTTATTTTTTGTTGAATTGATTCTTCAAGATAAGAAGATACCAAATAATCTTTAGAAAGTTATCCTTTCATCTATTATTTTTAAAGTTATTTGTTGAATTATATTACAATTTATTTGTTGTTTTTTCTTGGACGTTTATTTTGTGTACACGATTTTTTTAGTGATAAATTTAAAATATGCACTAACTATTTTTGGTTGCAATGTAAAAATAGGAATAAACTCAATTACAGGAATGTGGGTCACCACATAAATTTACATGTCTTCTTTGCATATTTTGCATACTATGGATAGAAGTAAAATGTTTGATGTTGTGAGATTCTTACTCTTAGTCTCTTTTTTTTTTATTATATATATATATACAAACAATGTCATCTTTTGCTCTCAATTATAATTATGAAGATCAAATTTAGCTTGCATTGAAATAACAAATTGATTAACATGAGAACGGTGTTAATCAATTTAATATGTTACATTGAACAAAACTTAGAGTTAAATTAATGTGTCTTTTTTATATATGTTTATTGATATATAAAGGAATGTTTGGGCTGTTTAGCCTAATTTTTTAAGACTTATTGAATTAAATAAAATATTCTACAATTTTTTTTGAAAATATGTAAAATGTATTGAATTACTAAATTTAAAATTCAGAAATAAAATAAAACACTTAATTTTTTTAATCTATAAAAAGGTTACAAAAATAATACAAAATAAAATAAAAAATAACGTAAAGAATTGTTAAAAGGATAATATAATTTCAAAATAAATTTATGAGGAATTAAAATTAAACTTTTGAAATTAGAATAAATAATTTTACTAATGAACACTAAAGACACCCTAAAAAATTTGAAAAAATTATTAAATTTTGTTCCAAATATTTTATCCACCCCCGACTAAGAAATAGTTTAAACAGAAAATAAAAAACCACATATAGTACAATATCATTATCTAAAAACCATGGGCCAAAATCACTAGTCAGATAAAATATATGTGTATGAAATATTATCCATATTTGAATGATTTTTTAGAAAATGCAAAATATCAAAATATATATTAGCAAATTCACTGAATATAATTAACATTATAAAAATGTAATAAACCTAACCAATGACATGTAAAAATGCAATTTAACAAAAATAACGGTTTAATAAAAATGAACGACTGTGACAAAAAATAATTTAATTAAAAGTAATGGATAAAAATCCTAAATAAGAATAGTTATCGATAAACTTATTTAACATTATAAAAATATATTTTGAACTATTAAATAAATAAAATTTAAAAGTTGCTAATTTTAAAAATGTTAGGCCAATATTAGGTGTCAACAATTGTCCCTTTCGTTGGATATGATTGATGAAAGAAATCATGGACAACGAAAATTGACAAACCTGATTTTGACCGAACACATGATCTTTATATAAAAGTGTGGTTGGAATGTGGTGAATGTCGATCCTGGACTTGCCTCCAAAAGGTTTCACGCTGTGTTGCGTCCTTGTTGAAGTAGTCCGCACCTGTGGCTCAACTAAGAATGAATCTCTTGGATAATAATGAAGATGAAACTCATTAGTAGAGAAAATTACAGGGAAAAAGGTAGCATGTCTTACGATACGACAAATGAAGATGACCAGCTGATGGGATAAAAAAGCATGTACATGTCCATCGGTAGGACGAATGAAGATGATAACCCATCGATATGACTTTGAATGTATGTCCATTGGTTGGACAATTGACAAAAGATGATCCATTGGTAGGATTTTGAATGTATGTCCATTGGTAGGACGATTGAAAAAAGATGATTCTTCGATAGAATTTTGAATGTAAGTCCATCGATAGAATGAACGAAAAGATATGATATATCGGTAATATTTTTAATGTATGTCCATCGATAGGACGAAAGAAAAAAATGATTTATCAGTAGGATTTTGAATGTATGTCCATCGATAGGACGAATGAAAAAGGATGATCCATCGATAGGATTTTGAATGTATGTCCATCGGTAGGACGAATGAAAAAAGATGATCCATCGGTAGAAGTTTGAATGTATGCCCATCGGTAAGACAAATGAAAAAAGTGCGATGCGATTGGGTTTTAATCGAAAAGCTTACCACACAATGCACATGAAACCATGAGGTTGACTTTATTCTTATCCTGAATGCATGCAAGAGAATTTTCAAGCAACACAAAAATACAAATAAGAGGTACCAAAAGAATCTACGGTTTACCACAAAATCAGTCCTCACCATCATATCGAATATTTTTGCATGCTCCAAACTGCACTGCTACAAACTGAGTTGAAGACATGACACTTTTAATATGTACACAATATTTTTTTGAAAGAATGAATACCGAACCCAAGAAGGGCTGCCAACGTATCTCACCGACACGAGAATCAAGTGGGCGTAGTTCATGCAGATAAGGCTTTGAAAATGTGTACACAATATTATTTAATTATTATTGAAAAAATGAATACTGAACCCAAGAAGGGTTGCCTCATTAAATTGAGAATCAGATACGCGTAGTTCTTCATATATATCTTTGAATATATTCACAAATTTTTTTTATTGATTTTTTTTACTTTTGAAATAATTGATACCGAAACCAAGAAGGGTTGCCTACTTATCTCATTAATATGAGAATCATGTACGCATAGTTCGTTCAGATATATCTCATTGATATGAGAATCAGGTACGCGTAGTGCGTTCAGATATATCTTTGAATATATACACAATTTTTTACTTTTGAGAAAATGAATATCGAACCCAAGAAGGGTTGCCTACGTATCTCATTAATATGAGAATACGGTAGTCGTAGTTCTTTGAATATATGCACAATTTGTTTTTATTATTAATTTTTTTTTTCTTTTGAAAAAATGGATACCGAACCCAATAAGGGTTGCCTATGTGTCATTCTATTTACATCCCTACTTTATTCAAATAAGGCAAAACGTTGTGCTGACTCGAAAAATAATCAATTAACTTAGTTTTATAGAACTTAAAGAATAAACGAGTTTTAAAAGGAGTCGCCACCTAAATTTTGGAAAAAACTATGAAATAAATCAAATGTCTACGAAACCATAAGAGTAAGGGGTTCAAGTTATTCCAAAGGGAAGGTGTTAGACATCCTTCGAAATCCACAATAGTTGGTCCCGACTGAGTTAATTTTTTCTACAAATAGAGCAGGAGATAAAATAGCATACCAGTATAATAAACATGCATTATACACAAGTAATGAAATAAAATAATAATATAGTAAACGGCCAAAGTTTTCCTAACGTCAAAAAAAAAATACAATAATAAATAGAAAAAATAATTCAAACTCTTTTCGAATAGCTTCAATGGGAAGTGACTTAGGGTACCTGTAAACACACTTAGTAAAAGTGTTAGTGATAATTTAATACGAATGAAAATAAATGAATCAAATAATAACTTAAAATTAAAATTCCGTCTTATTCACATGGGAAGCCTTAGAAATCGATGGTAACTTTTTCATCGGCCAATTTAAGCAAATAAAATATATAAATTTAAACTAAAATTCCGTGTTTTACAATGTGAAGGACTCCAAAACCAACGGACAAATTTTCTCATTGGCGAATTTAAACAAATAAAATATATAAACTTAAACTAAATTTCCGTCTTTTACAATGTGAAAGTCTCCAAAACCGACGGAGAGATTTTCTTATTGGCCAATTTAAGCAAATAAAATATATAAACTTAAACTAAATTTCTGCCATTTACAATGTGGAGGCCTCCAAAACCGACGGAGAGATTTTCTCATTGGCCAAGTCAAATAAATAAAATATATAAACTTAAACTAAATTTCCGTCTTTTACAATGTGGTGACTTTCAAAATCGACGGAGAGATTTTCTCATTGGCCAATTCTAATATTCTTTTAGAATTAGCTAACATATTTAAGAACAAAATGATATGCAAATCAACGCAACAAAATTGTATGCAAAATTGATATAAAAAAGCTCGAAGAAAAAAATAAAAAATAACATAATGAAATAAACAAACTAACAAAAAAGCAACATTAAATAATAATTATAACGTAACAACAACAACCATGAAAGAGTAACACGGAAATTTGTCATTATTTAATATAATAAAATGTACTAAAAAGTAAAATCAACATTAAAACATTAAAATATTAAGTGACAGATAACCCAATATAGCAAACAAAAGCAGAACAAATGTATATTCACTTTAAAAAATCAAAGGTGCACCTAAAATTATATAACTTCTGAAAATACCAAATAACAAACATAACAACATTGACATCAACAACACCAAAACTAAAGTAAATGAAAATCAACAAAATTAACTTTTGAATAAATTAACCAAAATACAAAAGCATACAAAAATATATGTACAAAAATGTAAAGAATGAAAGAAGGGTCACCGGTAGCTTTTTTCGGGACAGATCTGGCTGTTTTCAGGCGTGTTGCCATGACTTCTTGGTTGGTTGTTGAATATTTTTTGGAGTTAATTGTTCGTCGGAGCCTGGCTAGAGTGTGGTAGCTCCTCGCGAGTTCACCGTATCTCAAAGTTGCCACAAGACAAAACTTTAGCTTGTCGGAGTACCTGAAAAACAAATAAAAATCAAAAGAGGGGAAAGGGGAAGGGGCTGGCAGTGTGGTCCTCGTTTAGCTCAGGTTCATCGGAGCTTTGAGCTCCTCGCCGGAACTACTGGTTTCATCGAACAAAAGGAGAAAACGGGGATGGGTTTTTTTCCAGAGATCTGGTAATTGGAACTGGTTATTGCTTGCTAGAAAAAAAAAGAACGGGGGGGGGGGGGGAGGATTCGTCTTGGTTCCCTGATGGGTTTGTGGGTGTGGTCGGAAAAAGAGAACAGAGGTTTGTGAGTTGGTTTCTGGTGGCTTTGGGTGTTGGAGATGGAATGGTTTCTGCTCATCTTTGGCTGAGCTCGTTAGGAGAAGCTGAAGGGAGTTTAATTTGGATGGTTGTTCGTTGTTGCTGTTAGCTTCTCCGGCTTTGTTAGTTTGCCGGAGAAGACGATTAGGGTGAGAGGAGAAGATGAACAACGAGGGTTTGGGGTTGTACTTTGGTATTTTTGAACGGAAAAATAAAAAAGAGAACATGTCAGAGCAACTGGGGTCTTTTGCGTGGTGGTGGCTCGTCGGAAAATGCTCCGGCGAGGATGATTGCCGGAAAAGGCAATGAACACTAAAGACACCCTAAAAAATCTGAAAGAATTAGTAAATTTTATTGGGAAAAGGGTCTGATTTACCCCTGAACTTTGTGATTTGGAGCTGATATACCCTCCGTTTAAAAAATGGCCCATATATGCCCCTGCCGTTATAGAAATGACTCATATATGCCCTTTTACTTAACATACCAATATTAAGTAAATTAAAAATTCATTTCTTTATGCTTTAATCTGAGAAAATGCCACGTGGCTCTTAAAATACCTCACCCAATTAATTTTTACCGACCCGATCCAATTGAAAACAAGAAAACCCCACCCACTTAAATAAACCTAACCCATTTCATTATATGGTCTCCACTCTCCACTTCAACAAGAAAAAATCAAAATATTGTTAGGGTGTCAGTGAGCTCTAAACTGGCCTCCATCAATTTCAATATCGTTCAAAATCTTATGTAAGTTTCTACTACTTTCTTCCCTTTTCTTTTAAGGATCTTTCGTGTTAAAAATATAGGGTAAAATGTAAAAAAAAATGTAACTGAGTTTACTTATGTGCTTTTTTCCCTTAACATTCTGTCCATGGAAGATTTATTTTCTTACTTTAATACATGAGTTTATCTCTTTGAATGCAAAGATGAAATCTTTGTTGGCCCCAATTAGTTATTGTCTCTTTAGAATTTTAAAATTCATTTTTCAGTTGGTTGGTGTTAAATGCTAAGGTGGTCCCTATTATGTCTAAGTTATTTGCTTGTTGCAGGTGTCATTTTAAAGGATGATTGAAGAAGTGGATATTGTTTTCAACTACGGGGGTCGGGAGTATGAGACAGAAGCTTCACCCCAACATTTTCAGACGCAACAGTCTACTGCATATGGTCCTGAGATCGGGAATGAAGAAGATCCAACATTGCGACCAATGGTAATTTCTGAGACAGAAACAAGGATGGAAAAGAGGTCTCGAATATTTGATGGAATAGGAAGCAGGAAGATTGTTTTTAAAGGAGATGCAAGAGGAATCTCGACCCCTTCGGATCTACCATATTCACCAAAGAAGACTACTTGTTGAAGTGGAGACCATATAATGAAATGAGTTAGGTTTATTTAAGTGGGTGGGGTTTTCTTGTTTTCAATTGGGTTGGGTCGGAAAAAATTAATTGGGTGGGGTATTTTAAGAGCCACGTGGCATTTTCTCAGATTAAAGCATAAAGAAATGAATTTTTAATTTATTAAATAATGGTCTGTTAAGTAAAAGGGCATATATGAGCCATTTCTATAACGGCAGGGGCATATATGGGCCATTTTTTAAACGAAGGGTATATCAGCTCTAAATCATAAAGTTCAGGGGTAAATCAGACCCTTTTCCCAATTTTATTTCAAATATTTTATCCATCCTTGAATAAGAAATAGGTTAAATAGAAAATAAAAAAACACATATAGTACAATAACATTATCTAAAAATCATGGGCCGAAATCACTAGTTAAATAAAATATCTGTGTATGAAATATTATCTATATTTGAAAGATTTTTTAGACAATGCAAAATATCAAAATGAATATTAGCAAATGTGCCGAATAAAAGTAACATGTAAAAAATATAATAAACGTAACCATGACATGAAAAAATGCAATTTAACAAAAATAACAGTTTAATAAAAATGAACGGATGTGACAAAAAAATAATGTAATTAAAAGTAACGGATAAAAAACCTAAATAATAATAGTTATCGATAAATAAATAAAATTTAAAGTTATAAATTTTGAAAATGTTAGGCCAAATTTGGGTGTCAACAGTTAGTCCGGCAAAGCCTGTAGCCCACGTACTTGTGGGCTGGACCGACCATTTTTTGGACCAAACAAAAAATTGGCTAGCCCAGCCTGACCCAAAATATTTCAAAGCATGTATGGGTTAGCCCGGATGGGGTGGCCAATTGACAGCTCTAAAGATAATTTTTAGGTGAAATTTTTAATAAATTAAAGTGATACTTTTGATAACCATATGACATGATTCATTTTTATTTAAGTGTAACATAAAAAAGAAAAAAAATATATTATAAAAGTTGAATAATTACGCATGAATTTTAAAACTTGCTTCTATATGTATTTATCACTTTTACATAGAGCTGAGTCAAAACAATTTTTTTAATAAAAATGTAGTTGACACTACTTTTGTTATATCTCAAAATAGAAATGGTTAAATAATGTATATCTTACGAAATGTGAATATTTAAATCTATAAAAGAAATTGAACAACTAATTCATTACAAATTATTTTTAGTATGTAGATTGAATAAATTAGATTTTATTTCATTTATTCGATGTTGAATTAATCTCTTATTCTTAGAAGGAATTTTTTTTGGATCCAAGAGAAATATTAAGTTTAAAAGACATATTATTAGTTATTTTTTCTATTAAATCTTATTCATCATACAACTATTACAACAAGAATGATGTTTAAAACGTGAATCATTTAAATAAAAGAAAGTATTTGTAAGCGATAGTCCATTAAAGTAATATAGAAATATTGAACTTCCAACATGTTGACTTATTTTCAATTCTAAAGAATTGTTGAAAAGGATTTGTGCTTGAATTGAATTCCATCATCTCATTGTCATCAACGTCCTCTTGAGTGTTTTAATTGTCTTTCATCTTAGCCGCAATAGGTTGAGTTGAGTGATTGAATGAGAGGGATTGTTCAGTGGAGGACCTAACTTGGTCCAAGGGGCGTCGAGCGACACCCCTTCGTCAGAAATACGTTGTATATAGTGGTTAAATTTTAGTTTTAAAAATATAAATACATAAATTGACACCTCCTAAAAAAGTTGAAGGCTTAGTTTGTTTGTTAGGGGCTTACAAACAGTATATGAGGTCTTGTGTTCAAGTGCTGCTAGCCTATTTATAATTTTTTTTACTATAACCATTGACACCCCTTAATGAAAATCCTGCGTCTCCCACTGGGATTATTGAAGCATTATATTTATTAGAGCGACTAGTAGCTAGGATTTTTAAATCTTAGTGTAATCATTTAAAAAAATTAAATATAAATTTATTAAATGATTTGGATTTTATTAAAGTAATGAATATATTAGTCCAAATAAATATTATGGATTAATATAATTGATTTAATATTTAAATTCAATAAATATGAATATAATTAAAGCCCACTCCATACATCCCATATGCCATTTCACTTAAATCTGATTGGCCGAAGGAAGTCCTATTCCAATAACAACTCCTCTATTCTAGAACTATAAATAGAGGTCTCATAATTCATAAAGTGGACCAAGAATTTTAACAATAAGCTAGAGAAAGCTCGTGGATCAAAAGATGCAGATTTTTCTACAAGTTCAACAGTTCAAGAATTCAAGTTTCAAGAACGATCAAGCTCAAGAATGATCAAGATCAAGACCGCCTGATTCAAGATCAAGATCTAATCCCTTGGATTCAACTAGAAGTCAAGATCGAGATAAAGTTCAAGATCAAGATAAAGTTCAACATAAAGCTGAAGTCAAGATCAAGTCCAAGTCGAAGTCCAACCATGATAAGGGTTCGCTTGGGGACTATCAATGGTTCTTGTGTGCCGGCTACGTTCAGGGTGTAGACTCGGGTCGTGACATATTGATACGCTTAAATTTACTTCTCGAAAAGAAGTATAAACGGTCGTATCAAGTAAAGAACCCAACTATGAGATTGAGGTCGATCCCACGAGGAAAATGATTTAGACTTAACTTTAACCTACTATTACTTTTATTTAGTCAAGTCCTTTCCGAAAACAAATAACAAAAAGGGGGTAATGAATAACAAATGTAATTAGCTAATTCTATGTAAACAAGTGACAAGTTCAAAGATTTGATTTTTATCAAGTAATGAAAGTAACTAGGGCTTAAGTGTTCCCCATAGGTTCATAACTCGGTAATTCTAGCTATAACAATCCTTTCCTAATAACTTGCATGCAAAGTGGTAAGTTATGTATCCCTAATTCCTTGGTCCGGCAACTAGGAAATTTCACTCTGCACCTTGGTCCGGCTACGTGTGTATGCTTTACTAAACCTTACCTTTACCTTATATTAAGCATCATAATCGATATTTGGCTTAGTTGTTACTTCGCACCAACCAACACTAGCTTATTAGATAGTATATACTAAATCTACGTTGAGAATTCTTTTCTTATTATCTACCTCCTTTGTCCGGCAAGTAGCAATAAGGCGAGTTCTAACGTTGACCACCGTTAAAAAGACTTCTAAACGAAAGAATTATCAATACATGCAAGACACTATTCGAGAACTGTTATTTTAGCTAGGTTTTACCTTATTATTTACCCATGGTTCCCACAACCCTAGTTATGAAGTTTAGTTACCCATGTTAATAATCACACAATTCATATTAATTAGATAAGAATTCATGCACTTACTTTGATGAGATTGAAGATAATCTAGAAAATTACTTGAATTAATCAAAAACTTGCAACAAATGATTCCGGAAAATAAAGTAATTTCCAAAATCCCAAAATTCAATACTTAGAACAATAATACTAAAAAATATCCAAGAGTCTAACCTAAAAAACGAGGTGTTTACCAGTGTTTATAATACTAGAATCCTAACAAAAGAGGGAAATCTATTTAAGGAAAATCTGTCCAAAAAACGCATCTGAGTCGACGACTGGAGCGACGGGCCGTCGAGGTTACGACGGACCGTCGAGGACCTCCGTCGTTCCATACTTAGAAACTTCTGAAGATGGGTACTGGGACTACTTTCTATTAACCTTGACGGATGTGCAGGACGGTCCATCGTGGCTATGATGGTCCGTCGAGAGCCTCCGTAGCCCCACACTTGGTCAGAATTCCCCAACTTCCTTTAGAAGCCTTTTTCTTCATACGACGGTGGCCACCTACAGACAGTAGAGGTCACGACGGACCGTCGATGGCTCCGTAGGTCGTCACTTCTGCAACTTTTAGCACAATACTCTCACGTTCTCCTTTTGGACAGATTTCCTGCAAACAAAGAGAAAACTACATTAAAACCAATACAAAAAGGCCTTAGACACACACTAAAATTAAGGAAAAAGCATTGAAAGTACCGTATATCCACGGTACATCAACACCCTCAACTTAAATTCGTTGTTTGCCCTCAAGCGACGCACTATGACTCACCACAAATCTTTGTACAAGAGTATCCTTATTTTAGCTTTTTTCAATCATCTGGCTATCAATCCCGATTATTTTCAAATTGAGTTATGCATGCTATCACTATTAGGCTTGATCATGTGGATCAGACCATGACACAGACTCACCACACACAGACACCTATCCTCTTTAATCTCTCACGAAGGTACCAATTTTTCGGTATTACAACTAGTGTCCTCACTTCAAAACAACATCCTCATTTTTCACAAAATGATTTTAGTTTGAGTATAAGGATTATTTTTCAACACTCACTCTCAGAACAACTTCACACCTCATTTATACTTATTGCCATAAGCTTGCCCTTATTTTCACTGCTTTAATTTCACCATAATAGACTCTTAGAATCACGATAGGACTTTCTTAGCTTGTAACTTAGGCTCGGGGTCAGGTTGGGTACATTTAGGTGTATTTATAGTGAATTATGCCCTCCTTGACATAATGACTAAGCTTCCTACCTTTTCATCGTTTTATTCTGCCCTATTTCTTAATTTTCTTGCATTCTTTCACCTTGCCATTCTCCCTTCTTTCTCCTTTTGTGTAAGTGTCTTTTTTTTTTTACTTGTATTTTCAAAATTTCAAATTTTTCATTTTTCTTTCAACTTTTTTGTTGAGTCACTTTTCTTTTGTTCTTTCTCTCGCTTTATTCTTTCAACCCCACTTTCCAGGGCATTCCTCATAATAGCCACCCTCAACTCATGGCTTTGGCATGAGTCAAGGTACACAATACCCAAAGTTGGGTCAGGGCCACGACAAGGTTGTTTGCTGCATTAGCCACCCTCAACTTATGCTTTTGGCATAAGCTGAGGTGCACATGTCCAAGGAGGGACCAGGGCCAACACATTGTTCCCAAAAGATTAGTTGGGTTGAAAAAGAATGGTCTATTTTAAGCTCAAATCATTTGGATCAAAAATTTCATTCGGTTTTCTATTATTTAGGCTAAAGATTGGCTATATTGAACAAGGGCATATGATCATTTCCTAATTGTCTGTTACGGCTTACTTTTAGCAGGACTAACCAGGCAAGTTCTAGCTCAGTATCAATGGTGGAATATTCAAATTTTTCTCACACTCACTTGACATCTCATTACTCTACCAAATTATCAGAAACCAAGTTCGAGTTTTAGATTTAGGGTCATGAAGTGGTGTATCTCTATGTCATGCTTAGAGCCACACATTTATCAGTTAATGTGCCTAGTCACACATCATTTTCTTTAAATCAAGATATCATTTTGTTTAGCCATCATGCTTCAGAGTCCATTTTCTATACTATGTACAAAAGATACCAATATACCGGTTCAATAATAAAGTAACCAGTCTCTTGGGGAAAAAGAACACAGGCAAGAAAACCCCAAGAGAGGATCGTGAGTTGGGGTACTCAGACTTTACCCTAGCACTCACTTTCCATTTACCCCACCCCCAACAAAAAAGATATGCAATTGTCCCCAATGCATAAAATTATATAAAATAGAGTGGTAGGTGAATCACACCTGAGGCGCAAAGGGCCAGTGATCAATAAGCTGGCGGGTCCGGTTCCCCGAAACCCACTCCCTCTTTAGTAGGGACACCATCAATAGTATCCTTAGCAATGACAACATCATCAGTAGTGCTCCTCTCAGCCTCTTCAACTCTGGAACTAGACGCTCCAGCAGCCACCTCCACAACCCTCAACTGGCGGGCCTCCTCATCAATAAGCGAGGCTCTCCTCGCAGCCTCCAACTCATGGCGCTCCTTTTTCCGAGCCCGGGAATCATCCTCATCTCTAGTCCGGTGCCTTTTGGCACGCTCTCGTGGTGGAGGTGGTGTCACATCAGTAGTACCGAACAGAGCAGCCATCACCGTGTCCTCAGCAGGCTCTGTAGAAGGGACCTCAGACTCCGGCACCCGAGCCTCTAGTACAGTATCTAAGTCGACTTGCAGACTCACCACAGCAGCCTGAAGAGACGTCACATCCACAGTAGGGGCTGGTCGGGCAAGAACCCGCAGCTCAAAAGCGTCCAAGCGCTGGTGGACCTCCATGACCTTCCGGTCAGTGTGCTGGGCCATCTTCCTCTCTAAGCGCTCATCTGCTTCGGCAATAGACTTCTGCATCCAAGGCTGGATGTGGTGCAGAAGTGTGGCCATCTGGGTCTCAAGTTTCTGGACCCGAGCAAGTGGGACCAGAGTAGCAAGTGGAGTCGATCGGGAGGAGCTAGGAGCGGTGCTACCACCCGGGATAGACTCGACTGGAGTGGTGTCGGTGGGCTCAGAAGTAGACGGGTTAGCCACTTGGGCTTGCTCAACCGTTGCCGCTAGGGTCTCACCAAGCGGCTGCACCTCCGGACGGGGCCCTCTATGGTGAGCCAACTCATTAGCCTCATCCCGAATGAGGCCGATATATACTGTACCCGGCGGGGTCTTGAGCACATTAATGTGCCACACGGGAACTCCTGCTAACCTGCACAAAGCAAACACCATGCACGGGAAAGGGTAAGTAGTAGTGGCCTTGAAGGCCCTCTCGTGCATCACCGCCTGTAGTAGCCATGCAAAGTCCACCTCGAACCCCGCAATCATCGCCGCCATCAGTACAACATAATCCCAAGTGACAATGTTGTCTGCTGCAGAGGGGGAAAGGCAGTGTCGGACTAGTAGCCACAAAAACTTGGCTGTGAAGGTGAGGTTAGCCTTTTTGATACTTCCTTTGGGCTCTAGCACCCAGTCGGCAGCCTCACCATCTACAGACATGTACTGTGCAATCCACCGCTTAGTGGTCTCTCTCAACTCTGGCTCGTGCTAGAATCGGCCATATTTATTCAACTTCCACCGATAGTCGAACTCGGCGGTGAGAGGTGTTCGGGTAGCATCACCATCCGCGCCATAAAGAAACCTGCGGATGGCCGGCAAGGAAATGTCAACCCGCTTACCGCGGACTTGGACATAGTCTAGAGGAGCATGTTTGGCGGGGGCTGCCCGCCTGTCCAGCTGAGATCGGAGAGTCGCCACATATGAGGCATAGAACTCTCGGACCATCTCCTCGCTATAGCGGCCCACAGCTCGGACCGGATGCCTCCACGGAGCCAGATGCTCCCTCTGAATCGGAAGCTTCCTACGAACCGGATGCCTTCACGGAGCCAGATGCTCCCTCTGACTGTGCAGCCGACCCAGAAGGTGTGCCGGTCAGTATGCGCTCCTCGTCAGACTGGGAGGCAGTGACTACGATGGGCGCCACCCTCGTGGGAGTATCTCTGGTGGGGCGGGCAGCAGGTGTAGAAGTCTGGGTGCCAGGTGGACCGTACTCCGGGTCACGCTCATCGTCTGAGCCTATGACCAGTCGATTGGACGGGGCGACGGACTTGGAATGCCCTCGTGAATAGACACGATCGTGTTTTGGAGCCATGTGTACCTTCAAAGAGAAGTAGTTAGTACCAGTGGAAGCAACCAAAACTTAGACAAGAAATGGCGGTGCAGAACTACAGAGTGCAGGACGGACCCATCGATGGTCCGTCGAAGGCACGACGGTCCGTCAAGGGGGGTCCGTCGAGGGACACTTGGAGAAAATTTTCAAAACATCAAGAACAACAGGTTCTGACAGAGACGACGGATATGCAGGACAGACCGTCGAAGGCACGACGGTCTGTCATGAGTGTCCGTCGAGGGACACTTAGAATAAATTTTAAGATCGTCAGAAACCAAGTTGCAGGACGGACCATCGAAGGCACGACGGTTCGTCATAAGGGTCCGTCGAAGGAAACTTAGAATAAATTTTAAGATCGTTAGAAACCAAGGTTCTGACAGTGTCGACGGTTGTGCAGGACGGACCGTCGAAGTCACGATGGTCCGTCATAAGGGTCCGTCGAAGGAAACTTAGATTATTTTTGTAACAAGTCAGAAACTAAGGCTCTGACACCGTCGACGGTTGTGCAGGACGGACCGTCAAAGGCACAACGGTCCATCATAAGTGTCTGTCGATGGACACTTAGGGAAACCAAGGGGTTGGGCTTGACGGACCCCAACGATGGTCCGTCGTGGAATTGACGATCCGTCAATAGGGTCTCGTACTGACTTTCAGGGACCTGGTTTTGCAGCCACATTGGTTCCATATGTACTAATTTTTGGAAGCCTAAGTGTACCAAACATATACCCATCATCCCATCATCCCTAGGGCAAGAATTTTATCGAGTTTTAGCATTCAATTTTCTACAGTGTAGCAACCCTAGGTCAGAAACAGAATTAGGAAACACACGCCATTTCTAACAAAATAACCCCATTCCTTTACAATAGCCGTAATCTACGGGAACTTAGCACTATGGGGGAGAGTTCTAGCATGCAATAAGGGTCCAAAATTGGAGACCCATACAGTAAGATGGCAAGTTTAATCAGAAAGCAAACAACAATTTACGATAGTTAATTGACAGATCCGAAGAACATACCTGATAACTGTAGTAGAGGAGAAAGAAGTAAGGAATAGGTTCTTGAATAGCCACTCAAAAACCACGAACACCGACCGCCAATGGACTGAAGAAACTTGGAGAATTTGGAAGAGAAAGGGACTGTGGGAATATGTGGGAAGTGATGGAAATCAGAAGATAGGAGAAGGAATAGGAGTTAATGGTGATGAAGTGGGGGGAAATGGTAGGAAATGAGGAGAGAAACAATTAGAAGGGGTTATATGAAGAGGTGGGAAGTTTAAAAGTTTAAAACTTTTAATATTCAGTCGTACGGGTCGGGTCGGGTCGATGGGTAAAGATGCAATGATTCCCCATCGACGGACCATAACAGGTTCGACGGTCCGTCATGGGGGTCCGTCGAGGGTGCCCTAACTTGGAAAATTTGAAAAGACATACCTGGGCATGACGGATACCACCGACGGTCCGTCGATGGGTGCAGCAGATCAATTTTGTGCAGATTTCTGGTGATTTGATACCTGCACATTTAACACCCATTAAGCTAATCTTTTTGTATTTTCTGGACATTTTTTGGACACGGACCGTAATCAATGCTCTAGCCAACACTACTATCAAAAAGAAAAGAGCAGTCAGACGGAACATTAAATAAATAAAAGCAAAAATAATGCAACTATTTCTAGAAAATAACGAAAGACCTATAGTTGGCTAGAGGATACATATTGGGTTGCCTCCCAATCAGTGCTTGATTTAACGTCGTGGCACGACGGAGGACTCTTGATTACTCAGACTTCATCAAGATGGTATGCCTCGATCACTTCATTCGCCGATTCAGCATGCCCCAGATAGATTTTGATTCGCTGTCCGTTCACCTTAAACTGCACACCCTCCTTGTTCTCCAACTCAACCGCACCATGAGGGAATAGTTGAGTGATCAAGTAGGGCCCAGTCCATTTGGACTTGAGTTTGCCCGGAAACAAGCGCAACCTAGAATTGTATAAAAGCACCAAATCCCCAACCAAAAAATCGCGCTTCTCAATCTTTTGGTCATGGTACTTCTTCATCTTTTCTTTGTAGAGGGTTGAAATTTCATATGCCTTTAAGTGAAATTCATCAAGCTCATTTAACCCGTTTAACCTCTGTTCCGCAGCCTCATTCCAATCCATTTTCAACTTCTTCATTGTCCACATGGCTTTATGTTCTAATTCAACCGGTAAGTGACAAGCTTTCCCATATACAAGTTGGTATGGGGACATACCAATGGGAGTCTTGTATGCTGTTCGGTAGGCCCAAAGAGCATCATCTAGCCTCCTTGACCAATCCGTTCTACTAGCATTCACCGTGTTTGACAAAATCTGCTTAATCTCCCTGTTTGACACCTCAACTTGCCCACTAGTTTGAGGATGGTACGGAGTGGCCATATTATGGTTAACCCCATACTTTTCCAGTAATCCCTTAAATAGCTTGTTGCAAAAGTGGGATCCCCCATCACTAATAATAGCCCTTGGGGTGCCAAATCTGGAAAATATGTTCTTTTTCAAGAACGCGGTGACACTCTTCCCTTCATTATTTGCAAGTACGATAGCCTCCACCCATTTAGACACATAATCGACTGCCACAAGAATGTACTTCATCCCATGAGAACTCACAAAAGGGCCCATAAAGTCAATGCCCCACACATCAAACAACTCAATCACAAGGATGGGATTTAAAGGGAGCTCTTGCTTTCTCAAAATGCCACCATCCCTTTGGCATCTATCACATGCCTTGGCGAACTCATGAGCATCTTGGTGGATAGTTGGCCAATAGTAGCCACATTAAGATCTTGTGGGCAGTCCGGATACCACTATGATGCCCACGTACAAGCGAAGAATGGCATGCCTCCAAAACACTCAACATCTCAACTTCTGGCACACAACGCCAAATAAGCCCATCGGCACAACTCTTATATAAGTATGGTTCATCCCAAAAGAACTTTTTTCACATCATGCATGAACTTTTTCCTTTGATGAAAGGACAAGTCCGGTGGGACGATATCACTAGCCAGATAATTTGCAAAATCTGCGAACCATGGAATCAAGTCTTGGAATGCAGCCAATACATGATCATTAGGGAAAGTATCATCAATTTCAGCCTTTTCACCTAACTCCCTCATTGCTTCATCTTATAATCGGGACAAGTGATCAGCAACTTGATTTTTGGTCCCTTTTCTATCTTTCACCTCAAAGTCAGATTCTTGCAATAGTAATACCCAACGAATCAACCTTGGTTTTGCATCCTTCTTTGCCATCAAATATATCAAAGCAGAATGATCAGTATGCACTATAACTCTAGAGCCAAGCAAATAGGAGCGAAATTTCTCGAAAGCAAAGACTACTGCAAGGAGCTCTTGCTCAGACACGGTGTAGTTCTTTTGAGCTTCATTGAGGGCTTTACTAGCATAGTAAATGGGGTGAAGGATTTTATCCCTTCGTTGACCCAAAACCACACCAAGAGCAACCCCGCTCGCATCACACATAACCTCAAATGGCTTACTCCAATCCGGGGAAATAATGATAGGTGCAGACACCAACTTTTCCTTTAGCTCACCAAATACCTTAAGACAGGATTCATCAAAATAAAACTTACACTCTTTCTCAAGCAACTTGCACAAGGGATGTGCAATCTTTGAAAAATCCTTGATAAACCTCCGGTAAAAGCCTGCATGCCCTAGAAAGCTTCTCACACCTTTTACAGAGATGGGTGGAGGAAGTCTCTCTATCACCTAGACTTTAGCTCGATCAATCTCTATACCCTTCTCTGAAATGCGATGGCCCAATACAATACCTTCTTTCACCATGAAGTGACATTTTTCACAATTAAGCACAAGGTTGCAGTCTTCACACCTCTTAAGAACCTCGGACAGATTACTCAGACACCGCTCAAAGGAGTCACCAACCACTGAAAAATCATCCATAAATACCTCAATAGTGTCCTCCACCATATCGGAGAATATTGACATCATACATCTCTGAAATATGGCCGGTGCATTACATAACCCAAACGGCATTCTCTTGAACGCGAAGGTCCCATATGGACAAGTAAAGGTGGTTTTCTCTTGGTCCTCTGGTGCAATAGAAATCTAATTATAACCGGAATAACCATCAAGAAAACAGTACCACCCCTTTCCTGCAAGTCTGTCCAACATCTGATCAATGAAGGGCATAGGAAAATGGTCCTTCTCGGTCCATGCATTTAATTTCTGGTAATCCATATATACACTCCATCCAGTCACCGGTCTCATCGGAACAAGCTCATTTTTCTCATTGGGGACCACAGTCATTCCCCCTTTCTTAGGTACACACTGAATAGGGCATACCCATCTACTATCGGCGATTGGATATATCACTCCAGCATCCAACCACTTAATGATTTCCTTCTTCACCACCTCTTGCATAGGTGGATTTAAACGTCTCTCGTGCTCAATACTTGGCTTATGATCGGGCATGAGTTGGATTTTATGCAAATAAATACCGGGAGGGATCCCAATAATATCTGCAATAGTCCACCCAATAGCTCTTTTGAACCTTTTTAACAATGTCACCAAACTCTCAACTTGATGCACATTAAGATTTGATGCAATAATTACTGGCAAAGTGTCACCTTTTCCCAAGAATACATACCTCAGATGAGGTGGTAGAGCCTTAAGCTCTAATTTTGGAGCCTCCTCTACAGAAGGTTTTGCGGGTGGAGATTCGCGATGCTTCATATCTAACTCAAATTTCTTTGGTTTAAACTGAACATCACCTCGATCAAGTGCCGCGACCCATGACCCATAATCTTCAATGCAATCACTATCAAAATTCATGATCACTGTCGCTAGTGCTTCTACACCCAGTCGTTCTTCTATTTGTACCTCAGATGATTTTTCAACTCTGTAAGATATGGCAGATACTAATTGGAGTTCACTACTCTGCCTCATGGACCTACAAATGTTGAAACTCACTTCTTCATTGTTCAACCGAAATTTCATTTGCCCTTTTTCCATATCAACCAAGGCTCTACCCGTAGCAAGGAATGGCCTCCCAAGGATAATAGGCACCTCAAAATCGACCTCACAATCAATAATCACAAAATCATCTAGAAATATGAATGACTCCACCTTTACTAACACATCGTGGAGTATCCCAATAGGCCTCTTCACCGTTCGATCGGCCATCAGTAGCCGCATCGCAGTGGGCTTTGGGTCACCCAAACCCAACTTCTTGTAAATAGAAAGAGGCACGAGATTTATGCTTGCCCCAAGATCACATAATGCTTTCGTAAAGTGTAATAACCCGATCGTACATGGAATAGTGAAGGCACAAGGATCTTTCTTCTTTTGCACTAGAGACCTTGTAGCAATAGCACTACAATGCTGCATTCTATCATCATCCTCAATACTGACCGATCTTTTCTTTGTAACCATATCTTTCATGAACATGGCTTAACCAGGCATTTGTTCAAGAGCTTCTATCAAAGGGACATTGATGGAAAGTTGTTTCAACATGTTGATAAAACGCCGGTATTTACCATCCTCGGTCTTTTTCACTAACCTTTGTGGGAATGGAGGTGGTGGTCTAGGCATGGGGATCACCTTTTGGGGTACCTCAGCTTCTTTCCCCGTTTTGTCTCCTAACTCACCACTGACCTCCACTACCTCATCATCACCTCTTATCACCTTTTCTACACCAGACGACATCGGTGGGTCAATGGTTTGCTTACCACCTTGAGTTGTGACTGCCATACAATGTCCATCATTTTTCGGATTTTGGACAGTGTTGCTAAGAAGAGTGCCCGGTTGGCGTGGGTTCAAAGTCAAAGACAATTGGGCCAGATGCAACTCAAGATGCTTGATCGAGATTGCATGTGTATCAACTTTCTGTCCAATACTCGCTAAGTCACTCCTCAACTCATTAGTATGCTCATCACTAGCATCGAACCTCCTCTTCATTTTCTGAAACATATCCTCAACTTGCGCCATACTACCTCCACCATCCCTAGGAGTAACTTCACGATTTGAGGTGGAACATAGGGCCCACTCCTATTATTTCTGTTACCATAGTTACCCCGGTTGAAGTTGTTGTCACGGTTGTAATTCCCATCTCAGACATAATGACCCTCTCGGTTGTAATTACCATAGTTCCGACCTTGGTTTCCTTGACCTTGGCGCCAATTCTCCTGATTGGAGCCTTAGGCGTTTGGTCGGAAACCCCCCGTCTCCTCATTTACCGCATAAGAGTCCTCTTCATAGTAATACTCATCAGTCGGCAGCGGTGGTTTAGACAAGTAGTTCACCGCATTTACCTTTTTTGCACCCCCAGTGACATGTTTCAACACCAACCCAAGCTCAGTTCTCATTTGAGACATCTCCTCTACTCCGCGTACTTGGCATACACAATAGTTAGATCTGCAAGAGACAAAAAAATAAAGAGAAAAAGTAAAATTAGGAAAATGTTGACTAAACTTCGGTAATAAGTTTAAAGTTAATCTAAAAGCCACTTTCCCCGGCAGCGGCGTCAAAATTTGATACGCTCAAATTTACTTCTCGAAAAGAAGTATAAGCGATCGTATCAAGTAAAGAACCCAACTATGAGGTTGAGGTCGATCCCACGAGGAAAATGATTTAGACTTTACTTTAACCTACTATTACTTTTATTTAGTCAAGTATTATCCGAAAACAAATAACAAAAAGGTGTTTATGAATAACAAATGTAATTAGCTAATTCTACGTAAACAAGTGACAAGTTCAAAGATTTGATTTTTATCAAGTAATGAAAGTAACTAGGGCTTAGGTCTTCCCCATAGGTTCATAACTCGGTAATTCTAGCTATAACAATCCTTTCCTAATATCTTGCATGCAAAGTGGTAAGTTATTTATCCCTAATTCCTTGGTCCGGCAACTAGGAAATTTCACTCCGCACCTTGGTCCGACTACGTGTGTATGCTTTACTAAACCTTACCTTTACCTCATATTAAGCATCATAATCGATATTTGGCTTAGTTGTTACTTTGCACCAACCAACACTAGCTTATAGATAGTATATACTAAATCTACGTTGATAATTCTTTTCTTATTATCTACCTCCTTGGTCCGGCAAGTAGCAATAAGTCGAGTTCTAATGTTGGCCACCGTTAAAGAGACTTCTAAACGAAAGAATTATCAATAGATGCAAGACACTATTCGAGAATTATTATTTTAGCTAGGTTTTACCTTATTATTTACCCATGGTTCCCACAACCCTAGTTATGGAGTTTAGTTACCCATGTTAATAATCACACAATACATATTAATTAGATAAGAATTCATGCACTTACTTTGATGAGATTGAAGATAATCTAGAAAATTTCTTGAATTAATCAAAAACTTGCAACAAACAATTCCGGAAAATAAAGTAATTTCCAAAATCCAAAATTCAATACTTAGAACAATAATACTAAAGAATATCCAAGAGTCTAACCCCAAAAACGAGGTGTTTACCAGTATTTATAATACTAGAATCCTAACAAAAGAGGGAAATCTATTTAAGGAAAATCTGTCCCAAAAACGCGTCGACTGGAGCGACGGGCCGTCGAGGTCACGATGGACCGTCGAGGCCCTCCGTCGTTCCATACTTAGAAACTTTTGAAGATGGGCACTGGGACTATTTTCTGTTAACTTTGACGGATGTGCAGGACGGTCCGTCGTGGCTATGACGGTCCGTCGAGAGCCTCCGTTGCCCCACACTTGGTCAGAATTCTCCAACTTCCTTTAGCGGCCTTTTTCTTCGTATAACGGTGGCCACCTACGGACCGTCGAGGTCACGACGGACCGTCGATGGCTCTGTATGTCGTCACCTCTGCAACTTTCAGCACAATACTCTCACGTTCTACTTCTGGACAGATTTCCTGCAAAAAAAGAGAAAACTATATTAAAACCAATACAAAAAGGCCTTAGACACACACTAAACTTAAGGAAAAAGCATTGAAAGTACCGTATAACCACGGTACATCATATATATGATAGTCTATAATTTAAAAATATTAAATGAACAGGAATCTTTAAAAATATCGTAAAATCGTATGAACACAAAATAATTTCATTGAAATATCAATGTTCAATACGTAAAATTTATATTATTAAACGATGCAGTCAAATTGAATACAAAAAAAAAACATTTACAAATTAGATTTTTAACTTACGATCTGAAAAACCAGAATAATATATTTGTAACTTCCGAACTAAGTAAAAAAAGAAATATTTACAAGCCAACATTTGAAATAATACATCAAAACATAGAAAACTATAAATAGATATTAAAATATATTGACAAAGCAGATTATATAATTAATATTATTTTATGTCGGTTTGGTTTAAGCTCGATTTGACTTTTTCCCTTTTAATATCAAACAAAAACCAAGAGTGGACTTTTTTTCAACGTCAAACAAACCATACCAAACGGTAAATTGAATTTTTTCCTCGAGTTTACTTAATTTATTTATTCAATTTGCCTAGCACACCGCACTTGTCCTTGCCTATAATTACCCAACAACAGTTACCACAATTGTACATAACCCAAACTTTATAAACAATGAGCTAATAAGTACTAACTAGTACAGAATTATGAAAGAATCAATAGTGCTTATTATTATTATTATATTACATAGAAAATATTGTTAGAATGGATTAGAATCCCACCTTGGTTGAGGAATGAATCGGCGGTTCTCTTATACATGGACTTGAACAATCCTCTACTTATGCGCTAGTTTTTGAGGTTGAGTTAGACCAACGTACCATTTACATGGTATTAGAGTTAGGTTCATTCCTGTTTGGACTTCCAATCCATGCTCTAATTAGGACTGGACGTGAAGGAGTGTAAGAGTGGCAATGTGGGATAGACGGGTGGTTTGTGTAAATGTATTTAGACAATCCTCCCCTTACAAACTAGCTATTGGATTGATTTATTTCAGCGTCATATCTTTACAATCATCAAGTAATTGGAAATGTGAATAGAAAAGGAAAAAAAATAAGTATATGCATTAACCTTAAGGTGGTTAGAAGAATCATTCAACTACTTTAATTTGTTACATTCAAAACAAGACATACCTTTAGACTATTTTATTCTCAAACTTCATAAAAATTACTCCCTCTATAGCATTTTGTATGGAGGTATTTGATTGAGGACAGAGTTTTCTAAACGAAAGAAAACTTTTGAAACGTATCATAAAAAAAGACTTTTGAAACAAAGTTAAATTAATGGTTAATTCAGCCGAATTAATATTTAAGTCAAAATTATATGACTTAAATAAAGTTCAACTTACATTTGTGTTGTTCATTAGGTTGACAATACAAGCCAACTCATGTACTTCGAACCCAAGTTCGTCCTCTAAAATTACTTGGAAATACTCCTAAAACCTATCTCACACCTATATAGAGTGGTCTTATTATGAAAATACCTTTATATAGGCCCGGGCTAGAGTTTTAGGAGTATTTTGGTCCAACTAATTTTAGACGACATTGTGATTGAATAGCATGAATTAGCTTGTCTTGTCAACTGAATCGACTAGCCTAAATATAATTTTAACTTTGTTTAAGTCATACAATTTTGATTTATTAAATATTAATCACACTAAATTAATCAATAATTTTATTTGATCAATGTATCATGAGTTTATGATTTGATTCAAATTTAATATGAATTTATCAATAAAACTTCATTATCTACAACTCTCTAATAACATAATCTTTAAGATAAATATGTCGCATACAGTCAAAAGGGATAATGATCATAGTCAATCAAAAAACCAACGAAGAGTCGGCGTATAATCCCACAGAGAATGGTATATCGTGGTTTATGTTCTAATTTTACTTGATCAGGAATCAGAGGTAGAGGCGTATCCATAATTTCTAAGTTATGGGTGCATCACTACGAAAAAGTTTATTTAATATATAAAATTGATTGGATTGAATTTAGGCTCTTATCATTGAAAAACATCAAAAACTGTAGGTCTATTCTTAATATATATATATATATATATATATATTGCCCCTGAACTATATGAAATAGACCACTTATACCCTTGGTTACATTTTGGGATAAAAAATGCCCCTGTTGTTATCCTAAGAAACCACATATACCCTCAAGAGTTAACACCTCATATTTTTATTGACTTGGCAAGCCACGTGGGACTAATCCTTCAACCTAAGCATTGCCAACTATGATTCACTACAAAAGAACTAGACCTTTAGCGGCGACAACAATCGCCACAAAGCCTAAAAAATCATCACTAAAAGTTTTTAACATTAAATTCTAATTTTGTGTTTTTTTCTTCATTTAAAACAACAAAATGATATCGATTAAGTAGGAGTTTGAAGACAATGTATGTTTTATTTTTATGTTATATGTAAATTTATAAAATGTACAATGACGCATTATATAGTAGGAGATGTAAATCGATAAGTAATTTTTATGATTTTTCGTAATAATATTGAGTGGTTTTTAATATTGACATTGCAAGTTATTTATTTTAGAAAATTAGGTTGCAATTGAAAATTAATTATCATATTTTTTTGTTGAAAAAATAGATTTTACTAGCGAATGGTTGTTAGAGCCTTAGTCGTCAATAAAATCACTCATAACCTTTAGTGGCAATATTTTGGAAATTTGTGGCGACAAAGGTCAAGTTCTTTGGTAGTGAATCTTAGTTGGCAACGCTTAGGTGGAGGGATTAGCCCCATGTGACATGCCACATCACTAAAAAATTGGGATGTTAACTCTTAGGGTATTTGTGGTCTCCTAGGATAATGGCGGGGTATTTTGATCCCAAAATGTAATGGAGGTTATAAGTGGTCTATTTCGCATAATTCAGGGTAGTTTTGAACCTTTCAGTATATATATATATATATATACTCCAGAAGTGATATCAATAACCACATAGTAAGGTGTTACCCAGTTTTTGAAAGTAAAATAAAACAAGATAGGTATAAGATTCAAATTTCCAACTTCACCTAGAGAGGTGCACTCATTAATCATCGTATTATATAATATTTTGAGTGCGAGTTCACATCTTTTAAAAATATTTTTTAAAAAATATAACATTACTATATGTGATTTCGAGAGGGGAGAATGGATTCACTTGACCCCGTCTGCATACACCCATGTCTGGAATAGTTCGAACCCTGCATGCAACTTCAATTTTGTTTGACATGTCCTCATATAATCTGTGAAGCATTAAGAAAAAAGAAGCTTGCTATCAAAATTATATATATTAACATTCTAGTGAAATTTATAAGAGTTTAAGGACAAGTAATAACTAGAACATAATTCTGAAAGGATCAATATAATATTATTAAATACAAAACCAGAAGCATAATAGGAACATGTTTGTTCACTGATTTGTTATGATACTGCTCATACTCAGTAAGATAGTTGTAAAATGATTTAATTCCTTTATTATGTTGAGTTCAGAGATGAGCATGTATTTTGTATCGTATTAAATGATTTAACTCCTTCGTTTATTTATATTCAGCTTGAGTACATTGTTATCTATCGCAATCTTTTCTTTCAATAATTTGTTATCAACTATATTACCAACTCGTACATTCAATGTACTAATGTTATTTGATCTGCATCTTTTAATAATGCATATAAAAGTTCTTAGGATCCTGAACAAGAGGCTGTTGAGAGCTGTTCTTCCGCTCGTTTGCTTATGAGTGAGACCTCCTTTCTTTCGAAGTACTCCAGTTTTATGAGTTATTAGTAGTAGTTCTTTTGAGGAGTTGTAGGTCTTTTCCCGACACTCATTTTCCAATAGTAGAGGCTTCATAGATAGAAAATTTTGGAGATTCTTTCAGTTTTCAATTATTTTATTTAAACTTATGATTCATACCTAGTATATTTAGCAAAGTTTTGAGATTTAGTAAGCTATTTTTAAACGTTTCTTTTATTTTAATGCTTATGTGACTTAGTCTTCCGCTTGTAGTCAGTCAGGATGAGGGTTCTCTTATGTAAAATCTCTCTAGTTGAAAGAACTATAAAGAGGTAGAATTAAAAAGCGTCATTATTGGAAAGAATGAAAAACCTGGAAAATTGGTTAAGTAAAGTAAAGTATGAGTTTTTGGTCAAGTTCGAACGACCATAACTCCTAGGTCACGATGATTTATGAAAGAGTTTAATCACTTTCCTATTTCATTGATATCAATGGTTTATATACAATCAATACAAGACTATAATTAAGGAAACTAAATATAGACCTAGTTATAAGTAGGAACTAAATACACATAACAAAGGTAAAAAATTAGAATATATTTATCATATATTCTAACACACCCCAGTCAAAGCGGGAGGTCGCCGAATGCTAAGACTGTCCCGAAAGTCCTCAAATAACACGAAAGAAATACCCTTGGTGAATATGTCTGCAATATGATAACGCGAGGGGACATGTAGCACGCGAACTTGGTCATGAGCCACCTTTTCCCGGACAAAATGTATATCCATTTCAATATGCTTAGTGCGTTGATGTTGATCTGGATTACCAGCAAGATATATGGCACTCACATTATCACAATACATCAATGTAGCATGTTGTATAGGACAATGAAGTTCCATCAACAAATTTCGCAACCAACACTACTCAAAAACCACATTGGCTACCCCTCGATATTCTGTCTCTGCACTAGAACGGGATAAGGTAGCCTGACGTTTAGCGGAGCAAGAGATCAAGTTGTCACCTAGAAATACACAGTAACCCAACGTCGAACATCGTGTGTCCAGGCATCCACCCCAATCAGCATCAGTATAATAAATAAGGATTGATGTGGAGGAAGGAAACATGTGAAGACCAAAATCCATAGTACGCTGTACTGCATTGGGTCATGCGTGAATAAGCATACCTGTTGTACTGCATACGTAATATCAGGTCTTGTGAACGTAAGGTATTGAAGTGCGCCGTCAAGACTCCTATAAAGAGCGGGATTCTCAAACGGTTTGCTCGTAGTAGTATCGAGCTTCGGTTTTGTATCCACCGGAGTAGGAGATGCCTTACACGATGACATGCCTGCTCGTTCAATGATCACTATAGCATATTTCTTTTGTGATAAAAATAAACCACCGGCATGATGTGTAACACCCCATAGCCAAAACAGACCAAAAATTAGTTTTTCAGGAAAAAACAATTGCAGACAGTAAAGGGGAAATGCAGTTGGGTCAACTTACAATGATCATAACTCTTATCATAAAATGAATTCGGTCTCTCATGACCTACCCACAGATATATAATTGAATTATCTTTCCATATCCACCGACCTTGCTAAAATCAGACCTCCGAGTAAAACGTTATGCCCATTTTAGTAAAGGCCTATCGAACAGGCCCTCACGACGAATCCAACAACGGGGCGTCGGGCACACGACGGACCGTCAGTCCTGGCCGTCGTGTGGCCCGACAGCAACCTTCCCGGGGTCTTTTTGACCTTTCCCACTCCGTTTAAACCATACGTTACGTCGTTTTAACCCTAATCATCAGATTTTAGTCACTTTAAGCCTAGAAACATAATTAAAACATATCCAAGTCAAATCATTAAATCAAAACTTAGAAAATTAGAAGCAAGATAGGAGAAAAAAAAGTTCAAGAACCCTAGTTCAAGAACGCCAAAAGATCCAGCAGTTCAAGCCCAGAAACTTAATTATTTTTCCGTGGATTTCATCACCAGGTATGCGGGATTTCACTAGTGGGTTCTTTTCACCCATTGGGTCCCTAGTTTTCAGTCAGATTCTTGATTTTCTTATCATGATTAAACCTAGGGTGTCTAGAACTTTGATAGAACTTCATGAATTTATTAAATATATGTTCCAAATCAGATTATCGTATTATTACTCAGATTATCGAATGAATTTCAGAACCCTAGCTTTGTATTTCTTTAGTTCTTGGATTACACATGCTAGGTCAGATATTTCAGAAACTTCAGATATACATGCCTCAGTTATAAATGCATAATTACCAGATTAATTATTGCATTCTCAGTTTGCATGTTCAGTTCGAGCTATCCAGTATTTACAGAAACTCAAACATAATTAGTTAATTTACAGAATTCATTGGGAGTAGAATAATACCGAGTTGGACTAGGGTTTAGCGTACCCAATAGTCCCAGAACTACTAGCCAAGTAGGTTGTAAGTCCCCTCTGTGGACAATCAGTTTAGTGATCACGCCAGCATGCCTTTATACCTTTGGCAGGGTATATTGGGTCCTCTCGATAGGGCGTATACATCGGACTCCACATTTAGCTCATGTGGTTTTATTATCGGTTATTAGTAGCTCCCACAGTTCAGTCAGACTCTCTGCATGACCATTTATCAGTATATTCAGTATTCAGTTTTAGCATGTTATAAATTGGTCATTGCATTCAGTTAGCTTAGAAATTCAGTATATCATGTTTAGATTATTATACTTGCTTTTGTGCTTGTTCAGTTATGTTTTATTTCAACTTTACTCTATCCTACATGCTCAGTACCTTTCAAGTACTGACGCATACGTGCGCTACATCTTCTCGTGATGTAGGTTCAGGTTCTCAGCATCCAGATCACGCATAGATCGATTTCCCCATCTCCAGATCAGCAGATTCAGTGGTGAGTCCTCATTCTCCGAGGACAAGACTCATGAGTTTCTCTTCAGTATTTAGTCTTTTAGTTTCAGTTTTTACTAGATTTAGCTAGGGCTTGTCCCAGTATTTCTAGTCCAGTTTAGAGGCTACTTTCAGACATAGTTAGATTTAGCTTAGTATTAGTTAATATTTCCTTTGTATTAAACTCATTGTTTTCAAATATCTCAGTTATAGAATATGGGTATTCCCCATTTTTTCAGATTTAATTATGATTTAGCTTCCGCATCAGTTTATTATTTTTAGTATGCTCATGATCATGCCAGCAGGGTTAGCTTGGGAATACTTGTGGTCCTAGGTTCCGTGTCCACGTCTCGGGGGTAGGTCGGGGCATGACAAAACTTGGTATCAGAGCACTAGGTTTAATAGTCCTAGGATGTCTGAAAAAGCCGCACTAAGTAGAGTCCTTTTCATGGGTGTGAAGTGCACCACATCTAATGAGAGGGAGGCTATGAAGTGTTTTAGGAAAACTTCACTTTCTTGATATTCTTATCGTGCGTTGGTATGATCTTCTTTCTAATCCATCGTTATGCGCTTAAGATCATGCATTCTCGTACAGCTTAGGCATGGAATGCTACTGCACGCAATGCTAACGCAGTTCCTCTAGTACCAGATAAGGAAGTTCAAATGCAGAGTTTCAGAATGCCAATTCAGTTTTGGCTCAGAGTATGAACAACAAGAATAATCAGTAGGTTCGAGTTCCTACTAATAGAAATGATCGATTAGTGGCAGCCAGAGTTTGTGATTTCGTTAGGATGAATCCACCTAAGTTTTCAGGGTTGCAAGTTGGTAAGGGCCCGTAAAAGTTCATTGACAAGGTCAAGAAAATATTTGGTGTGATGTCAGTAACTGGTAGTGTAGGTGAGATTGGCATCCTACCAACTCAAGGATGTGACTCACATATGGTTCACTCAGACAACGGACATGACTTTGTCTTTTGTAACTCAGTATAGCAGTCCGATTCAGTGTTAATTCAGAAACTCTCTCAGAACCTTTCTCAGTATCTACTCAGTTGGTGACCCAGTTATAGCTAGACGGATATACAGAAATTGCCCTATCACATTCTCTCAGAAAGTCACTTCAGTAGATCTAGTAGAGTTAGAAATGGTAGACTTCGATGTTATTCTAGGCATAGATTGGTTACACTCATGTTATGCCTCAGTTGATTGAAGAACTGGATTGTTCATTTTCAGTTTTACAGACGAACCAATCTTAGAATGGAAGGGTAGTAGCCTAGCGCCTATGGGTCGATTTATTTCTTACCTTAAGGCCAGAAAGATGATATCTAAGGGTTATCTCTATCATCTAGTTCGGGTTAAGGATTCTAGCCTTGAAACCCCAACTCTTGAGTCAGTTCCAGTAGTCTGTGAATTTCCAGAAGTATTTCCAAAAGATCTTCCCGGGATCCCTCCCGAAAGGGAAATCGACTTTGGAATTGATCTCCTTCTAGATACCCAGCCTATTTCTATTCCTCCTTACAGAATGGCTCCAGCAGAGCTTAAGGAATTGAAAGAGCAGTTGAAAGACCTTCTAGATAAGGGTTTCATCAGACCTAGTATTTCACCATGGGGTGCACTAGTATTGTTCGTAAAGAAGAAAGATGGTTCTCTCAGAATGTGCATTGACTATAGACAGTTGAACAAGGTCATAATCAAGAATAAGTATCTCATCCCCAGGATTGATGACTTGTTTGACCAACTTCAGGGTGCTAGTCATTTCTCAAAGATAGACCTCAGATTGGGTTATCATCAGCTCAGAGTCAGAGATAGTGACATTCTGAAAACAACCTTCAGAACTCGGTATGGTCATTATGAATTTGTAGTTATGTCGTTTGGACTAACCAATGCTCCTGCAACTTTCATGGATTTGATGAACAGAGTGTTCAAACAGTACTTGGACTTGTTCGTTATCGTCTTTATTGATGATATCCTCATTTACTCTAGGAGTGAGGAAGAACATGCAAGTCATTTGAGAATTGTTCTACAGACTCTCAAGGATCGCCAGTTATTCGCTAAGTTTAGCAAATGTGAGTTTTGGTTGCAATCCATTGCTTTTCTTGGTTACATTGTATCTAGCGAAGGGATCCGCTTAGGTTCACAGAAGATAGAAGCAGTGAAACAATGGCCCAGACCTACCTCTGCTATAGATATCAGAAGTTTCTTAGGTCTAACGGGTTATTACAGGAGGTTCGTGGAAGGATTTTCATCCATAGCCTCACCATTGACTAGGTTGACTTAGAAGATGGTCAAGTTCCAATGGTCAGATGATTGTGAGAAAAGCTTCGCAGAATTGAAAACTAGATTGACTACAGCTCCTGTCTTGACTCTACCAGAGGGTTCAGATGGTTATGTGATCTATTGCGATGCATCCAGAGTTGGCCTTGTTTGTGTGTTGATGTAAAGAGATATGGTTATATCTTATGCCTCTAGACAGCTTAAGGTGCATGAGAAGAACTATCCAACTCATGACCTCGAGCTTGCAGCAGTGGTGTTTGCACTCAAGATGGAGACACTACTTGTACGGTGTTCATGTAGATGTGTTCACCGATCATAAGAGCCTTCAGTATGTGTTCACCCAGAAAGAGTTGAATCTTCGCCAGAGGAGATGGCTTGAGTTCCTTAAGGATTATGATATGAGTGTGCATTATCATCCTGGAAAGACGAATGTAGTGGCCGATGCTCTTAGTAGATTATCTGTGGGTAGTGTAGCCCATGTTGAGGAAAAAAAAAAGGAGCTAGAGAAGGATGTTCACAGGGTTGCTCGCTTGGGAGTTCGCCTTATGAGCATATCAGACAGCGGTGTAACAGTTCAGAATGGGGCAGAATCGTCTTTGGTAGTGGAGGTTAAGGAAAAGCAAGAGAGTGATCCGATCTTGCCTGAACTAAAGTGTGTAGTCAACAATCAGAGAGTGGAGGTTTTCTCCCAAGGGGGAGATGGTATACTTCGCTACCAAGGTAGATTGTGTGTTCCTGATGTGGGAGAGTTGAGGAAGCATATTCTTGCAGAAGCTCATAACTCCAGGTATTCTATTCATCCAGGTGCCACTAAGATGTAGCGCGATCTGCGGGAAGTCTATTGGTGGAATGGCATGAAGAGGGATATAGCAAACTTTGTGAGTGAGTGCCCCAATTGCCAACAAGTCAAGGTAGAACATCAGAAATCAAGAGGTATGACTTAAGAGATCGATATTCCTACTTGGAAGTGGGATATGATCAATATGGATTTCATCACAGGGTTACCTCGTACTCGCAGACAGCATGACTCAATTTGGGTGATAGTTGATAGGATGACTAAGTCTTCTCGCTTTTTGGCGGTCAAGACTACATATTCGGCAGAGGACTATGCTAAGCTTTACCTTAATGAAATTGTGAGGTTGCATGGGGTTCCTTTGTCTATCATCTCAGATAGATGTCCTCAGTTTACCTCTCATTTTTGGAAGTCATTTCAAAAAGGTCTTGGTACTCAAGTTAACCTTAGTACAACATTTCATCCACAGACGGATGGGCAGGCAGAGCGTACCATTCAGACCTTAGAGGATATGTTGAGAGCTTGTGTGATCGATTTCAAAGGTAGTTGGGATGATCACCTTCCTCTTATTGAGTTTGCCTACAATAATAGCTACCATTCCAGCATTCAGATGGCCCCTTATGAGGCTTTATATAGGCGTAGATGTAGATCTCCTGTTGGTTGGTTTGAAGTAGGTGAAACAGCTTTGATAGGGCCAGATTCAGTTCTTTATGCTATGGAGAAAGTTCAACTCATTAGAGATAGACTTAAGACAGCTCAAAGTCGTCAGAAATCTTATGCAGATGTAAGGAGAAGGGAACTAGAGTTCCAAGTTGATGATTGGGTTTTTCTGAAAGTCTCACCTATGAAAGGGGTGATGAGATTTGGAAAGAAAGGGAAGATCAGTCCTAGATATGTAGGCCCTTACAAGATATTGAAAAGGGTTGGCAAGGTGGCATATGAGTTAGAGTTGCCAGCAGAATTAGTAGCAGTGCATCTGGTATTCCACATCTCACTCTTGAAGAAGTGTGTGGGTGATCCAGCCTCTATAGTGCCATTAGAGAGTGTGGCGGTGAAAGATAGTCTTTCTTATGAGGATGTACCAGTTGAGATTCTTGACCGTCAGGTTAGAAGGTTGAGAAACAAAGAAGTCGCTTCAGTCAAGGTTTTGTGGAGGAGTCAGTCCGTAGAGGGAGCTACTTGGGAAGCAGAAGCAGCCATGAAAGCCAAGTATCCTTACCTTTTTCCTTTCGATTCCACTTTAGCTTGAGGTAATAGTTCCTCTTCAGTTTTACAGTCATTCATGCATAAATTCAGTTTTAGAATCATGTTCCCTCAGTTTGTACTTGCATTTTCAGCGTAATTGCATGTACTCAGAACTCAATTCAGTCAGAAACTCAGTTCTACGTGTTTAGTAGTGGGGTTTGCAGCTCTCTCCCTCCATTTCAGATAGTTTAGTCTTCATTCGAGGACGAATGTTCCCAAGGGGGAGATAATGTAACACCCCGTAGCCAAAACAGACCAAAAATTAGTTTTTCAGGAAAAAAAAAATTGTAGACAGTTAAGGGGAAATGCAGTTGGGTCAACTTAAAATGATCATAACTCTTATCATAAAATGAATTAGGTCTCTCATGACCTACCCACAGATAGATAATTGAATTATCTTTCCATATCCACCAACCTTGCTAAAATCAAACCTTCGAGTAAAGCGTTATTCCCATTTTAGTAAAGGCCTGTCGAACAGGCCCTCATGACGGATCCAACGACGGGGCGTTGGGCACACGATGGACCGTCAGTCCTGGCCGTCGTGTGGCCCGACAGCAACCTTCCCAGGGGTCTTTTTGACCTTTCCCACTCCATTTAAACCATACGTTACGTCGTTTTGACCCTAAATCATCAGATTTTAGTCAGTTTAAGCCTAGAAACATAATTAAAACATATCCAAGTCAAATCATTAAATCAAAACTTAGAAAATTAGAAGCAAGATAGGAGAAAAAAAAGCTCAAGAACCCTAGTTCAAGAACGCCAAAAGATCCAGCAGTTCCAGCCCAGAAACTTAATTATTTTTCCATGGATTTCATCACCAGGTATGCAGGATTTTACTAGTGGGTTCTTTTCACCCATTGGGTCCCTAGTTTTCAGTCAGATTCTTGATTTTCTTATCATGATTAAACCTAGGGTTTCTAGAACTTTGATAGAACTTCATGAATTTATTAAGTATATGTTCCAAATCAGATTATCATGTTATTACTCAGATTATCGAATGAATTTCAGAACCCTAGCTTTGTATTTCTTTAAATCTTGAATTACACATGCTAGGTCAGATATTTCAGAAACTTCAGATATACATGACTCAGTTATAAATGCATAATTACCAGATTAATTATTGCATTCTCAGTTTGCATGTTCAGTTCGAGCTATCCAGTATTTACATAAACTCAAACATAATTAGTTAATTTACAGAATTTATTGGGAGTAGAATAATACCGAGTTGGACTAGGGTTTAGCGTACCCAATAGTCCCAGAACTACTAGCCAAGTAGGTTGTAAGTCCCCTCTGTGGACAATCAGTTTAGTGATCACGCCAGCATGCCTTTATACCTTTGGCAGGGTATATTGGGTCCTCTCGATGGGGCGTATACATCGGACTCCACATTTAGCTCATGTGGTTTTATTATCGGTTATTAGTAGCTCCCACAGTTCAGTCAGACTCTCTGCATGACCATTTATCAGTATATTCAGTATTTTGTTTTAGCGTGTTATAAATTGGTCATTGCATTCAGTTAGCACAGAAATTCAGTATATCATGTTCAGATTATTATACTTGCTTTTGTGTTTGTTCAGTTATGTTTTATTTCAGCTTTACTCTATCCTACATGCTCAGTACCTTTCAAGTACTGGCGCATACGTGCGCTACATCTTCTCGTGATGTAGGTTTAGGTTCTCAGCATCCAGATCACGCATAGATCGATTTCTCCATCTCCAGATTAGCAGATTCAGTGGTGAGTCCTCATTCTCTGAGGACAAGACTCATGAGTTTCTCTTCAGTATTTAGTCTTTTAGTTTCAGTTTTTGCTAGATTTAGCTAGGGCTTGTCCCAGTATTTCTAGTCCAGTTTAGAGGCTATTTTCAGACATAGTTAGATTTAGCTTAGTATGAGTTAATATTTCCTTTGTATTAAACTCATTGTTTTCAAATATCTAAGTTATAGAATATGGGTATTCCACATCTTTTCAGATTTAATTATGAATTAGCTTCCGCATCAGTTTATTATTTTTAGTATGCTCATGATCATGCCAGCAGGGTTAGCTTGGGATCACTTGTGGTCCTAGGTTCCGTGTCCGCGTCTCGGGGGTAGCTCGGGGCGTGACATAACGAGTGACTGCAATGCCCATAAAATAGCTTAAATGTCCCAAGTCATTCATAGCAAATTTTGAGCTAAGACGAGAGATGATCGACTGACGGAGCTTATCTGAGGAAGCATTCAAGATTATATCATCGACATACAATAAAAGGTAGGCCATTGAAGTACCTCGACGATAAATAAACAACGAATGATCTGAAGTACTTTGATAAAAATGAAAAGTATGGACATAGTCAACAAGCCTCTTATACCAAGCCCTTGGAGCCTGTTTGAGCCCATATAGAGATTTCTTCAGCAAACACACATGATTAGGACGATCCAGATCCCGATACCCCAAAGGTTGATACATGTAAAATGTCTCCTTGAGTTTCCTATGTAGGAAGGCATTTTTGACGTCAAGTTGATGGATCTGCCAGGCCTTAGAGAAAGCCAAACTGAGAACCATGAGAATAGTCGCCGGTTTGACGACCAGACTAAATGTCTCACCACAATCCACGCCAACCTGTTGAGTTTTACCATCACCTACAATGCAGTTTTTATGCCTCTCAAATGAACCATCAGATCTTTCTTTATGAGCAAAAATCCACATAGACCGAATTACATTAACGTTTGAAGGACAGGGCACTAACTCTTTATCCATAGGCACTTTCGAGTTCAGGTCATGAAGAGCAGATACAGGGTTACGAGGTAGGGGGGATTTAGATGTTGATGAAAGTAGGTTAAAAGACTTCTTAGGCTTCAAAATCCCATGCTGGCTACGAGTAATCGGACACGTGGGTGACGTGAGGGAGAGATCGGAGTGGGGCTAGGAAAAGAGTTGGATGAGAAACTGGATATTTTTTATGTCTCGCTCAAATTAGGTTCAAATAAATGTCTTAAAACTCAAAAATGTGGAAAATGTTTGTGATTTGTGCGATAAAGGAAAAGTCCACAAAAATTTTGAATAATCATCCACAAACAAGACATAATATCGATGACCCGATGATCTCAGAACAGGCGATGTCCAAAGATCACTATGGATAATATCAAATGGCATAAAAGTGCGAGAACTGGATTGATAAAAAGGCAACTTAACATGTTTTCCAAGAGGACAAGAATGACAAATACAAGAGTTTTTAACTTGATTACATTCAATCAATTTATTTTTCCTAAGAGAGTTCAAAACAGGTGCTCCCGGGTGACCTAAACGATCATGCCAAAGGGATGCTGCCAAAGCGGCAAAAGCAGATGGAGAAGTGACTGGAGAAGTGATGGGATACAACTCTCCCCGACTTTCACACCTCATTACCGGTCTCCTTGTCTAAAAATTCTTTACAGAAAATCCACACGGATCAAATTCAACAGAGAAAGAGTTATCGGTTGTAAATTTTCTAAATGACACCAAATTTTTCACAAGGTGAGGGGCATGAAGGACATTTTTTAATTGTAAGGGAGGACACGACGAAGATAATTTAGTGTGACCATAACCATGAATTGGAATTGATTGACCATTACCAACTATTATTCCTCGTTTATTGCTCATATTAAAATAAGACGTGAGGTTACCTTATGCGGATGCCATGTGAGAAGTGGCACCAGTGTCCATGTACCAATTCGCATCTGGAGGAGTGATGCCGAGAGTATGCATTGCAGCTTCAATGTCAGTTGAAGTTGGCGCTGTCGTGTAGGCCTGCTGCGGTCTGGGCCCAAGTATACTAGGCTGCTGTCCATAATTGGTCCAGGTTGAGTTTGACGGATATGGACAAGGAGGTATAGTCTAGGGAGCCAAAGGTTCCATCCACGGCCACGACTGACCTTCATACCATGGAGAATTTGTTAGCGGATGCTGAACTGCTGGCTATTGTCCGCCACTGCGGATGTTGCTGCGTCCCATCTGACCACCACCTCCAGCCTTACCCCCACCGCCTCTACCACCTTTGCTGCTTCCATGACCACCATTGTTGCTACGATTATTGTTGTGATAGTGGTTCCTTTTGCTACCATTAGTATTGCGGTGTGAAGAGGAATGGTCAACAATATCATGCGAGCCATTCGAATCACGAGCCAGGATGGCTGATGAGGAGCTCTGTGCCGCCTTCTTAGCAAGGCCAGCCTCTTCAAGAGTGAGCATCAAACGGGCCTAACAAAATTGGGGTAGAGGATCACGTTGGCGAATGAGAGTGTCCACACCTTTGTAGGGTTCGGTGAGGAGAGAGACCAGTTGAAGAACTAGTCTATTGTTGTCGACAGGAGAGCCTACATTCTTGAGTTGGTCCGACAAGGATTTGAGGTGTTGACAATAGGCAGAGATACCTGGAAAATCTTTCGTGTTCACATGAGTGAAATCGTACTCAAGGGTGACGGCACGAGAGTGTTTGTTATCTTAGAATATGTAACGCAATCTATTCCAAGTCTTCATAGCAGTGGTGTCTGGCTCAAGAATCTTATAGAGAAGATCATGAGATATAGTGGCATAGATCCACTGTGAAACGGTCCCATCAAGAGTGGACCAAAACTCTTTCTCCTCATCTGTTTTTGGTACTTTCTCCTTGCCCTTTGCCTGAGGAATAATATGGTCAAGAACTCGATGGGATAGTGCGTGAATCTTAAATTGTTCCGCCCATGTGGAATATTGGACATTCTCCATCTCAAGGATTATGGGAACATGGTTCTTGATGTTGGATACAACAAGAGCAGGTGAAAGGAAGACTTTGAGTCCGACATGATGATGATAGAAGAGAGACGAAGAAGAAGAGAGGGGTGGACGATGGTGTTTGAAGAGAAAGCGGAAGTATTTTTCCCTAGAAATATGATACCATGAAAGAGTTTAATCCCTTGCCTATTTCATTGATATCAATGGTTTATATACAATCAATACAAGACTATAATTAACGAAACTAAATATACACCTAGCTATAAGTAGGAACTAAATATACACTTAACAAAGGTAATAAATCAGAATATATTTATCATATATTCTAACAATTTAGGTGCATCTCAAGATACCGTAGGAAATATATTGATATATATTTCCAATTCTGTTGGGTTTGTGCGATTCAAAGTTTGTATTATTGAGATATGCCTATTTGATGTTGGATTGTTCGGATAAGGAAAGTCCAATATCAATTTTGGAAGGGTATTTCGGTCTTCTCCATACCCAATTAAATTAATTCATTTTTTGTAATTACTTAGGGGTATAAACTGAAGTTGTTCAGTTTACTCTTTTGAAGTTTGAGTTAGGGTATTTAGGTCTTCTCCTTACCAAATTATGTTGGTTTGTTAAATCTTTAATCAAATTGAACCAATCTAAAATTAAAGTTTTTTATTATTTTGGTTTTGGTCCATACTTTGATTATTATTTTTTTCCAGTTCTTTTTATAATTATACAATGATTAAAAAATAGATCAAATATATTTTCACTTACTTATATGATAGGCTAGAATTTAAAAATAATTAATGAATAGGAGCCTTAAAATAGTATGAACACAAAATACTTTCATTGAAACATCAACATTCAATATGTAATATTAATATTATTAAAGGATGCGGTCGAATTGAATACAAAACAAAAAATTTATAAATTAGATTTTTAACTTTCGATCTGAAAAACCAGAACAATATTATTGTAACTTCCGAACTAAGTAAAAATAGAAATATTTCGTGATATGATTAAAGCATATCATGAAATATAAATTGATGATATGTCATGATATGATTAAAGCATGTTAGAAATATAATTGAAAAATATAAATTGATTTTAAAATATATTGACAAAGTAGATTATATAAATAATACTATTTTATGTCTGTTTGGTTTAAGCTCGATTTGACTTTTTCTCTGTTAATATCAAACAAAGACCAAGAGTGGACTTTTTTCGATGTCAAACCAACCATACCAAACGGTAAATTGAATTTTTCCCATAAGTTTACTTAATTTATTTATTCAATTTGCCTAGTACACTCAACTTGTCCTTGCCTCAAATCACCCAACAACACTTACCACAATCGCACATAACCTAAACTTTATAAACAATGAGCAAATAAGTACTAACTAGAACAGAATTATGAAAGAATCAATAGTGCTTATTATTATCATATTACATACAAAATATTGTTAGAGTGGGTTAGAATCCCACCTTGGTTGAGGAATGAATCGGCGGTTTTCTTATATATGGACTTGAACAATCCTCTGCTTATGCGCTAGTTTTTGAGGTTGAGTTACACCTAGGTACCATTTACAAGGTATGAGAGGGTTCATTCCTGTTTGGACTTCCGATCCACACTCTAATTAGGGTTGTGACGTGAAGGAGTGTAAGAGTGGCAACGTGGGATAGATGGGTGATTTGTTTAAATGGATTTAGACAATCCTCCCCTTACCAATTAGCTATTGGATTGAGTTATTTCAGTGTCATATCTTTACAATCATCAAGTAATTGGAAACGTGAATAGAAAAGGAAAAAAAATAATTATATGCATTAACCTTAATTTGTTACAGCCAAAACAAAACATACCTTTAGACTATTTTATACTCAAACTTCATTGAAATTACTCCCTCTATAGAATTTTGTATGGAGGTACTTGATTGAGGACAAAGTTTTCTAAAAAAAGAAGAAGACTTTTGAAACGTATCATAAAAAAAAGACTTTTGAAACGAAGTTAAATTACTGGTTAATACTCTTAAAAACCTATCTCACACCTATATAAAGGTGTCTTCTTATGAAAATCCCTTTATATAGACCCGGGCAAGAGTTTTAGGAGTTTTTTCGTCCAACTAATTTTTGACGACATTGGGCTTGAATAACATGAATTGTCTTGTCTTGTCAACTTAATGGACTAGCATAAATGTAATTTTAACTTTGTTTAAGTCATACAATTTTGATGTATTAAATATTAATCCGACTAAATTAATCAATAATGTTATTTGGTCAATGTATCATGAATTTAAGATTTGATTCTAATTTAATATAAATTTATCAATAAAACTTCATTGTCTACAACTCTCTAGTTACATAATCTTTAAAATAGATATGTCGCATACCTTTGTAAGAGCATGTCTCTTGACGTAGAATGATAAACTCTTTTTCAACAAAGTGACTGAGTGATTAGACAGAAAATCCAAAACCATAGAGCAATAAAAAGTGAAATGCAAGATCTATAAGTAAACTTAGAGTTTGTCTGGATGGTCGCTCAACTCACGATAAGTGATAATCGTAGTCCCTTGAAGATCATGATTTACCATAAGGTGAGTGACCATCCAAACAATAGTTAGTTAAGTCTGTGGTGATGGTGGCGAATTGATTTGCTGTTATAATTGTCCAACTACTTGTCATCTAGCCTGCTTGTTCACACAGGAGCTTCCTGAAAAGAGTTGGTATTGTTCACTGTGCACTTTCCAGAAATGTGGGGATATTTTTAAATGTTGTGAAGCATTGAGTTCTCCGGTTAGATTAAAATTGTTCACGATTCCCAAGCTTCCATTGTTGCTCCTTCTCAAGCTTTCACTACTGGTAATCGTGAACATTTTAATTCACAGGGAGAACTCAATGCTTCATTAATTATATTTAACCATGTCCGAACAATTCTGGAAAATAGACTGTAAACACTATCAACTACCTTCAGGAAGCTCCTACGTGAACGAACAGGCTAGATGAAAAGTAGCTGGACAATTATCACAACAAACAATTTGACACAAGATAATTTTTGTGTGGAATTTTTAAAAAATCCAATCAATGGGATAATTTTGATAACCCCAATGGATAACTAATCTTTCATCTCGAATTTTTATCCATTGCCCCACCAAGCAAGCGACCCTTGGATTACTATTTCATCGGCTTTAGATTCACACACAAAACAAATTTCACAAATTACAAAGTAGTTAAAAAAAGTTTTCATATCAAATAAGGACCCAATCTCTTCTCTTCTCTTCTCTCTCTCTCTCTCTCTCTCTCTCTCTCTCTCTCTCATCTTCAACATCAATTTTTGTGTGCTTCGTGCTCGATTGTCTTTTGCAAAGCTTGGAATATCCAAAAATTTGTAGGAGATTTCATGATTTGCAAAAGATTGAGTCAAGCATGAATTGCAAGAGAACTATTATTGAAGATTAAAAAGAGATTTACTCCTTCTACAAATGATGAAATGGCACATTTTTTTACTATTTTATAATCTGTGAATTTATTTTTTCTTTTTTGTGTGAATTTAAAATTAATAGTATTTCGAGGATCTTTTTCTTAGTGGAAAAAGGAATAACATTTCGAGATACTGTTTAATTTATTGACATTGTTTAATTCATTAGAAAAGCTGGTCAAATATATACAATGAGTAAAAAAATGAATTAACTAACTAAACTTTTTTTCACTCGGTGTTAGGTATCGATATTAGAGATTGACTAAATTTAGTTTTGCTCCCAAGGAAGTCCCACATTTGGGGGGGGGGGGTTAAAGTACTCTGTAATAAAAGGGATTCCTACTTAAGAATAAAGGAGGATTTACCACCCCACCGCAACGCTTATTGGTTAATTAACTTATTAACTTAATTGTACTAAAACCAAACTCTAATTATGCTACAGATAATTTTTAGGTGAATTTTTTAATAAAATCCAATCAAAGTGATACTTTTGATATCTAGACGATATTATAACATATCGCAATTTGAGAAAACTAGGAAGAAGCTTAGAAGTGGAAATAGTCATTTTTAGAAATAATGAAATTCTGGAAAATTGTTTAAGGAAAAGTTGAGTTTTGGTCAACTTCAAAAGGCCATAACTTCTAGCTCAGGATGAGTTAGGTATACTTCCAGATATGGTTGGAAAGCTATTGGAATAATCCTTCCAACTCCACCAAGTTTTTACGATTCCGAGTTCGTATGAGTAAGTTATGTCATTTGGAAGTTGGACTATTGCCATAAGAAAAGTCCAATCTGGATAGTTAAGGGGTAATTTGGTCTTTTCATTAAACAATTTATTAAATCCATTTTTAATAAAATAATTGGGGTCAAATCTGAGTGAGTCAATTTACGCCTTTGGAAAATAGAGTTAGGGCTTTTGAAAAAAGAACGCAAGAGAAAGGAGAAGAGGAAAAACAAAATTCACCAAGAACGATCGATTTTGGTTGCGGATTCACCATTATCCTACATGGTATGTGATCCTTTCATAATGTTGGTTTTGTTCACCATGTGCCAATCATGTTTTGTTCAGCGTTAATTCATTCTAAGAAGATCGGAATTTGAATGTTCTTCATAATTGTTCTTGGATTTTTTTTCGTCCTTGAACATGAGTTAAGATTTAGGACTTTCTTGGTGTTAAAGTATTGTCTGTTGAGTTCTCTAAGTTATATCATTGTGTCTATGACTTGGGTACATGAATCTAAAGTAAATTTGAGAAAAGGAATCGTGTTAAATCGACTTAAAATCTCAAAACGAGGTCAAAAGTTCGTCAGATTTCACCTGAAGGAACGCACACCCATAGCGCCAGGAAGCCCAGGGCGGCACACCTGCATATGCCTAAGTGGAGCCTCATTCAAATGGGGTTGGTGTGGCGCGCCGGGAATGCATCCAAATTGTCATTTTTCACCAACTTTTTGTCATTTAGTCCATTTAAGTTATTCTGAAGTGTTCTAACACTTCCATTGATTCTAACTACTTCAAAGGATTTTTAAAATCTTAGAAATCATTCAAATACACGTATCATAACCTTGAATCCGTAATCCAATTCAGGGAAAGTTAAGATCAATGTCAAGAGAAGTGCAGAGTCAAGTAAGAGGTGTTCATTTCAAGTTTTCATAAGTCTTTTACAAATGTTTCAACTTTGTTTTAAGACTTTTGTTTTGAAGTTGAGTAAATTATAAGAGCAAAGTTCAGTTTCTTTAAAATGATATATGAGAACTAAGTATTCCCAAGGGTAAATGTTTTCACAATCAAGATGAGGGGAAACTGAGATTTCCAAAGTGTTTCGAAAACGAAAAGGGAACATTGATTTAAAAGAGCTTTTAAGTTATGTTTGAGTAATTATTCAAACCAGAGAAGAAGTTGTTTTAAAAAATCATATGAGCTGAGTATATTTGGTTTTAGTATTAAGCACCGATATGGGGACACAAATTCATATTAACTCAAGCCCCCCATAAACCATGTAGCCATCATGACCAGAAAAAAGTCATACTTTTTAGATAATTCCTTAGTGTTTTTTAGCACAGACTAGTGGATTCACTTAGTTGTTTAGGTTCTATAATGATGGCAAGGTATAGGAAGGTCCTCGACAATGTGAGGTAAAATGTTATACCATCACTTATGCTCATAGTATTGGTTGTTGGTTAGAGAATCTTCTGCAAAAGTTATATTACTTTTTATATTAGTAAAGTTAAGTTTGTTATTATTTTACCTTTTAACGAACTAAGATTTTTTTCAAATGTTTTATACAATTTTTATATATATCGCATGTGTTTTATTGCTTTATATTGAGTTCAATTATTCATGAGTTGTGAAGATCCAAGGTAAATGTGTTTCTTCCATAGTCTCTTTCAAGCCTATGTATGTTAGCATTAGAAATCGCATACTCGTACATTGAATGTACTGATGCCAAATGGCATGCATCGTATTATGATGCAGACGCAGGTAAATAGAATCAACATCTATCGCCCCGTTAATCTTGAGTATTCAAAGTCTGTTGGTGAGCCTCCTCGCATTTCAGAGGACTCTTTTATTTGCTTTCTAGTATAGTTAATTACGATGTTGTGGTGTTTGTCCCAACATCCATCTCAGTTGTTTTAGAGGCTTCATAGACAATCAATAGTTCAGTAGTCTTTATATTATCATTCTTATGTTAAAGACTTGGTTTCCATTCTTGACCAAGTTGAATGTTTGATTCTTTTAACATGCTAAGTTATATTCTTTATTTATTTGAGTAAGTTCATTTGATCATTGTAAAAATGCTAGAGTCTTCCGCTGAGTTAAGTAAGCCAGGCCAAGGGTCCCTTGAGGACAACAATGGATTTTCGAGTGCTAGCCATGCCCAGGGGGTAGGATCGAGGCGTGAAAAACATGGTATCATAGCACATATTTCAAAAGTCCAAGGAAGTTTATGAAGACGTTTCTGTAGAGTCCTAGTTATCAGTGTGAAGCGAACCACACTTATAATAAGGAGGCTACAACATTTATGGAATTATCTCACTTCTTTCACATTCTTTTCGTGCTTTAGAATTTGATCTCTAAAAAGTTCCTTCCAATTCGTGCTTGCGTGTATTTCAGATAATCATGCATCTACGAAGAGCAGTCAGAGGTTGTCAAGCTAGGAGGAATGTTGAATATAAGGATCAAGGGGTACCCAATGCACCGAAGTGCAACCCAGGGAGAAGTTACTAATGTCGTGTTCAGAGAAGCAATAAAGATTCTTAGTCAGGATATGACTAATCAATTTGGGAAACATAGAGGAGCTAGGGAGGAATTGGTTAATACTTTGAGCATCTGAGAGTTTTTATGGATGAATCCTCCAAGCTTTACTAGATCTATCACTACCGATGATCTCGAGAACTTCATTGAGGAGATGATGTATGTATTCAATGTGATGCATGTTGCTGATACTGAGAGAGCTGAGCTAGCTCCATATCAAGTGAAGATTGTTTCTAGGACTTGGTTGGATCAGTGAAAATAGTGTAGACATGAGGATGCACAACCTGCGAGTTAGGCCTATTTTGAGGAAGCTTTTAGGGCATTTCTTTGCCGATGGATTGGAAGAGGCCAAGGTAAGTAAGTTCCTCACACTTAAGCATGATTGTCTAAGTGTGCATGAGTATGGGTTGAACTTCACCCAATTATCTCATTGTGCTCCAGAAATGGTTAAGGACATGAGGAGTAGGATGAGCTTGTTTGTCACTGGGTTGGGTCGTCTATCAAGCAAAGAGGGTAGATCAGCGATGCTGATAGGTGACATGGACATATCAAGGTTGATGGTTTATATGCAGCAGGTTGAGGATGAGAAGTTGAGGGACATAGAAGAGTTCAAAAGTAAGAAAGCTAATATATGGAATGAATCTGGGCAACAGAAGGGTAGTGTGAATCCTTCGTCATTTTAGAAGCAAAAAAGACCTGCAAAATCATCTACTAGTGCACCTGTACCCATAAACAAAGGTGAGTATAATGGCAAGAATTTGCAGAACATCAGAGCTAGACCAACACAGTCTCAAGGTAGTGTGGCACAATAAGGTAGTTTGGCTTCTGTATGTGGTAGGTTTGATAGAAACCACTCGGGTAAGTATCGTGATGGGCAAGAGGGGCATTTCATGATAGAGTGTCCTAAGAATAATCAAGGTAGTGGATATCTTGGAAATAGAGCCCTTTCTTCATCAGTTACTCCACCAGACAGGGTTGTACCTAGAGGAGCTACTTCTGGAGCTAGATGAGGAGCAAACAACCTCTATGCAATCACTAATTGCCAAGAGCAATAAAACTCTCTACATGTTGTCACTAGTATGTTCAAAGTCTTTGCCTTTGATGTTTATGCTTTCCTTTACCGAGGAGCAAGTTTATCTTTTGTAACCCCGCATGTTGCAAATATGTTTGATGTTATTCCTGAGAAACATTGTGAACCCTTCCTTGTTTCCACACCTGTTGGGGAATCTATTCTAGCTGAGCGAGTTTATCATGATTGTGTCATTTCCATCCATCAGAAAGACACCATGGTTGATTTAGTTGAGTTAGACATGGTAGATTTCGATGTCATTCTAGGTATGGACTGACTTCATGCCTGTTATGCATCAATAGATTGTAGAACTCGAGTTGTCAAGTTTCAGATTACTAATGAGTAGTCATATAATGGAGTAGTAGTTCAGCAGTGCCTAAGATTCATTTCATGTCATATTAATTTCGAAAAGTTGTATATATTACTTAGTCCAAGTTAAAGACTCTACTGTTGGGGTACCTCCCATTCAATCAATAACTATAATAAAAGAGTTTCCAGAAGTCTTTCCTTATGAGCTACCCGGAGTCCCTCTTGAGAGAGAATATAATTCGGCATAGACATCATTCCAGATACTCGTCCTATCTCTATTCGGCCATACAGAATGGCACTAGCAGAGTTTAAAGAGTTGAACGAGTAGGTAAAAGATCTGTTAGATAAGGGCTTTATTTGACCAAGTGTCTCACCTTGGGGCACTCCAAACATGTTTTTTAGAAAGAAAGATGGTTATCAGCTTCAGAGTGCTTCCTTTTTCTTGAAAATTGACCTCAGATCAGGCTTCCATCAGTTGAGAGTAAGGGAATATGATATTCCTAAGACAACTTTCAGAACCTGATATGGTCATTAGGAGTTTTTGGTTATGTCTTTTGGTTTGACTAATGCACAAACAACGTTCATGGATCTTATGAATAGTATTTTCAAACCTTATTAAGATATGTTTGTTATCGTCTTTATTAATGAGATGCTAATCTATTCAAATAATGAAGAAGATCACGCGAGTAATCTCACAACAGTTCTTCATACTTTGAAAGATAAAGAGTTTTATGTCAAGTTATCAAAGTGTGAGTTTTTGCTTGAGTTTGTGGCGTTCTTGGGCCACATAGTTTCCTGTGATGGAACTAGAATTAATTCTCAAAAAAATTGAGGCATTGTTGGATTGTCCTAGACCCACCTCACAAACTGATATTAGGAGTTTCTAGGGTTTGGCTGGCTATTATAGAAGGTTTGTAGAGGGTTTCTCATCCCTTTCATCCCCTTTGACCAAGTTGACTCAAAAGACAACGAAGTTCCAATGGTCTAAAGATTGTGAGACAAGATTTGTGGTGTATGGTGATGCATCTAGAGTCAGCTTGGTTGTGTTTTAATGTAGAATGACAAAGTCATAGCTTATGCCTCTAGACAGTTTAAAGTTTATGAGAAGAATAACCCAACACATGACATAGAATTGGCTATTGTAGTATTCATATTGAAAATATGACGTCATTATTTCTATGGTGTTCATGTTTATATATTCACCAATCATAAGAGCCTTAAATATGTGTTCACCCAAAAAGACCTTAATCTCATAGAGGAGGTGGTTAGAATTACTCAAGGATTATAACATGAGTACTCTTTACCACCCAGGTAAGGCTAATGTGGTTGTTGATGCTTTAAGTAGATTATTTATGGGTAGTACCGCCCATATTGTTGAAGAAAAGGGAGTTAGCAAAATATGTGCACGGACTTGCAAGCATGAGAGTCAAACATACGGATTCCACAGAAGGAGGTATAGTGGTGACAAATGGGGTTGAGTCATCATTAGTGTTAGAAGTGAAATAAAAGCAAGACCAAGATCCCAATTTTCTTGAATTTAAGGCAAATGTTCATAAGCAAAAAGTATTAGCTTTTGAACAAGGGGAGATAGTGTATTAAGGTATCAAGGTAGGTTTTGTGTACCAATAGTGGATGGAATCCAAAAGAGTATCACGGAGAATGCTCAGAGATCCAGATATTCCATTCATCGGGGTTCCATAAAGATGTATCGCGACGTGAGAGAAGTCTATTGGTGGAATGACATGAAGAAGGGCATTGCAAAGTTTGTTGCTAACTGTCCAAATTGCCAAAAGTCAAAGTAGAGAACCAAGGGCAAAGTGGTTTGGCCCAGAATATAGAACTTCCTGAATGAAAGTGGGAGAAGATTAATACGAATTTCATTAGAGTCTTGCCAAGGTCTAGTAGACATCATGATTTTATTTGGGTGATTATCGACAGAATGGCAAAATCAACCTACTTTTTGTCGGTAAAGACTACCCATACAATAAAAGATTATGCTAGGTTATATATTCAGGAGATGGTAACACTTCAGGGAGTTCCAGTCTCCATTATTTACTGGACAATTGTGGAAATCTTTTTAGAAAGGTTTGGGTTCAAAGGTGAACTTAAGTACTGTCTTTCATCCTAAAAATGATGGGCAAGAATACCACACCATTCAGACGTTATAAGATATGTTGAGGGCATGTATGATTGATTTCAAAGGTAATTGGGATGATCAACTATCTTAATTTGAGTTTTCTTACTACAACAGTTACCACTCTAGCATCCAAATGGCTCCCTATGAAGCTCTATATTGGATAAGATGTAGGTCTCCTATTGGATTGTTTGAAGTTGGTGAAATTGGGTAGATAGGAACAGATTTAGTTCAACAAGCTATGGAGAAGGTGAAAGTAATTCAAGAGAGGTTGAAAACGACACAGAGTCATCAAAAATACCACACTAATGTTAGGAGAAGGGCGTTAGAGTTCGAAGTAGATGACTGGATATATTTATTAATGGTTATCAAGATGACCAATTTGATCCATCTTATAGTAAGAGTGGATTTCATGAAGTCAATAGATCTGAAATTCTAGAGATATGAAGGGGGTGAACTCTGGGAATATTATTGATGATGATATTTTGCGAGGAAATATTGAATTTAAAGTAATTACAAGCAAGCACAAAATTGGGCCAAAGAAATGTAAGACATGTCGTCTTTATTAAAGTGATAATGGAATATTGTGTAATTGATGTGACAAGGTTTTATCCATCTCTGAGTTCAAAAATCATATTGGTACTAAGCTCAATAAAATATTCAAACAAGGACCATATATTATTGGGATTAAAACAACCATGATTTTTGAAATCAGAGATGGTTAGCATTTTGTCACAGAAATTACACAATATTCAATTATCGCTGATAATAATAGAATATTGTGTAGTTGATGTGACAAGGTTCTATCCATCATTGAGTTCAAAATTCATGTTGGTTTTAAGCTCGATAAAGGATTCAAACATGGACGATACATTATTGAGCTTAAAACTAGCGAGATTTTTTTAACTTAGTGATGCATAGAAACTTCTCACATCAATTGCCCAATATTTCATTATCACTGGTAATAATGACAACATTTCTTACATTTCTTTGGCCCAATAGCTTGCTTGTAATCACTTTACATATAATATTTCCTCGCAAAGGATTGTCATCAATATCAATGTTCAAGAGTTGACCCCCTTCGTATCTCTTGAATGCCAGATCCAGTGACATGAAAAAATCCACTCTTACAATAAGATGGAACAAATTGGTCATCTTAGTAACCTTTAGTAAATTCCATTTATGATAACTTTTTTGGAATTCGAACCTGAGACCTCTTGGTTAAAGATGAAAGAGTATTTAAGAGTTACCATTTCAGAACAACCCTTATTGGCTAATTAACTAATCAACTTGATTGTACTAAAATCAAACTCTAATTAGGCTACTAGATATTTAGAGCCGTAGATTTGGGTAGGTCCGTCGGGCCGACTTGGCCTAAATCGTGATTTCATAGTGTTGGGTTACAATTTTTGTAGCCCATTTCTGAAAATGACTTTTAGCCCGACCTAAATAAGTATGTCGATTTTCGGGGCTTGAGAAATATGGATAGGGCTGACCCATGGGCTAAAAAAATTAATCAAAAAATAAAAATAAAATAGTGTATTAAAAATAACAAGAGTCCAAACTAAAATCTGTTAAAAGTTTGAAATATTTCAATTAAATATAAATTATGTTTATAAAATATGTACTACATAAAATAAAATTTTCAAAAATTTCTAGGGAATCACTACATAGGTCTTAACCTATGGAATGTTGTCATAGTTTTTTGTGTTTCATTATGATCACTGAAAAACAATTATGTTAATATTTCTATTTAGATTTTATGTTTTTACTTGAAATCAAACATAATAAATATTATAAAGATAATTTTGTTTGTGGATTTGATTAACAACTAGTAACACTAACACCATGTAATATTGTCTTGTCGATATATATGATAACTTTTTAAATTATAATGTAATTCAAAAAATTATAAAAAAATATACTTTTACAAAAAGATAGTTTACCCAGAAAAGCCTTTAATCGACGTACTGGTGGGCTAGACCAGCCATTTTCTAGCCCACACCTAAAATTGGCTAGCCCGACCTAGGTGAATTTTTTAATATAATCCACTCAAAGTGATACTTTTGATAACCAAACGATATGATTAATTTTTAATTTAAATGTAACATAAAAAAAAGAAAAACAAATCTATTATAAAAGTTGAATAATCACCCATGAAGTTTTAAACTTATGTATTTAGGAGTTTTGCATTGGCTGAGTTAGATAAAAAAAATTATTTATTTTTTTAAAAATGTAGTTGACACTATTTTTGCTATATCTCAAAATAGAAATGGTTAAATAATGTTTATCTTACCAAATATGAATATTTAAATCTATAATATAAATTGAACCACTAGCTCATTACAAAAATAATTTTGTTTGTAGATTGAAGAAATTAGATTTTATTTCATTTATTCGATGTTGAATTAATCACTTATTCTTAGTAAGAAATTTTTTTGGACCCAAGAAAAAAATGAAGTTTCAAAAACATATTATTAGTTATTTATTCTATTAAATCGGATACATCAAACAAATACTACAACAAGAATGATCTTTAAAATATGAATCTTTTAAATAAAAGAGAGTATTTGTAAGCGATAGTCTATGTAATACAGAAGAAATGAACTTCCAACATGTTGATTTATTTTCAATTTTGAAGAATTGTTGAAAAGGATTTTTGCTTGAATTGAATTACATCATCGTCATTGTCATCAACGTCCTCTTTAGTGTTTTAATTGTTTTCATCTTATCCGTAATAAGTTGAGTTTTGTGATTGAATGAGAGGGATTGTTCAGTGGAGGACCTACCTTGGTCCAAGGGGTGTCGAGCGACACCCCTTCTTAGGAAAATTACATTGTATATAGTGGTTAAATTTAAGTTATATAAATATAAATACATAAATTGGTACCTCTTAAAACAAGTTGAAGGCTCGGTCTATTGGTTAGGGACTTACAAACACTATATGAGGTCGTGTGTTCAAGCCTTGCTAGCCTATTTACAATTTTTTTACTATAACCACTGACACCCCTTAATGAAAATCCTGTAAAAATTTTAAAACCTAATTTTCTCACAATTGGAGGTGTAAATTTTAGCTAATAATTGTAAATCGTCAGATATAAGGTGGCAATTTTAGCCAATATTTGTGAATCGGCCCATCTAATTAATCTATATTTAAATGAGTTGGATAACTTATATTTTAGTTGGGCAAATATGAGCTTCATTAGATATTATTAACCAAAAATATTACGAACAAATATGGATAAATATGGGCATCTATATACAAACTCATATTTATAAATATAGAAAACAAGTCTTCAAAATTTTATAATATATTTTCAGATCAATAAAAGCAATCAAGCGCATCCCTCATGCACGCCTCTAACATTATCTACCCACCCCTAGCTTCTTACCTTCGTCTACTCCAATCACCATACCATATCCCTCGGGTGAGGGATTGAAACCTAGATCAAAGTCAAAAGTTGGTGTAGGGGTTGAGAATCAGGTTTGGGGTATGAAGTTATAGTCAAGAATGGGAGTTATGCCATTGGTTTGGATTCAGGGTCGCAATCTGGATATAGTGTTAGTCCAACGGGTAGGTTAGTGGTTTGATAGTGGGTTATTAATTAGGAGTAAGGTCCTAGGTGTGGGATAGATCAATAGATGGATTTTGGGTCAAGATCAGGATATGGGAGTCGAGAGTCGGGTCATAGTATCCTTATCAGGATTGAGAGTTAAGTCTCAAACCGAGGTAGAAATGGATAGTCAATACTCGAGTGAGGCTTGAGAAACCCACCATCGTCATCACTCAAACTCTATAAAGTTCTCTTTCTTGTTTTCATTTCCTTAATTTTTCAGCTTTCCATTTCTCTATGGGATCAATACAAACTTTCAGGATGCAAAAAAACTTTTTGTTTATACATACCGATTTTTTCTTAGGTTACTTCTACAGAGTTTTTATATTAATAGAACTTAAGATATGACTCGTTATAAGAGTCATGTTCTTTAATGAACATATGAATATTCATAAGGGTCATCTTCTTTCATGAACAAATAACTTTTCATAAGAGTCGTGTTCTTTAATTAACAAAACACTTTTCATAACAATCATATTCTTTAATGAATAAATGTGTCTGTTCAATTTAAAATCTCTATATATTACAAAATATTCAAAATTTTGTTTCCATTATGATACAAACGTTTGAATTTGATTACCATCTTAATATAAATATGTGAATTAAGATTTTGGTGTTTGGATCTGAATATACATCTCAATGTTGATGAATGATACATTTTCTCTCATTTAAGGTCTATTTAGTTTGATAATTTGTTTCCTCAGTGCCTAATTTTGTCCTATTCTGATAGGATATTGATGATGTGAAGCTATGAAGACAATTGGACAAGGCGAGGAATGATGTTTGAAAGAATGACTACTAATGCAAGAAGAAGTGCAAACTATACATTGTTGGTCTCTTAAAAAAAGGGTGGATCTCCAATTGAGCAACACCTCACCCAAAATTATATTACATAGCACTCGTGTCTATCAAATCAAGTCAGCAGACTCTAGCAGCCAGAAGAGGCGATGTGGCAAATGAGAAAGGCAACCTTGATGAACATTGCTTAAAATGATAGTGTGAAGAGAAAATATTGAATGCTTGAAAGGCTAGAGAAGGAGTTCATACTCGGAGATTCACCAAACGTGAAAGGCTTACTCAATCGAGTTCGCCAACAGAGGTTCAAAACATCTGAAGCATAGAGCATCAGAAGGCGAGCTGAGGAGCAAGAGGCGATACGCTGAACGAGTTGAGCAAGCCCAACTAATGTCGTCGATTAAGTCATGTATTGGAATTTTGGGCCTAACATTGGAAAATATAAATACTCAAAGGAGAGAGAAATTAGAGACCAAATGACATAGAATAGAAAATATCATAGTGTGTGAAGAGTTTAGAGAGAGAGAATACTTTACTTTCAAAGAACATTTTGCTAACTTTTGGAGTTTTACAATTTTGTGCTTGAAATTCACCAATTGAAGTTGAATCTAAGGTGATTTACTTGTAATGTCTTAATTTAATGTTACCCATGTCTGCTTTCATGGAAGGCATAATCTCTTTATTTTTTGTGATGAGTGGATAAAACCCCAAGATTTAAGCGTGTAATTTGGGCTGGGTGCTGATTTAATGTAGTGGGCATTGCTCTATGCTCTGTTTTACTGTTGTTCATACATGTATTTGGTCTAATTAGCATGGGGTTAATTTATGGGTTAACTTCGCAAAATTAATTTCTACTTGTGATCTCTTATTGATGCTCGAAAGAGATTTATTGGACTGGGTAATTAGTTTGATACTGACAATTTCGGTTTGATGTATGTAACTTGCTTGAAAATAGACATTATGAGTCAGATCTATTTATCAATTTTTTGAAAGAGGGAATAGAGTAAGGTATTGGGTTGTTTAGGTTGACATTCAGATGAGACTGAAAGGAGATTTTATGCACAGATGCTTTGAGATCGAAAGATGATTAGCGTCAATGAAGATGACTTAGCCTATTAATGAATGTTTATCACTATAAAACAATACAATTACCCCATGTGAAATCAATTTCCAATTCGCACACCACTGGATTACTTGTTAACACTTGAAATCTTTGACATTTTAGTTTAATTGTAATAATTGATAGCCAAAAATTTATATAAAATTGTTGGATGTATCCACCCATTTGTTCTTACTATTGCAAATGAATGATCTTAAAATTCAAATCTCTTGATAGAATTTATCCACGACATACCATTCTCTGCGGGATTCTACCCCGACTCTTCGTTGGATTTTCGATTGACTATGATCGTTGTCCCTTTTAATTGTTTTTAAGGAGGACATTAGAGTGTTATCAAATATTAAGATGTTATCTCTAAATCTGAACACTGAATAGTTAATACTATTTTTTTTTTCAATATATGAATGTGTATGTAAAATTAACAATACATTAATGAAATATTATAAACATTTCATTTCAACAAAAAAAAAATATTAATTTTGATATAAAAAAAAAATTCTAAGTGTTTATATTTTATTTTTAAAAAATTAAATTATATAATATACAAATAAAAGTTATTGTAACATGAATTTTTTTAAGAATTCAACATAAACATCGCTTCATAAAGAGAATGATTCAACTGATCAAATCTCCTTTTTCAGATTTAATTGGACAAATATAAGATAATATAATAATCATATCATATATCATATGATATATTATTATAAGTGGGGAGCTCCAAAATAACAGTTGAATTACCATTTTAATCCTACACAAAATATTAATTTAATCAAATATCTTAATAAATAATAATATTTTAATTATATAATGATAAAATTAAAAGTCCAGCAACTATAATTCTAAAATATAAAATTTATTATTATTCATATGCATTAAACCGGACAAGTAATAGATGGTTCATCTGCCAGTAATTATGATAGTAGCGAATTTCCTCAATGATAATTAGAATACAACCTTTTTACATTTGAGCATTTATTAGTTTGATTGAAGCTTCTACCTGTTATATTTGTTCATCTATCAATACTTATTCATATTGTTGTAATATGTAGTAACATAGAATACAATGTTTTCTCCACAAAATATTTTTTTGTCTAATTTTGTTCATTCTTTTTCTTAATTTTTTGTACTTGCAATGTATAAATCTCATTACAATGGCTATACGCAGTTGTTTTTTGAAATAGTTTTTCCGTCTACAACAATAAAACTTTTGAATTTCTTTAGTTACCTAATTTACTTGATAATGAATGATTTTATCTATTCCATTAAATTATGCTCAATGATCTATATATATATATATACACACACACACACACACACACACACCGACACTAGTTTAACAATAAGTTTTGCACAAAATAACATTAAGTTTATTTTGTGAATGATCATAATATATATATATATATATGTTATTCACATGAACCTATGAAGACGGTCAATGGAATTTTTTATTAGTTAAATGCAATAATATATATTATTATTTCAATTTGATAAGGTTCAATCATGTAATTATCATATCTCACTAATATTACCTTATAGATGATATTTTATGTGTATTTTTCTTGTCATGTAACTAGAAAACTTCCTAACAATTTGAATCACATAAGTAGTATTGATAAATAATGTAATTCTCTTGTCTTGGGCATACGAAAAAACAAATCGTTACAATTCTCTAACTCTTGAGAAGTTGAATAATTTTAGGAAAAGATATTTAGAGGCATATATTTAAATCACAAGAAAAATTGTTTAAAAAAAAAAGAAATGAATATAGACTACAATAAAATTAAACTAATACAAACTTCAACTGACGTTATTACATATCATATAAAGTTTTCTTCATTGAGAATGTTTAAATACTAAAAAAAGTAACTCAATAAAATAGAAGGACAATTTTTCTATTGTAATAATAATTTTGAAGCAAACAACCTGACAATCTAAGTCACATAAGTAGCATTGATAAATAAAGTCATTCTTTTGTGTTGAGCATAAAAAAACAAATCGTGAAAATTCTCTAAATCTTGAGAAGTTTAATAATTTTAAAAAGAGATATTCAGAAGCATATATCAACATCACAAGAGAAGTTGTTAACAAAAAAAATGAATTTAGACTATATCATATTAACTTCATATATTGGAACATAATATATTACTGTATATACTAAGAAAAAAAAATATTAGATCACCATAATTATTTTTCTCAAGTACTCGAGGTTAAGGAATATACCCTCTTACGATAGAACAATTTATTTCATCAGAATAGTCGTACCTCATATTCCGCGAAACTTCGAACTCACTCAACGACAATAAATCACATGAAAATTTTAAAAATGCAAGAAGAAAAAGAATAAAAGATTAAAAAAATTGTGGTTGAAAAATTGAGAGGAAACCCCTCTATTTATAGTCAACAAATGGTAGTATCAGCAACTGTTTTTTGTGTCTTATTTGAAAATTCATGACCTTCCCAAGGAGTCATAACCCTTTATAAAATTCACAATTTATTAAAAAAGTCACAACTATTTGGAAAAATTACAACTGTTGGAATAATCTTTCCAACGCCAAAAAGTTTTTGCGATTCCGAGTTCGTATATTTGGAAGTTGGGATGTTGGAATAAGGATAGTCTAATATAGATATTTAAGGGGTAATTTGGTATTTTTCATACCCAATTTATTAAATCCATTTTTAATTAAATAATTGGAGTCAAATCTGAGTGAGTTCAGTTTACGCCTTTGAAAAATAGAGTTAGGGCTTCTGGAGAAAGAAAGGAAGAGAAAGGAGAAGAGCAAAAGCAAGATTCGCTAAGAATGATCGATTTTGGTTGTGGATTCGCCAAAGAATTTCTCCTAAAAGGTATGTGAGCCTTTCAAAACATTGGGTTTGTTCACCATGTGCCAAACATGTTTGATTCAGCGTTAATTCATACTATGAAGATTGGAATTTGGATGTTCTTGATAATTGTTCTTGAATTCATTTTCGTTCTTGAACATGAGTAGAGATTTTGGAGTTTATTGATGTTAAAGTGTTGCCTATTGAGTTCTCTAAGTTAGATCTTGTGTATAGGACTTGGGTACATGAATCTAAATTGCATCTGAGAAACAAAATCGTGTTAAATTGATTTAAAATCAGAAAACGAGGTCAAAAGTTCGCTAGATTTCACTAGAAGGAATAGGTGGCACGACACACCCCCGTAGCGCCACGCCCGAAATTCGTCCATATCGTCATTTTTCATCAACTTATGTTCATTTATTCCATTTAAGTTCTTCAAAAGTGCTCTAACACTTTCTATTGATTCTAACTACTTCAAAGGATTTCTAAACACTTAGAAGTCATTGAGAAACATGAATCATAATCTTGAATCCATGATCCAGTTCAAGGAAAGTTAAGATCAAAGTTAAGAGAAGTCAAAAGTCAAGTAAGAAGAGTTCATTTCAAATTTTCATAAGTCTTTTACAAACGTTTCAACTTTGTTTTAAGACTTATATTTTGAAGTTGAGTAAAGAGTAATAGAAAAGTTCATTTTCTTTAAAATGATATATATGAACTAAGTATTCCCAAGAATAAATGTTTTCACATTTAAGATGAGAGGAAACTGAGATTTCCAAAAGTGTTGTTAGGACCCTCAACATGAATTATGGTGTTTCATGTGTCTAAAAAGGTTTAAAATATGTTAATTAAGTGTTTTCAATCATGCATGCTTGATTTGAAGTCATTTGGAGGTCAAACGTCCAAGAACGTTCGGTGACGTTTGAAAGTTAACCTTAAGACGTGCATATGTGTCTTGACATGTTTTACGTGTTAGTTTTGGTTGAAACTTATGTGAAAAGTACTTAAATCATATATGAGTGTATTTACGTCATAAACATCTGGGTACGACTCCCCAAGGGCCCCACAAAAGGCCGTCAAGGAGGACCCCAAACACTGCCTAGGCACTGCCTTGGAAGTGTCAAATGACGACCTTGAATGACGCCTCGTAGGTGGAACTACACCCCGTCGATGGGGAGGTGTAGTCCAACACTTAGCCTGGAGTAGGCTCAGCTAAGGACCAGCCTCAGACCCAAACGACGATGGCCACCAACGGACTGTCGTTTGGTCTACTGGCCGTTGATGCGTCTTGCAACATCACTGTCAGGCGAACTGTTTTATTAAGGGGTGAATGGGAAATTCACCCCACGTCCTAATCTTACACTAGGTGGTTGTTTTACCTATTTTTGGGTATACTAAGTTAGTTATTAAGATCAAAACCCCAAATCCAATTTATATTCTCAAAAAAATAGACTTTCCTCCCAAACCAAACTCTCTCTAGAAACCTCCATTGAAGATGAAGCTCAAGAACAGCTTGGAGCTCGTATTCCCATGGGTTCTTCATGAAGATTTCGTGGTTTTCTCCTACAATAAGGTATGGTGATCCTTTATCTTTAGACAATCTTCCATCTAAAGAGTTCCTTCAAATCTTTTCAATGAGAATTCTATGATCAAATTGTATGTTCTTCAATCTAGCCATTGGTTCTTTCTCAAAACATTTTCAAAATCTTTATTATGATGAATTGATGTTAATGTACTGATTTTAAATTTAATTTCAATCCAATTGCACGATGAACCCATGTTCCCTCCAGTTCTCAAATTAGCCTATGTTATGGACATTGTGATCTTGATTATGTGTTGGTTGAATTGTGATTCTATTATGTTGACTTGCTTTTATCTACTGCCTATTATGTATATTGATGGTGAATTTTTTATGTGTGATCCATGTGGATCAAGGTTTAAAGGTTTGAAATGAGATTAGCCTATGATTCTTCTATCTTCTATAGATTGCTACTGTAGTGTATTCAATGTGAGCTCGATTCTACGGCAATTCAAGTAGGATTTTATTTAGGTTATGTTATATTTATCTAATGCCCTATATTGGTATTATTGATGAATTGTTAGTATTGATAATTGATGATCAAAGCAAGGGAGATTTGGTAAGATTGCTCTATTCCTCTACTTTTCTATAGAATAGATAGTAAAATTGGCCTTGTATAGCATTGAGTGGTATGGTCCACTTATGGTGGCGGTGTTTACTTCTTTTCAATCTATATATGTGTTTATTATGGCCTTGAAGGCAAATTGGTGATAGATGAAGGTGTAGTTATGATGATCACATTATGTAAAGCTTATGCCTAGTTTCTATTCTAGTCTATGATCTAGGAGTCTTGAATACAAGTGTTGAAGTTGTCTTGACTCCTACGCTAGGATGTGATGTGTGGTCTAGCTTGAAGGTGAATTATGGTCTTAACTGGGTGGCTGCCTCAATGTGTTGTTGATAACCATTATTTGATCATGTTGACCAATGGACATACACTCACACATTATGCATGCTTACAAGTAGTATAGGTGGCTAAATGAAAGGGTATTCTCATATGCACTCATGTCTACTACTATGCATGTAAAGTATATGTGTCCATCAAGTATGTTATGTATCGCTTAACTAGGCTGACTTTATAGGTGTACTACTATAGATAAGGGTATTGACCTTGTCTATGCATTGCACATGTGTGCCTTGATAGTATATGTCCTAGGTTGGTTATCTATGTATATGAATATGAAGGTATGAGTATGTTAGTGCATAGTGTCTAAATGTGTTTATATGAAAGGATTGCCCATATATATATACCTATACACTTATGCATGAATAAAGTATAGGTAGAACATTTGTGGTCTAAGGATGTTTCTGTGAAAGGTTTGCTCACATATATGTATACACACACCCACATGAAAGTATTTCTATGATGCATGTATGATGATCTAGTCAATAAAGGGCTCTTGAAAGGTGTTCTCAAGGGTATCCTAAATTAGATGTGCTTGAATATGCAATGTCCATGTGAAAGGGTTTATCACATGATCTAGGTTGATGAAAGGACTCTATCATCTATAACCTATGAGCTAAGCATATGAGGGCTTAAATTTCCTAAGCATATGTTTTATAAAGTAATGTAATAAAGGCTTTTTAAATAAAGGGAACTTAGCTTAGCACCGAGTGCACTTGAATATTAGGGGTGTCCCTTCCCAATGTGTGAAGGTAGGTTAACCATAATTCTCATGAGGTGGATAACTAAAATGCCCCATTTGGCATAAAGAGGGCTTCCATATATGCCTCCAAGTTCGATAAACTATGATTTCCCCATAGGACCTAGCAAGTGATATCACCTAAGATGCTAGTATGATGTTAATGTTCTACTTTGGCTAAGTAGAGCACCTTCCTTTGGTGTAAGGCTCTACAACACAAAATTCCATGTTAGCACCCAAGGTCTTTGTGTCGGTTAAGGCTATAGTTTCCCTAAAGTAAAATGGACAATGGAAGTAAAGAACTAGACCCTAACTAGGATAGCCTAAGGGATGTTACTTACTGTATGTAAGGGTATGAGACTTTACATATGCATAGCACAAGTAGCTCTTAAAAGGAGTTCTATATGTATATGTATATTTATATAGCTCTTATGCATGACATTATGGTATTAACATACTTGTTATAATAATATGCATAGTATGAGTCCATGGTGTCTATTTGATGTGATCTCACCTTATATGCATGAGGTTTAACTTATTGATTATATGATGACAATCTCTCTTGTTAGGCATGTGGTTGACTAAAGTTGTCATGTTGATGTATGAAGTAAATGTTGATGCTTGTGGTCTCTTTGTAGGTTTACTTAGTATGTGTGAGGTTATTGGGGCTTCACATGTACATTGCACTAGTAGGCTTAGATTGGGATTATGGGTAGAGTTCTTATGATGTCTTTATGAAATAATGTCCAAGTATGCATTAGTTAACTATTGCCTTACTATGATGTTGTTGGTAGTGTTGACTTGAATGTTGTCTTGGAATGAGTATTATATGTGGTTCATGAAGTATGTTGGTTCACATGAGAAATATGTGTCTAATGAGATGCTATGCTTCTATGAATGTTTATGTTGACTTAATGAAGGTTGTATGAATGTTCACCTTGATGACCTTAAGATGAGTTTTAGTGTGGATAGTGGAATGCGACACTATTCGTGCATTGCACCAAGTGTTACTAGAGGTTACTTGGGGGTAAGTGAAGTAAGGTAAAAGAAAGGTAATACTATGAATATGATAAATGTGCCTTAAATGAATTACATGACTTTATGTGATGTTATGAATAATGTCCATGCCTATGTGAAGACTATGAGTTCGGTTGTGCTTATTGTATAAAGGATTTATGAAGTTTTATAAAAAGGCATACATGGTTTCAAAGTGAAATGTCCCCTTTTAAATGCATGTTTTTGCATGGTTGCCATACTTAGTGAATTCTTGTACTAACACTATTCTTCTCTAACTTTTTACACAAAGTGTAGGTTGTGGATTCTTAAAGGTTGTCTAGAAGGTGAAGGGCTTGATATGTCATTCCCAAGCTCGAGAAAAGGGATCCTTAAGTTCAAAGATTTCCTACATTATGTTTATGTAAAGCTATGTAGTAGTATAGCTATGTTTTATATTGTTAGAGTCATGTGTCTAATGTACTCTAATGGTGTTGAGTCTAAGATGGCAAAGAGACTTAAAGTCTAACTATGTCAATATGGTATTTTATATGTATAATGGAAGTGATGTTCTAGCATATGATGTGCTATAAAAGTTTTAAATTTTCTTCTAATTTACCTATGACAATGGGATGAATGATAACTATGGGCTTGTATAAGACCTCCGAGAGGTCAAGTACGCCATGTTACTTATAGGGGTGCTCCTCGGTCGTGACAAACGTGGTATAAGTGCATGAGGTTATAAAAGTAGTTTTAGGGTCCAAAGTCTCGTGTTGCTACGTCTAGTAGAGTCTCATTCATTGGTGGTGAGTCGTGACACATCCATGAGCGGGAGGCTATAGGATGATAGAGTTTCCCTTCTTCATCATTCTCATGTCGTGCCATATAACTTAACTCAATAAGATCTCTCTCTTATGTTTTCTTGTCCGGTGGTCTTTTAGATGTGATTGGTTGGATGAGATGATATCTCTATGCTCGAGGGAGAAAAGGTGAGTTTTGATACTTATCTTGGTTTTATGGTTTGATGAGTATGTGTGAAGGTGAATTATGGCATGCTTTGAAGATGTGGTGCCATTTATTGCTATATATGTGATTTAGGTGAAATGACATGTTATGTGAAGATTTATGGTATGATATGGTTATAACTTGTTAAAAGTTGTTATGGCTACAATAATTTTCCTTCTTGGATGATATGTTGTTATATGGTCTTGCATGATGGTAGCCTTATGTAGCCATCACGGCCAGAAAAGGGTCATACTTTTTAGATGATTTCTTAGTGATTTTAAGCATAGACTAGTGGATTCACTTAGTAGTTCAGGTTCTATATCGATGGCAAGGTATAGGACGGTCCTTGTCAACGTGAGGTAAAATGTTGTACTATTACTTATTCTCATAGTAATGGTTGTTGGTTAGAGGTTCTCCCACAGAAGTTATATTACTTTTTATATGAGTAAAGTTCAGTTTGTTATTGTTTTACCTTTAATGAACTAAGATTGTTTTTGGATGTTTTATAAGATTTTTATATATATCGCATGTGTTCTATTGCTTTACATTGAGTTGAGTTATTCATGAGTTGAGAAGAGCCAAGATAATTAAGTGTTTCTTCCATAGTCTCTTTCAAGCATATTTACGTTAGCATTCCAACTCACATACTCGTACATTCAATGTACTGATGCAAAATGACATGCATCGTATTATGATGCAGACGCAGGTACCAGAATCAACATCCATCGCCCCGTTAATCTTGAGCATTCAAAGTCTGTTGGTGAGACTCCTCACATTTCAGAGGACTCTTTTATTTGCGTTCTAGTACAATCAAATAGTATGTTGTGGGGTTTGTCCCAACATTCATCTCAGTTGTTATAGAGGATTCATAGACAATTAGTAGTTTAGTAGTCGTTACATTATCATTCTTATGTTAAATACTTGGGTTGCCATTCTTGGCCAAGTTAATTGTTTGATTCTTTTAACATTCAAAGTTATATTATTTAGTTATTTGAGTAAGCTCATGTGATCATTGTAAAATTGCTCGGGTGCTCTGCTGAGTTAAGTAAGTCAGGCCAAGGGTCCCATCGAGGCCAACAATGTTTTTCGAGTGCCAGCCACACCCATTGGGTAGGCTCGAGGCATGACAAACTTGGTAGAAAAGAAAAAAGATCAAAAGTCCAAGGAGTCTATGAAGTCGTATCAGTAGAGTCCTAGTTATCGGTGTGAAGTGCACCACATCTATAATTAGGAGGCTCCAACATTTAGGGAATTATCTCACTTATTTCATACTCTTTTCGTGCGTTAGTTTTATCTTTAAAAAGTTTCTTCTAATTGGTGCTTGCGCATCTTTCAGATAAGCATGCCTCCACAAAGAGCTGCCAGAGGTTATCTAGCTAGGAAGGTGTTGAGTCTCAGGATCAAGGGGTACCTACTGCACCTGAAGTGCAACCCTAGGGAGAAGTTACAAATACCGAGTTTAGAGAGGCAATAAGGATGCTTAGTCAAGATGTGACTGATTAATTTGGGAAACAGAGAGAAGCTAGGCAGGAAGTGGTTGATACATTGAGGATCCGAGAGTTCTTAAGGATGAATCCTCCAAGATTCACTTGCTCAATCACTACCGAGGATCCAGAGAACTTCATTGAGGAGATGAAGTATGTATTCAATGTGATGTATGTTGCTGATACTGAGAGAGTTCAGCTAGGTCCTTATCAACTTAAGAGTGTTTCTACGAATTGTTTAATTATTGGAAAGAGGGTAGACATCAGGATGCACCATCTGTAAGTTGGGCCTCTTTTGAGGAAGCTTTCTTTGAGCGTTTCTTTGCCCAAGAATTGAAAGAGGCCAAGGTACGTGAGTTTTTCACACTTAAGCAAGATTGTTAAGTGTGCATGAGTATGGGTTAAACTTCACCCAATTATCTCATTATGCTCCAGAAATTGTTAAGGACATGTTAAAATAGGATGAGCTTGTTTGTCGCTAGGTTGGGCCGTCTATAATGCAAAGAGGGCGGAGCAGCGATGCTCATAGGTGACATGGACATATCAAGGTTGATGGTTTATATGAAGCAAGTTGAGGAAGATAAGTTGAGGGACGGGGAAGAGTTCAAAAGTAAGAAAGCTAAGACATGGAATGAGTCTGGGGAGTAGAAGGGTAGTGTCGTTCGTCCTTCAGAAGAAAAAGGGACCTGCACAATAATCGCTAGTGCACCATCACCCATAAAAAAGGTGAGTATAGTGGCCAGAATTTGCAGAACTTCAGAGCTAGACCAACACAGTCTCAAGGTAGTGTGGCACAAGGAGGTAGTTGGGATCCTATATGTGGTAGATTTGGTAGAAACCACTCGGGTAAGTATCGTGATGGGCAAGAAGGGCATTTCATGATAGAGTGTCCTAAGAATAATCAAGGTAGTGGATATATTGGAAATAGAGCCTAATCTTCATCAGTTGCTCCACCATACAAAGCTGCACCTAGATGAGTTACTTCCAGTACTAGCGGAGGAGAAAACCGCCTCTAACCAATCACTAGTTGCCAAGAGTAAGAAAACTCTCTAGATGTTGTCACTAGTATGTTTAAAGTCTTTGCCTTTGATGTTTATGCTTTCCTAAACCCAGGAGCAAGTTTATCTTTTGTAACCCCGTATGTTGCAAATAAGTTTGATGTTATTCCTAAGAAACTTTGTGAACCCTTCCTTGTTTCTACACTTGTTGGGGAGTCTATTCTAGCCGAGCGATTTATCGTGATTGTGTCATTTCCATCAATAACAAAGATGCCATGGATGATTTAGTTGAGTTAGACATAGTAGATTTTGATGTCATTCTAGGTATGGATTGATTTCATTCCTATTATGCATGAATAGATTGTAGAACTCGAGTTGTTAAGTATTAGATTGTTAATGAGTCAGTCGTAGAGTGGAGTAGTAGCTCAGCATTGCCTAAGGGTCGTTTCATTTCATATTAGTTTTGAAGTGTTGTATCTATTACTTAGTCTGAGTTTATGACTCTACTGTTGAGGTACCTCCCGCTCAATCAGTTCCTATAGTAAAAGAGTTTTTAGAAATATTATGTGATGATCTAACCGGAGTCCCTCCTAATAGAGAAATAGACTTCAACATAGACATCATTCCAAATAATCATCCTATCTCAATTACGTCATACAGAATAGCTCCAATGGAGTTGAAGAGTTGAAATGATAGGTAAAGGATATGTTAGATAAGGTCTTCATTTGACCAAGCGTCTCCTTTTGGGGTGATCCGATCTTGTTTCTCAAAAAGAAAGATGGTTCCTTTAGGATGTGTATAGACTATTGCCAGTTGAACAAGGTTACCGTCAAGAATAAATATTCTCTTTCAAGAATTGAATATCTTTTCAATCAGCTTTTGGGTGCTTCTTGTTTTTTAAATAATTGACCTAAAAAAGGCTACCGTCAGTTAAGAGTAAGGGAATGTGATTTTCCAAACACAAATTTCAGAACCCGATATTGTCCTTAAGAGTTTTTGGTCATGTACTTTGGTTTGACTAATGCACCAGCAACATTCATGAATCTTATGAATAGTGTCTTCAAACCTTATTAAGGTATGTTTGTTATCGTCTTCATTGATGAGATGCTAATCTATTCAAGGAATGAAGACGATCATGCTAGTAATCTCACAATAGTTCTTCATACTTTGAAAGATAAGGAGTTGTATGCCAAGTTATCCAAGTGTGAGTTTTGGCTTGACTGTATGGTGTTCTTGGGTCGCATAGTTTCCTTAGAGGGAATTAGAGTTGATGCTCAGAAAATTGAGATAGTGCTGGATTGGCCTAGACCCACCTTCCTAACTGATATTAGGAGTTTCTTGGGTTTGGCTGGCTATTATGGAAGGTTTGTAGAGGGTTTCTCATCCATTTGTCCCCTTTGACCAAGTTGACTCAAAAGATAGCGAAGTTTCAATGGTTTGAAGTTGTGTGAGAAAAGCTTCGTGGTGTATTGTGAGGCATCTAGAGTTGGCTTGGGTTGTGTTTTAATGTAGAATGACAAAGTTATAACTTATTTTTTCCTCCAGCCAGTTGAAAGTTCATGAGATGAATTACCCAACACATGACATAAAACTGGTTGTTGTAGTATTCGATTTGAAAAGATGGCGTCATTTCTATGGTGTTCATGTTTATGTATTCAAGGATCATAAGAGACTTAAATATGCGTTCACCCAAAAGAGCTTAATATCAGATAGAGTATGCAGTTAAAATTACATAAGGATTATTACATGAGTATTCTTTACCACCCAGGTAAGGTTAATGTGGTTGATGATGCTTTAATCAGGTTATATATTGGTAGTACCACCCATGTTGTGGCATAAAAGAGAGTTAGCAAAAGATGTGCACAGACTTTCACGCATGGGAGTCAAACTTAAGGATTCCAAAGAAGGAAGAATAGTGCTGAAGAATGGGGTTGAGTCATAATTAGTGTGAGAAGTGAAATAAAATCAAGACAAAGATCCCATTTTGCTTGAATTGAAGGCAAATGTTTATAAACAATAAGTATTAGGTTTTGAACAAGAGAGATAGTGTATTGAGGTATCAAGGTAGGTTGTGTGTACAAATAGTGGATGGACTCCAAGAGAGGATCATGGAAGAAGCTTAGAGCTCCAAATATTCCATTCATCCGTGTTCCACAAAGATGTATCCGACTTGAGAGAAGTGTATGGGTGGAATAGCATGAAGAAAGGCTTTGCAAAGTTTGTTTCTAACTGTCGAGATTGCCAACAAGTGAAAGTAGAGCACCAAAGGCCCAATGGTTTCTGCTCAGAATGTAGAACTTCTAGAATGGAAGTGGAAGATGATTAATATGGATTTCATCAGAGGTTTGCCAAGGTCTGGTAGACATCGTGATTTTATTTGGGTGATTGTCGGCAAAATGACAAAATCAACCCACATTTTGTCAGTAATGACTCTCATACAATAGAAGAATATGCCAGGTTATATATTCAGGAGGTGGTAACCCTCCATGAAGTTCCAGTCCCCATTATTTCTTATAGAGGTGCACAAATTACTGCACAATTGTGGAAATCTTTTCAGAAAGGTTTAGGTGCAGAGGTGATTTCATTCTCAGAAAGATGGGCAAGAAGAGCGCACCATTCAGACATAATAAGATATGTTGAGGGCATATGCGATTGATTTCTAAGGTAGTTGGGATGATCAACTACCTTTAGTTGAGTTTGCTTACAACAACAGTTACCACTCTACCATCCAAATGGCTCCCTATGAAGCTATATATGGGAGAACATGTAGATCTCCTATTAGATGATTTGAAGTTGGTGAAGTAGGGTTAGTAGAAGCAGATTTAGTTCACCAAGCTATGGATAAGGTGAAAGTAATTCAAGGGAGGTTGAAAACGACACAGAGTCATCAAAAATCCTGCAGTGACGTTAGAAGAAGGGCGTTAGAGTTCGAAGTAGATGATTGGGTAGAATTGAAAGTTTCAACCATGAAGGTTTTTATGAGGTTTGGTAAGAAGGGGAAGCTTACTCCTTGATATATTGGACCTTATAGAATATCCAAGTGGATTGTCAATGTAGCTTACGAGTTGGATCTACCACAAGAGTTAGCAGCGGTTCATTCGACATTTCACATATCCATATTGAAAAAGTGCATGGGTGATCCTTCATTGATTATATCAGTTGAAAATATTGAGATCAAGGATAACTTATCTTATGAGGAGATTCTAGTTTATATTCTAGATCGCCAAGTTTGCAAGTTGACAATAAAAGAGGTTGCGTCAGTGAAAGTCCTTTGGATGAATCAACTTCAAACGACCATAACTTCTATATTAGGATGAGTAAGGTGTACTTCCATATATGCTTGGAAATATCTTTCCCACAGTACAAAATTTGTGCGATTCTGAGTTTGTATGAGTAAGTTATGCCCTTTGTAAGTTGGGTTGTTGGAATGAGGAAAGTCCAATTCGGGGTTTTAAGGGGTAGTTTGGTCTTTTCTGTACCAAATTAATTAAACTAGTTTTTAATAAAACAATTAAAGTCAAAACTGAGTGACTTCAGTTTATGCCTCTGGAAAATAGAGTTAGGGCTTTTAGAGAAAGAAAGCAACAGAAAGGAGAAGAGGGAACTAAAGATTTGCCAAGAACGATCGATTTTGTTTGCGGATTTACCAAGGAATTTATCCAGAAAGGTATATGACCCTTTCGGGACGTTGGATTTGTTCACTCACGTGCCAATCATGTTTGATTCAGCATTTATTCATTCTAAAAAGATTGGAATTTGAATGTTCTTTATTTTTGTTCTTGAATTTATTTCGTTCTTAAAAATGAGCTGAGATTTAGGAGGTTCTTGATGTTAAAGTGTTGTCTCTTGAATTCTCTAAGTTAGATCATTGTGTATAGGACTTGGGTACATAAATCTAAAGTAAATTTGAGAAAAGGAATCATGCTAAATCAATTTAAGATTAGAAAATAAGGTCAAAATATTGTAAGATTTTACCTGAAGGAACAGGTGGCGCGACGCGCCCCCATAACCCCAGGATGGTTGGGACGGTGCGCCTGCAGTACACCCAAAAAAAGCCTGAAACAAATGTGCTGGTGCAGAAAGCCCGAGATGCGCCAAAATCGTCATTTTCAGCAGTCATCATTTAATCCATTTAAGTCCTTCCACTACATAATTTTAGGTCTAAGGTCAAATTAATCTGGACAACACTTGTAAAGTGTTGCCTAAAATACCTTTTATATCAGTGATTCTGTTATCTGGCAGAAGTTTTGATATTTGTTTCTCTTGTTTTCGATTAGCCAAGAATATTATTTCAATATGAACCAGAATTTGTTGTTTTCCTTTAGTTTCTTATCTGGCAATTTTTTATCTGGTTTATAAGCCTACTCCTGGTGATTCTCTCATGAATCTGAGATACAGAGATGAACGTGCAAGTGAGATTAGAGGAAAAGTCTAGATAACCTTTTAGATAACCTTCTTTGCTTAATCTTGTTGCTCCTTTTCTGTAAGTAGCATTTACCAACCTTTTCTGTTTCTCAGTGATGTTAGAAATTAATATTATCATATTGCGTTTCAAGCTTTGAATAGATTTGATGGTTGTAATTTCTACTCTAGGGATCTTCAAAATACTAGTTTAGATATCCATTCTAAGTATTCATGTTTTGTTTTGTGGCGTCAAGCTGCATTTTTGCTGAAGCCAAAATGGTTGTACTTTGTACGTTTTCCCCTTATCCTATCATTAGTAAGTTTTAAGCCATTTTATGGGCAAATATGTCACTTCTTTCACATTGACTTATTCTTTTAATTGATCTTCCTTTGTCTGCTCCAATACATTGTTTTTCTGAAAGAACTTGGCAACTAATCTCGAAATTACTATTTAGTAATCCTTTTATCCTTTTTATTTTTATTTTTTATGTTTCTAGATATGATCTCTTATAAGGAATTTTAATGATTGTGAAAACATAAACAATCTAAATATCAGAAATCCTATCAATTATTCAGGATCGTAGAACTATATGATTTTCACATAAATGTATTACTATGATGATTCAGTCAAGAATATATACCTGAATAAGCCATTATAATTCTTCACTTGATTGAGCAGAAGTCTTTTCTTTTGGTTCTTCAGAAGTTGTTTCTCTCTCTTTCCTTATACTTTATGAATAACTTTGATGGATAAGACTATAACTTTATGGCAGAGAGAGGACCCTTTAAATAGAGTGTGTTTAACATCATTCTCACCTTTCCATCATGGTGAGTAGTGGAGATAATGGATAGTTGAAAGAGGTAATGGGTAACGTGGAACACTTAATGGGTAGTTGGACTAACTTCCCCACTTCCCCACTTCTCCACTTCTTCACACATGTAAGTAACTTCTCCACTTATCGAATTAGAATTAGAATTTAGTTATTAATTAAATATTAAACCAAAATAATATTAATGTAAGTGGGTCATATAACTAACATTCTCCCACTTGATACACGTAACATCATTTACTTAATGGCTTTAATAAACATTTCAATTACAATGTGCACATATACTAAATCCAACATTATTTGTTGTTATTAAGTAAATCAACTAATATGAGTCATGGCGGTTCTACACCACTTTATTTGGCATAGTCCCTTCCATGCACTACAATATTAGTCTATTGCCTAACAAAACCTTTCAAATACATAATGGGTCCAACATAATGCTTGGAATATCTTTATCTAAAAAAAACTGCCATCATCATTCTCAACATAACGTATACAAGAGAAAACAAGTCATTCTTTGCTATTAATAAGACCCATTCTTTCAACATCTTCAACAAATGTTTTGGGCAGTAATGCTTTCGTCAAAGTATCAACAATCATAAGTTTGGTGCTAATGTGTTCAATTGTCACTTTGTGTTTCTGGACTTCTTCCTTAACTGAAAAGTATTTCAATTCCATATGCTTGGCACCCTTAGAATACTTATCATTTTTAGAGAAGAAGACTGTTGCAGTATTATCACAATAAATTCTCAGCGGCTTGGAAATACTGTCGACTGTCCAAGTCTTGAAATAAAGTTCCGCAGCGAATTAGCCTGAACGGTGGCCTCAAAGCATGCCACAAACGCAACATCCAGAGTAGATGCAACTATCCTAATGTGGATCTTCTTGTATCGACACAACCAACATAATCTGAATCTGAATATCCAATCACATTAAGATGATTCGATCTTCTATAAGTGAGCATATGATCTTTAGTTCCTTGCAAGTATATCAACACTTTCTTCGCAGCTTTCCAGTGATCCATTCCTGGATTACTTTGATAACGACCCAATATTCCAATAGTGAAACTTATGTCTGGTCTCTTACATGTTTGGGCATACATTAGACTCCCAACTATTGATGCATAAGGAATATTCATTTTCTTACGTTCTAATTCATTCTTTGGACATTGATTGAGACTAAATTTATCTCCTTTCTAAATTGGAACGGGACTTGATGAGAATTTTTCCATTCTAAGTCTCTCTAACACTTTATTAATATAGGCTTTCTAAGACAAACCTAATACTCCTTGTGATCTATTTTGAAATATTTCTATCCCAATCACATAGGACGCCTCTTCCATATTTGTCATTTCAAAATTGTTAGATAGATATCTATTGGTATCATGCAACAAACCAAGATCATTAGTAGCAAATAAGATGTCATCAACGTACAGGACTAACATAATAAACTTACTCCCACTAACCTTCAGATATATACACCGATCAACAATAATTTCCTTAATCCAAAAGTTACAATAGTTTCATTAAAGTTAAGATACAATTGTCGAGAAGCTTGTTTAAGTCCGTATAATGACTTCTTAAGTTTACACACCATGTGTTTCTTTCCTGTACAAGAAAACCCTTCAGGTTGATTTATATAAACTTCTTCTTCCAAATTTCCATTTAGAAAGACTGTTTTCAGATCCATTTGAGGTAGCTCTAAGTCATAATGAGCTACTAAAGCCATTATAATTTTGATTTAATCTTTCCTAGAGACAGGTAAAAATGTTTCTTTATAGTCGATGCCATCTTTTTGAGTGAAACCTTTTGCAACAAGTCTTACCTTGTGACGTTAGATGTTGCCAATTGAGTCACTTTTGGTCTTAAAGACCCATTTACACCCAACCCTTTTGCAACCTTATAGTAATTCAACAAGGTCCCATACTTCATTTTGTTCCATAGATTTCAACTCATCTTTCATAGCATTTATCCATCTATCAGAATTATTACTTTCAATAGCTTGTGAAAATGAAACTGGATCATTATCAATTTCCAAGTCAATTTCAAACTCGTGTAAATATACCAAATAGTCATCAGAAATAGCAGATCTCTTTTGTCTTTGAGATTTTCTTAATGCTACTTCTTGTGGTACATTTACTGTAGGTTCATCAATTATCGCTTCATTGAGATTAATAGGAGCATCAATTTGTTGTTCTTGTTGATTGTTAGGCTGTGCAACAACTTTAGGAACATCATCTTTAAAAGAAGTAAAAGGTAGACAAATCTCACCCTAACTTCTTTAATTTCCACTTTACGTGGTTCATCACTCCCACTAACTTTACGATTCTCAATGAACCTAGCATTTCCAGTTTCAACTATTTTTGTATTGTGATTAGGACAGTAAAATCTATACCCTTTTGATTTTTCTGGATAACCAATGAAGAAACATTTATTGTTCTTGAATCCAGTTTCTTTTCTTGTGGGTTATAAACTCTAACTTATGCCAGGCAACCCCAAATATGCAGGTGCCTTAAACTAGGTTTCCTACCAGTCCATATTTCAAAAGGAGTCTATGGGACTGCTTTACTAGGAACTCTATTAAGTAAGTAAACTACAGTCGTTAAATCATACATCCACAATGAAAGAGGAATAGATGAATTACTTAACATACTCCTAACCATGTCCATTAATGTACGATTACGCCTTTCTGCTACACCATTTTGTTGTGGTGTTCCATGCATTGTGTTTTGAGCACATATGCCATGCTTTTCGAGGAATTTAACAAATGGACCTGGGTGTTGTCCATTTTCATCATATCTTACATAATATTCACCACCTCTATTTGACCTGATTATTTTCACCTTTCTATCTAGTTGTTTTTCAACCTCAGTAATAAAGACCTTTAAGGCATTTATCGCTTGAGATTTTTCATGCAACAAATACACATATCCATAACATGAAAAATCATCAATAAAAGTGATAAAATATTTTTCTTTACTGAAAGATGCAATATCAAAAGGACCACGTATATCAGTTTGTATAATTTCAAGAAGTTGTGTGCTTCTTGTGGCTCCTCTTTTTGTCTATCTTGTTTGTTTTCCTTTAATACAATCCACACAAAATATTAAAAAGGTCTGTAAAATCCAAATTTGAAAGAATTTCATTCTTAACTAATCTTTCCAATATTTCTTTGGATATGTGACCTAAATGTTTGTGCCATGAGAAAGTAGATTGTTCATTCATCAAACTTCGTTTGGTTCCAATATTATGATGTAGAGTTAAGAGTGTTTCGACAAATAGATTATCAAGATTCAGTTTGTTTAAGTTATCACAAAGAGTACCAGTTCCAATGAGATAATTATGTTTAAACAAACTAAAACATCCATTACCGAAATTAAAAGAGTATCTAGTCTTATCCAACTTAGACAAGGAAACTAAATTTCTCGACAGAGAAGGTACATAACAAGTTTCAAGTAAATCTAAGTGGCACCCAATATCAAGGATCAAACGGTAAGTTCCTATAGCTTCAACTGGAGCTTTCACTCTATTCCCCATATACACATATCTTTCATTCTGGTTTATGGTTTGTATTGTAAGGAATCCCTGCATCGTATTAGAAACATGAACAGTACAAAAAGAGTCAATCCACCAAGTATTATAAGGAACTTTAGTTAGATTTGATTCGAGATATGTAAAAGCACTAGGCTTACCTTTCTTCTTGAGCTATGCCTTAAATTTCAGGCGATCTTTTTGAAAGTGTCCAGATTTTCCACAGAAACGACACTTATCATTCTTGTGTTCCTTCTTATGTACTTGAGAGGAGGACTCATTAACATTATGGTGCCTCTGTTTTCCTTTAGCATGTTTCTTTCATTTCTTTCCAACTCCTTGATGACTTACAAAGTTAATTGAGTGGGTTCCTTGATTCTTCAACCTTACTTCCTCCTGAACAAACATTTCATGCAATTCATGCACGTTCCATTTGTCTTTCATGGTGTTGTAGTTCATTTAGAAAGGGTCATACTCAGACGGTAATGAGTTGATACTGAATTGTACAAGGAAATTTTGTTCCACTTCCATTCCCAAAGACTTAAGTCTTGCTGCTACTTTTGTCATTTCAATGACATGCTCATGTATGGTACGTGAACCATCAAAGTTCATGTTGCTTAAAGTACCCATTAGTGTACCAGCAAGAGACTTATCAATAGTTTGAGAGAATTCTTCCACGAATTTCAGGAAATCTTTTGCATTTTCAGTTTTGGGAAGAGTAGTCTTAATGTTGCTCGCAATGTTCATTCACATAAACATTCTGCCTAATATGTTAGATCGATCCCAGTGATTATAATGAGACCTTTCTTCAGTACTGCTAGTTTCATTAATAGCAGTTGGCTTCTTAGTGTAAAGTCCAACATCAAGATCTAAAACTCCGAGATGGAATTTGATCTGTTCGCACAAATATGAGAAGTTAAGATCGTTAAAGGTCGTAAAAAGAGGCAGAGTGCGAATGAAGAGCAAATGCTGAAAATATAATATACTCATTTGTTAATACTTCGAGTTATGGATTTTAACTTACCATCAAATTCAGAAATGGTTTATAAATTCTTTAATGTATATTGATGTCCTCCTTTGGGCGAAACATCAAAATACAACTTTAGACATAATGATGCTTAGATGTGAATTTAACGTAATTCAGTAATTTTTAATGTGTCAATCAATAATATTTATTATCTTTGGATAAATAAATAAAACTAACGACACCTCTAAATTATCTCATTAATGTTCAATGGTTATAAAATGAAATAATCAACCTTTGGGTGATCCGTAAATATCTTACAACCAAAAACTTTAATATATCCATCAGTTATATCAGTTATAAGCATCAAAATAACGGATAATTGAATATACGTTTACTCATTATTATTTTAAATTTATTCTTCAAAGATTAGACCATTTTGGTGATTAACTAATCTCATATGCATAAATTCAAAATAAAATACATCATGATAGTGAATAATTATTTCGCTTAATACTACCTATTACCATTTTCAAATAAGGAAAGTATTAATTCTATGTAAAATCACTAGTTCTTAAACCAGGCTTTTGATACCACATATAAAGAATTTTAATGATTGTGAAAACATAAACAATCTAAACATTTAGAAATCCTATCAATTATTTAGGATCGTAGAACTATATGATTTTCACATAAATGTATTACTATGATAATTCAGTCAAGAATATATACCTGAATCAGCCATTATAATTCTTGACTTGATTAAGCGGAAGTCTTTTCTTTTGGTTCTTCAGAAGTTGTTTCTCTCTCTTGCCTTATACTTTATGAATAGCTTTGATGGATAAAACTATAACTTTATGGCAGAGAGAGAACCCTTTCAATAGAGTGTATTTAACATCATTCCCACCTTTCCATCATGGTGAGTAGTGAAGATAATGGATAATTGGAAGAGGTAATGGGTAACCTGGAAGACTTAATGGGTAGTTGGACTAACTTCCTCACTTCCCCGCTTCTCCACACATATAAGTAACTTCTCCACTTATTCAATTAGAATTAGAATTTAGTTACTAATTAAATATTAAACCAAAATAATATTAATGTGAGTGGGTCATAAAACTAACATCTCTGGCTGTGAGTGATATTATCCTCTTTGGTCTTAATCTTTTAAATTATTAATAGATCAACTGAGCTACAAGAGCCTGTAAAGTTTCAAATACTACAACACGTCTAAAATTGGCATGTGTAGAAACATTAGTTTGGGATGAAGGGACCATTGGAATTGACTTGTAAAATCTAGTTGGTCTTACTTTGTGTTTGTGTTTGAATGAAGAGGTTGGCAGCTTGACTTTTTATTTAGTTTGATATGGTAAATGTGTTTAAGGTTGGCAGCTTGATGTAATCACATTTCTTGTTTCTTGCATTAAGTGCTATAATATCAGTGGTAGTGTTATAGTTTGGTAAGTCTAAATTAGCGATGGTGTAGAATCAATTGGTCATGGAAGGATTGTCTTGGAAAATCTCCTTTGTCTTACTTTGTGTTTCAAGTGCGCATGTTGACAGCTTAATGCAGTTTCATTTTTTTTCTTACATCAAATGCTATAATTTCAGTTGTAGTTTTTTCTCCTTTTCCATGTTTGTTATAGTGAGACTGGATTAGAGGAACCAATACTTACTATTGCTCAAAAGATATGGTACTGTGTTGCAACAGTTGGTGGTCAATTTATATGGGCTCGTCTACAATCATGTTCTTCTTTCGGTAGATTTTGTTGTCAGTTGGCATTTCTCTTCTTCTACGCCTTCATATTTTTCAGGATTTCAATTTCATTATATTACATATAGTTTAAGCTTGTTGTTAATTTAAGTTGGTCAGGTGTTCTGGAGTGATCTTGTAAATTGAGTTTTGAAATGTGTGAGGAAGTTGCCTTTTAGTTTGAGGTAGCATGGACATGAGGAGCAAGTCACAATTGAAATACTTATCTGAAAGCTTGTAAATATCTTTAAAATTGTCTATTTTCACATCGATTGAGTGATGTTGCTGGTGAGGTGAGCAAATGAGGAAGTTCACATGTAAAAGATTGTAAGTATCACACTAGAAAGTTGTTCTGTCCAAATTACAACTCCTACAATCTCAACTGAGATAACAATGTCTATGGATATTGACAACCTACTGCCAACATAGGAAACGACTGCTCTACATCCTAATTTAACAGGCTCTACAACGTGTTAAGAGAGAGCGAAATTGCTTTGTACATGTAACCATTTATTTATGCACCTGAATTTTTATTTTGAACTAAATGTTGCAAACATTTTGTGTAATTTTAGCCCCACTCTCTCTATATGTAAATGGCTTGACAAGCACCTCTCGGTTGTCTTGCCACGATTGCCGACCAATGGAAATTTGGTCATTTCACGTAAAAATTTGTAATACGTGACAAACCCTTACAATAGTTGTTGTTGGTGTAACTCTAAACAGAGTTGTAAGATCAGAACAGAAAATTCCAATTTCTATCTATTGTGCTTTTTTAACCAAAGCTTTTGTGTTTTTCTAGCGTTAAATGATCAATTTTATGTGTGTGTTAGTGAATTTAGGTCACTAACTGAGAGTGACCTTTTAATTTGCTCCATGGATAAATATAGATCTAATTATTTTCATTTTTGCTCTATGATTGAAGGTTTTGTTTCCTTTTTAAGATTGTGTTAGGGAGTAAATACAATTTGTGTGAAGATTCACTGGGGAAGAGCACGAGCAGACAAAAACTGGAATCAATAAGTTGTTCTTCTCCTTAGGTTTTCCTAGATAATTCCTAAATACACATTAAAGTGTAATTGTAGATTTCGTTGGGCGTAAAACATGTTTGATAACAAGTAGACATAACAAATACAAAACTTTTATATATTGTGCTGACTTGTACAATAATTGTATATTAACAGAAGTTTAGAATAACATATTCTCTTCTAAGTTGTTAATCTTTATGTCATTGTTACAAATTAAGGAAGCGTAATTACTCAATAGAAAGATCTGCTAAAAATCAAGCTTAGAAGACATGATCTGCACACTCAAATTGTCACTTGAGGCAAAAGAGATGCTTTTATCACGACTATGAGTAAAAATGTCAAGTTCAGTAGGTTTTTGTCGCTTGACTGAGCATGCCAAAGACAAATAATGTTCTGGAGTTGGTGTTGAATGGCCCACACTGAAGCTCTAACGATAAAAGAGACTTCTGTTACCAAAAAAGCTAAGGTCAGATACTAAAAAAACTACTTAGAATATATTGTATTTGTCATTTCACTTATATATGCATTGGTCATGTTAATTAGCTTTCCATCCTGAACTAGCAGATACATGTCACATAAACAACCCACCGATGAGCTCCGATAAAGGAAATAATATACATGACCACTTCTTTGTACTCAAAATTGGTTAGGTGTCATTACAATTTTATTTCAATTTTACTTTGCCAAGAAACTGTTTCGTATATTAATAGGAGTTATTGCTTATTAGGTTAAACATCAACAGTCGCCACTGAACCACATGATCCAACAACATCACTTAAATGGACTGATTGCCTATTAGGTTCAACATCAATGGCTGCCACTGAATCGACTGATCCAACAACATCACCAAACGTCAAAAAGGGTTTGTTTGACTCTAATATGCTATTGCAACTGTTATATGAAAATTATACATTATTATTGGGTTGTTTAGGTGTACCTGCCCATTAATGTACAACCTAATCTTTACTATTTAGAATGTACTTTTTTTATGATTTTACTTGCATATGCATTTTTCATGCTTAATGACATTTCTTTTCTGCAGTGATCGATATATTTAGCACTAAAGCCCAATTACAACCTCTTGTAAAAGAAATACTATACTTGGACACTACTCTCTATTCAGAATTGGTTAGTTATTATTAAAATTTGATTTCTATATTTGTCACGTCCCGAGCTACCCCCAAGACGCGGACACGGGACCTAGGACCACAAGTGATCCCAAGCTAACCCTGCTGGCTTGATCATGAGCATACTAAAGAATATAAACTATTGTGGAAGCTAGATCATACTTTAAATGAAAAGATGGGGATACCCATATACTATTGCTGAAATATTTGAAAATAGGTGAGTTTAATACAAAGAAAATATTAACTCAATGCTAAGCTGAAACTAACTATGTCTGAAAATAGCTTTTAAACTGACTAGAAATGTTGTGACAGGCCCCATCTAAGTCTAGCAAAAGCTAAACTAAAGGACTAAATAATGAAGAGAAACTCATGACTATTGTCCTCGGAGAATGACGAATCACCACTGAACCTGAACCTACATCACGAGAAGATGTAGCGCACGTATGCGTCAGTATTTGAAAGGTACTGAGCATGTAGGATAGAGTAAAGCTGAAATAATACGTAACTGAACAAGCACAAAAACAAGTGTAATATTCTGAACATGATATACTGAATTCTGAGAGAACTAGATGCAATGACCAAATTTATAACATGTAGAGGCTGAATACTAACAGAAATGTAAATATGGTCAATGCAATAGAGTCTGACTGAACTGTGGGAGATGCTAATAACTGATAATAAAACCACATGAGATAAATGTGGAGTCCTATGTATACGCCCCATCGATAGGACCCAATATACCCTGCCAGAGGTATAAAGACATGCTGGCGTGATCACTAAATGATGCCCACAGAGAAGACTTACAACCTACTTGGCTAGTAGTTTTTGGACTATTTGGGTACGATGAACCCTAGTCCAACTCTGTATTATGCTACTCCCAATGAATTAAGTTATTAACACATTATGTGTGAGTTTATGTAAATACTGGATAGCTCAAACCTGAACATGCAAACAAAGAATGCAACAATTATTCTGATAATTATGCATTAATAACTGAGGCATATAAATCTAAAGTAACTGAAGTACCTGACCTAGCATGTGTAATTTAAGAACTAAAGAAATACATAGCTAGGGTTCTGAAATTCATGCGATAAACTGAATAATAACTTTAAAATATGATTTGGAACATATATCTAACTAATTATTGATGATCTTCTGTAATTCTATAAACCCTAGGTCTATGCATGATAAGAGAATCAAGAACTGACTGAAAACTAGAGACCTAATGGGTGAAAGGAACCCACAAGTGCAATCCCACATACCTGGTGATGAAATCCACAGATAAATATTTAGATTTCGAGGCTGAAACTGAGAGAACCTTGATGCGTTCTTGAACTAGGGTTGTTGACCTTTTTCTCCTTTCTTGCTTCTAATTTTCTAAGTTTTGATTTAATGATTTGACTTAGCTAAGTTTTAGTTATGCTTCTAGGCTTAAACTGACTAAAATCTGATGATTTACGGTCAAAACGACGTATCTTTGGGGTTAAAAAAAGTAGAAAAAGACCAAAAGATCCCTGAGTTAATTGTTGTTGGACCAAATGACTACCTGGACTGACGGGCCGTTGTTTAGTCGACGGTCCGTCGTTTGGGTCCGTAGGTTGGGTCAGCTCGACATGCGTTTACTAAAATGGGCATAACTCTTTACTCAGAGGTTGGAATTTAACAAACTTGGTGACTATGGAAAGATAATTCAATTATATATCTTTTGATAGGTCATAGGACAGCTAATTCATTTTGTACTAAGATTTATGACCATTTGAAGTTGACCCAAGAACATTTTCCCTAACTGATTGCTAACTTTCACCTACGGTCAGACCTACGGACCGTAGATCAAACGACGGTCTGTGCTAGTCATCCATCGGTCGTGTCAGAGGCTGGGTAGTAAGAGTCTCAATCTGCGGACACCATCGACGGACCGTAGTCTGATCTACGGACCATCAGTCTATCCGTGAGTCGAGACTTAGTCAATTTTGCTGAGCGGAATTTTGGGAGGGCTGCAGTGACAATCTACGGACCTGCAGTACGGGCCGTAGATCAGTCTACGGTCCCTTGATGGTAGCCGGCAATTGGACCTGCAATTTTTTCTGAAAAATCTAATTTTTGGTCTGTTTTGAGTACGGGGTGTTACAATTTCACTTTCCCAAAAAATATTACCTTTTGATGTTCCGTAAATGCTAATTTTGCATGACATTAAATGATGTCTTATCACTTTATTGTGTATATGTCTATCTTCAAGCCGAAGCATTATATAAGAGTAGGGAGTGCAGTGCATTCCATAATCTATAGGATCCAGCAGTTGCTCTTTGCTGGATAAGAATAAACTAAAAACATGTATTTTAATGCTACTGTTTCATGACTGAGATTTGTTACTGCATCACCTGTGCCGATTTACACCATTTAATTCTAGGAAGTTCTAATTATCTTTGTGCCTCTTAAGAACATTAAGTAGATGAGACAATGCTCCCGCATCAATAATCACTCGTTGGTAAATATATGTTATATTTCACATTAACAAAACACTTAAATTCTGAACATTTAAATGTGAGAGGGTGCAAGAATGTTGTGGACCCTTAGCTTGATGCTTATTTAAGATAACATCAGTGCATTTGAGTTTAACACATGATAAGTTTGTTTATATATTTTGCATTAGGTACCGACAACTTTCTTATCTTAAACATTGTTAAAATTCTTATGTTGGAGTAGTGTTTTTCTTCATTTCTTGTCATCGATCTATTTGAATTTTTTTGAGATTAAACCTGATTTTAGGAGTTTGTATGTTGTCTATAATAAGCAATATTTTACCTTGAATAGGTAATTTTGAGAAATATATGTATTCTACTTTGCCTTGTTCCTCCATAACAAGATTTGCTAGATTATTTGCAAATGAAATTTCCATTTTTTATATGTGTTGCACCTGGATTTTGAGACCTCTATGAAATTTCTTGTATTTTTGTTCTATTGCACTTATCTGCAAGGTTGTGGTCAACCTATGTCCTCTTTCATTTTTTTTATCAAACGAGATCCATTCTTAATTATGAAATTAGTTAAATCTTGTACAACACAGTAGAATAGAGTTCTCTAATTGTAGTTTCCTCTACCCAAGTGTTTGGTATGTCTGGGAAAACCAACTGCCATATGTTTGTATTTACATGATGTACAAAATTGATTCTTCCATCATGTATCATCTTGTTACTCCTTTTCCAAAGCTCTCATTGGATGATTAAACATGACTAGTGTCGAGTGTGAATTTTTTTCTAACATTTAATTTTCTTTTGAATGTGTAGGAAAATGCAGTCCTTTTGAATAATGACCCCAGTTCAACTCAATATATTGGAGCAAACGATGAACTGTATTTGAACCAATATTATATATGTTTGAATACATTGTGAAATTTATTGCTAGTACACCTCTTTAAGATATTCATTTTTAAGCATGTAGTACAAGACATGTTTTTGAAGTTTATTGTAAATATTATGTATATTGAATTACTTATTAGCTTATTTGATGTTTGATATCATTTATATTATAAAATTATGTCATAAGTGAATCATCCAAATCAAAATTATTATTTTCAATTAGAAATTGTGGCTATAAAAATCCTAGATAGTGTTTGCACACTTTAAAAGTGTGGCTACAGTGATGCCAATGTGTGGCTTATTCATTAAAAATTTAGTATTGCATTAGAAAAGACAACACTTTATAAGTGTTGTTTCTCAAGAGGTATAAAATGCTACACTTTTAAAGTGTGGCCAATAACAAAGCAAAGGTCACGCTAGAAAGTGTAGTCTTCTCAAACAAAAATGTTGATAATGAGATGCAACAAAGTGTGCCCTTTGTACCTCATTGGTCACGCTTTTTAAGTGTAGCTACTACGGCGACACTTGAAAAGTGTAGCCTAAGGTCAAAGGTTACACCTTTTTAGTCCACCCCTTGAAAAGTGTTGCCTTATATCAAAGGCCACACTTTTTGCTAGTTTAGGCCATACTTTACAAGTGTGGGTGAAAGCCTAAAATGTTATAGTGTTCTAAAGTGTTCTAACACATCCCATTGCTTCTAACTACTTCAAAGGATTTTTTAAAGCATAAAAATCATTCAGAAACACGAATCATAACCTTGAATCCATAATCTTATTCAAGGAAACTTAAGATCAAAGTCAAAAGAAGTCAAGAGACAAGTAAGAGGAGTTCATTTCAAGTTTTCATAAGTGTTTTACAAACGTTTCAACATTTTTTTAAGACTTAAGTTATGAAGTTGCGTAAAGAGTAAGAGAAAATTTCATTCTGTTCAAAGTGATATACAGTAACTAAGTATTCCCAAGAGTAAATGTTTTCACATTTAAGATGTGAGAAAACTGAGATTTCCAAAAGAGTTTTGAACAGGAAAAGGGACATTGATTCCAAGAGAGCTTTTAAGATAAACTTTAGTAACTACCTCAAACCAGAGATGAAGTTGTATTTTTGGGAGTAGTATTGAGCAAAGATAAGGGGACTCGAGTTCATATTAACTCAAGCCCCCATAAACTATGTAGCAATCATGGGCAGAAAAGAGTCATACTTTTTAGATGATTCATTAGTGCTTTTTAACATAGACTAGTGGATCCACTTAGTAGTTCATGTTCTATACCAATGGCAAGGAAGACGGTCCTTGACAACGTGAAGTAAAACGTTGTACCAACACTTAGACTTATAGTGATGGTTGTCAATTAGAGAATCGCCCACAAAATTTATATTATTTTATGAGTAAAGTTTTGAGTTGAGTTATTTATGAGTTGATAAGAGCCAAGGTAAGTGTTTCTTCCATAATATGTTTCATGCCTATGTATGTTTGCATTCGAACTCGCATTTTTGTACATTAAATGTACTGATGCCAGTTTGATTGCATCATATTATGATGCAGACACATGTTACTAGGATCAACATCCATCACCCCGTTAATCCAACTTGAGCATTCTGAGTCTGTTGGTGAGCCTCCTCACATTTTGGAGGACTCTTTTATTTGCTTTTTAGTATAGTTCATTATCATGTTGTGGGGTTTTTCCAAACATGAGGCTTCATGGATAGTTAGTAATTCAATAGTCTTTACATGATCATTCTTATGTTAAAGACTTCGGTTGACATTCTTGGCCAAGTTGATTCTTTTAACATTCTAAGTTTTATTATTTAGTTATTTGAGTAAGTTGATACGCTCAAACTTACTTCTCAAATAAGAAGTAAAGCGGTCGTATCAAGTAAAGAACCTAACTAATGAGGTTGGGATCGATCCCACAAGGAAAATAGTTCAGACTTAACTTTATTTTATTATTACTATTATTTAGCCAACTGTTTTCCAATAAACCAAAAGACAAAAAGGGGGGGTTTATTTCTAAATTAATGAAAATGATTAACTAAATAAGAATGAACAACTAACAAATTTAACTTTCAGAGTTTAATCAAATTATAAAAGTAACTAGGGTTTTAGTGTTCCCCACAGGTTCCTAACTTGGTAAATCTAACTATAACAGCTCTATCCTGATATCTTGCACGTAAAGTGATAAGTTATGTATCGCTAAATCCTTGGTCCGGCATCTAGAGAATTTCACTCCGCACCTTGGTCCGGCTACGTGTGTTGCTATACTAACCCTTATCTTTACCTCATATTAAACATCGTATTCGGTATTTGACTAAGCTATCAACTCGTACCAACCAATACTAGTCTATTAGATAGTCTACACTAAATCTATGTTGATAATTCTTTTCCTATTATCTACCTCCTTGGTCCGGCAAGTAGCAATAAGGCAAGTTCTAACGTTGGCCACCGTTAAAAAGAATTCTAAACGAAAGAATTATCAATACATGCAAGACACCACTCTAGAATTGTTATTGAAGTTAGATTACTACCTTGTTATTCACCCATGGTTCCCACAACCCTAGCTATGAGGTTTAGTTACCCATGTTCGTAATTACACAATTCATATGGTTAATGGAAGAATTCATGCACTTACTTTTTTATGAGAACCAATAATTTCTCAGAATTTAACTTGATTAATCAACGAAATCCACAACAATCAATTCCCGGAAAAAATCTTAATTCCCAAAATCGAGAATTTAATAATATAATTCAAGAACTATAAACTAAAAATTATCCAGAATGTCTAACCCCAAAAACGAGGTTTTTCCAACTATTTATAATAAAAACAAAACCTAATCAAATAAGGATTCTATTTACTAAAAATCTGTCCAAACGCGTCTGGGTCGACGGACCACGTGACGGACCGTCATGGACACGACGGACCGTCATAGCCTCCGTCGTCCCATACTTCACATCTTCTCATGTTGATTTCTTCATTCCCCTCGACGGACAGGTATGACGGACCGTTGCAAGCACGACGGCCCGTCGAGGGTCTTCGTTCCAAAACACTTGAACTTTGGAATTTTGGGTACTGGGATTACTCTCTGATCATTACGACGAACATGCAGGACGGACCGTCGTAGCTGTGACGGTCCGTCATGGACTTCTGTAATCCCACACTTGGTCAGACTTCCCCAACTTTCCTTCAGCAACTTCTCACTTCACTACGGTGCCACCTACGGACCGTCACAGCCGCGACGGACCGTCATAGGTTCCGTAGGTGGTCTCTTCTGCAATTCTTTCTCAAAAACTCCCGCGTTCATCCTTGGACAGATTTTCTGCAAACAAAAAGAAACTTATATCAAAATCAACACAAAAAGGCTCTCGACACACACTAAACTTAAGGAAAAAGTATTAGAAATACCGTGAAACCACGGTACATCAGTAAGTTAATTTGATAATATTAAAAATGCTAGAGTCTACTGTTGTGTTATGTTAGCCAGGCCAACGGTCCGCTTGAGGTTAGCACTGGTCTTCAAGTGTCAGCCATGGCCATGGAGTAGGCTCGTGGCGTGATAGATTTGATTTATTTTAATGTAACATAAAAAATATTTTTTATGTTAAAAAATTGAATAACCACCCTTGAATTTTTAGGCTTGCTTCTATATGTATCTATCAGTTTTACATAGGGTGAGCTAAATTGAAAAAAAAATCTTTAAATGTTGTTGATACACTATTTTTCTTATATCTCAAGATAGAATTGGTTTAATATTGTATGTCTTGTCAAATGTGAACACTTAAATCTATATAAAAAAAAATTGAACCACTCATTACAAATTATTTTTAGTTTGTAGATTAGGAAAAACGATTTTATTTTATTTATTCGATGTTGAATTAGTCACTTATTTTTAGTAAGAATTGTTCTGAATCTAAAAAAAAGTTAAATTTAAAAGACGTAACAGTAGTTATTATGTGCTAAATTTGTTACAACTACTAAAACAAGAATGATCTTGAAAACATGAATCTTTTAAATAAAATAGGGTATTTGTAAGAGATAGTCCAATAAAGAACTATGGAGGAAATGAACTGTAAATCAATAAATAACAAAAAGAAAGAACTTACAACCTATTGACTTAATTCTGATGAATCGGCAAAAAGGATTCATGCGTAATTGAATTTTATCATTGTCATTGTCATTGTCATCGTCATTCATGTCCTCTTCAGTGTTTTCAGTGTCTTTCATCTCTGCCGCAATAACTTGGGTTGTGGGATTGAATGACAAGGATTGTTGAAGCATTATATATATATAAGAGCGGCAAGCGGCTAGGGTTTTCTAAAACTTAGTACACACTTTTTAATCTAATTTACTCACAGTTAGAGGTGGCAATTATAGCAAATATATCTAAATTGGCCCATTTAATTAAAAGAGCAATGTACTCAACTGTGGGTTATTGCTATGAAATCTGAAATAGATTGTTTGTACTAAAATCAAGTTTGCAATAGTGTAGAACCAACTACGAAAGTCAAATCAATTGGTTGTAAATGAATCTATAAGAAAAAGAGAGGAGTGGACGGTAAAGTGCAGACTATTAAGGCTAGGCTTGTTGAGAAAGAGTTCACTAAAAAAAAGATTGACTAAGAGGAGACCTTTTCGCTGGTCGACATACTTAAAAGCATAAGGATTCTCTTATCCACTGCTGCTAATTATATTATGAAATTTGATAAATGCATGTTAATACGACTTTTCTTAATGGAAGTCTTGATGATTTCATCTATATGACACACCTAGAGGGTTTCATGAAGAATGGATATGAACACATATGTAAACTTAAAAAATTCATTTGTGGATTGAAACAAACATCTTGGGCATAATATACTTTTTTTGACAATTCGATTAAGACTTTAGATTTTGATCAATGTGAAAATGAGTCATGCATTTACAAAAGTGGGATGGAGACAAAGTAGCATTTCTGATTCTGTATGTAGATGATATCTTGCTCATTATATATAATGAGAGCAAATTGAATTCAATTAAGGAGCCATTTTCCTTAAGATATGATATCAGCTTTTTAGAGTAGCAGGCTCTCAACCAATAGCCTTGTGTGAAGGTTTTGTGTACCTTTTAATATAGTTTCTTCTCCAAATAAACAACTTAAGATTTGGCTAACAAAGTTTTGAATTTTTGGAAATTCATAAGCTCACAAAGAAAAGGCCTTTTTCCAGAAATAACACTGCTCATTATCAACAAAGGACCCGATGGAGTGCTGAAGCGTCTTGGTTGTATTTTGAGCTTTGTGTCTTATATACTTATATTGTATATCTACTCCTATGTTATGAAGGATAGTAGATCAATTGCTTGTGGAAATATTTTGTTTGAGTCGCATTAACTAGAGTTAGTTAGTCGAATCATTTATGTCCTAGTCAAGACTTTTTACATCATTGTTGTAATGTTCTATTGGTTCGAGTGGCCAAGGAGTGTCAATTAAGGTTAGTTAATGTTTGGGTGCACCAGAACTGCTTGTTTAGATCTCATCCTTGAGATCGGAGTTGGTGGCTAGAGTTAGCCTTGTTGGGTTCTTAAAGTGTAGATCAACTAGAATTAGTTGGTTTAGTGGGCAATAGAGTTATTCCTTAGTTTTCCTTTGTAGTATAGTTTCTAAAATAAGGGGAAGGGATTAAAGAGTTTTAATTCATAGGTTGCAACAGGACATGTTAAACATAATTGAAGTTAAATTAGTGTTCCAGTTTATCATCTTGGTTGAATGTTACACTACGTGTTAACAAATCTATATATCAGCCAACAGATTAGACAATCATGCAACCATGCTCACTTATGTTTATGCTAGATAGGAAGGAGTACCACATCATGCCCGAGTTGAAACAGAGATTGTATCTAATTCATATATCTAACTTTTAACTATTTTTTGGGACCATTTGAATATTATTGTAATACTTATGTCTGATGTGACATCTTTTAGACACCTTATTTTTTACTTTCTAATGTTCGTAGTCTATCCTTAACTAGGTCCCTTATTAGATCTGAAAGTTTGTTAAATCATCAAAACTTCAAATAAGTTTAAAACAAGAATTTCCCCTTTTTTGATGATTACAAACTATTATTCAGCAAATTCAATTTTCGTCCCTTGGTCTCGTTCATTCCCTCTATCATCAATCCAATGTCATAAGACCCTTTGTTGTATCTGGTCCTTTGTTAAATACTGAATTTTGTTAAATCATCAAAACTTAATCATCGGCTCCAACATAACATTTCCCCCTTTTATGATGACAAACTTATTCAACTTCTTCAACCTTTCACCAATTCCCCCTTTTAACATGACGCTTCAGGTAACTAATATTTGTACCCTTGTTTCATCCTTCCCGAAGTTTCTTAAATCATAAAAACTTCACACTAGCAACGAAATAGTATCCCCCCTTTTTATGATGACAAACTTGTTCAACCCCCCCCCCCTCACGAGTTCCCGCTATCGTCCTGACCATGTCCTCTTAAAGTAACTAACATTGATTCCCCTGTCATGACCATGTGAAATGACCCGAACCCGTCGTTATTTAGGGAAACCAAACTTTGAGAAAATATTGGAGCCGGTAATCCACCAAGAAGGGACAAACGCCACTTCGGCGGAAGCGCCACAACGGGGAAGCTGGATCCAGAGCAGGATAGGCGAAACACAATGTAAATAACGCAAAATCCTATTTCTCTCCTTCTTCCTAAAAACCCAAATTTAGACGCAAAACATCCTACAAACCCCTAAAAAGCTTCTCTAATCTTAGGAATAAAGGATGAGAATATTTCTAGCGTAAGAAGATCAATGGATTGAATATTTTTGATCAAGATCACCGTCCCATAGTCCGTAAACCATATATTTATCTATAATCCTCTACGAATTTAGGCGCCTAGTAGGCTTGATTTTCTTACTTTAGTAGTTATAAACCTCTACTCGATGCGTATTATAATGCAAATAATTAGTGGAATTCATGCATAGACCTTCGTGCACCAATTTAAGGGATGATCATGTTAGTCATTCTAGAAGTTGTGCAGGATGTGTATTATAAAGGGGGAAAATACTCGCCCTAGGGTAAGGGTTAGGTAATGGTTGCGATTTCATTATTGTGCGTGTAGGTTTGTTGTGGATTCATTATGGTGTTTGTATGTATGCAAATGTTGCATTTGTGATCACATTAGTTGTAATAAAGATAGATGAACATTGTATGCCATAAATCATGACCTGATTATATGATTTTAAGAACATACTTCTAATTGTGATTGTGGCTTGTTGAATGGATTGGGTGTTGCGTTCCGACACACTAACTTGGATCAGTTTCCAGGTTTTATCATAATAATGACATCCGTTTGCATGTTCATGCATAAATATTGGATTGAGTACCACGTACTGGTACACTAATAACTTTGTTTTGGGTTCCGTGAGAGGACCATTGACTTGTGATATATTTGTATTATTGGGAATATGAAACAATGCATTGCACCTGAATTAATGTGTTATGTAAACGTACATATGATTACTTCATGAGGTTGAGTAGATTGGGTATGTGTCTCATTTGTTGAATGATTTCGGAAGAGTTTAGCCCAAATCGGGAGGGGATATGGAAAGTGGGGACCAAAGGTACAAGTGTTGCTATTGATTAGGTAGAGGGCTGGTTGTATTATTAAAATTTGAGAAGTGGGGGCAATACTATGTGTGGAGGTAAATACATAGGCAAATCCGACCTTGGGAAAGGGATTCGTGGTTAATTATTAGGAAGCCTTGATGTAGTATACCATGTGGTCAACGACTGAGTGGTGTCTTGGGAAAAGCAAGGGTATGTTGACAATGGTAGTCAGAATGCTGGAAGTGGTAATTGTGGACTCTTCTATCAGTTAGAATGTTTAATCTATGATCAAGAACATAGTAAGTAAGTTGACTGAGACGGAAGTTGGTAGCAAAGGTACTAGTGTAAATTTAACGTAACGGGAAAAAAGGTAGAAGGTAGAGATAGATGGGTGTTATGGCATGATTATACTAGTTGGTTTGTTATATTATGCGGTGGGTGTTGGGTTTACCGATAACTCCTACCAGTACGTATGGTTTTGTATTGATATTATTGTTTCTATGCCTTTTTGGCATTGTCTAGATTTAGGGTCGGTTATATTTCATTAGGTAAAGACGAACGAAATCTCCAACAACTTCTATTTTTCCTTCCGCACGGTGGGAGTTGTGTCCATGTTATTGTGTTTGTATCTTGTAATATTAGATGCTCGTGTGCTTGTTTAGACTAGATCTCTGCAATGTGTTTATTACTTTACAAGTTGTAACTCGAGTTTGTGTAATACCTTTAAATATAAAATATTTTGAAAACTTCTTTTATTTCTGTTTTACTTTAAGCTTCAACATATTTTTAATTTTTGGGAATCGAGGGTTATCTTAATTAGGTGTTAGAATAGGTGCCCGCACGACCCATTTGGTTGGTTCGTGACAAGTTTTTATGAAAGAAAAGGTTATCGGTCTCCCCATAGTAGAGCAAAATATGGAATAAATTCTTGTAGATTGGTGTGATGACGTCCACATTGAATCTTCAGGAATCTAGGAAGTCGTTTTGTTTCTTTCCTCCTTTCTTGCGAATTGTCGCTTGTGGTATGAGTTGGGTCAAATTTGTAGCTATCAGTTCCAATTGGTATCTTAACCAAGTGATCTAGACGTCGTAGTAGGAACACCAGCAAGGTAAATTGGAACTGAGAATGCTCCAATTGGTATCTGGACTTAGAGGATTTACGAGAACATGGATTATCAGTGATGGTCAGCTATGGATACGAATTAACTAATAATTTGAACTTGTCTGTGAATGTGTGCTTTTGTTGTTTGAACTACTTGATGATGCTAAAAGTGTTTTTGCTTGTATGTTTTGGTATGATTATGTGCACAGTGTTGCTTGTTTCAATCTTCAGATGTGCAATATGCTAGCCCAAAGTTTTGGAATTGTGCGAGTTATGATTACTTGAGTTTCGTGAAAAACATGTTGTCAAAAAGGGGAAGTCGTGACTGAGTTCGAGTCAAGGACCTAGATAATCTATGATGTGATTCATAAATGAAATCTGGATGTGTCCTACACTTGACAAATAATTGTGTGAATGTCTCGGTGTATCTTGGGGATGGGTGTGTTGTGGCATTGAAGTTATGAGAAGAAATTTTGAGGCGTGTATCATTAGGTTGACTAGGGGAAGGCAACGATTATCCTAGCTAATGGGATTATTCTAAATGTCTAGTTATAGTCGGGGAATCTAAGGGACATTTAGAAAAGTGAAGAATCCCATAAAATCATTGCCAGGGGTTCTGCTTCGGTCAGGGCCATTGGGCGAGATTTTCCCGCCAAGGCGAGGCCGCCAGTGCGGGATTCGTCGTGCCAGAGGTGCCAGGGCGAGACAGAATATAAGCCATGTCTCCCCTATTTTCCCTAATCACATATATGACCCCGATTCTTTAACACCCCAGATTTTTTTTGAATTAAGACTCGAATTGGTCTTTGTAATGAGTAAGTTTTAACAAAGAAATTAGATTTTTCCTAAATGTTAGGTCACCAGAAGTAGCACCTTGAGTTTCAAAAAGAACTTAAGAGAGGTCATTCAAACACTTTCTAAGTTTTTCTCAAATTTTAAGGTCAACTTCAAATGACCATATATCCTAGTACAAATGAGTTAGGTGAGCTACAAGATAGCTAATGACAGATCTTCGAGTCCTCTTTCGAACGCTGCCAATTTTGCTAAATTCCGAGCTTTGAGTAAAACGTTATGACTCATTTACTAAAGATGCTCAAATATGGCAGCAGCTCCGCGTTACAGAACCAATACAAACCTCATTGCCTCGTGAAAAATCATTCTGACTCCCAGCTTGTTTTAATTATTTCCTTAAGGGTATTTTAGTCCTAAAAAATGTTAGGAGGTCATCTAAATTGTCCTAAACGTGTAGAAAATCAGCTTTCACAAATCAAACCCTTTCGTTCACTCCAAAATTCTACGCTCAAATAATTAAAGAAACACTAACGCTAGGGTTCTTTTTCCCATATTTTCCTTCCTGTTCTTCAAGAAGATGATTCTTCTAGGTATGTAAGCTTCAATAATCTTGAGTTTGTTCGCCCACACACTAATCAGGTTAATTCAACGTTAAGATCGTTCTAGAATGTTGAAAGTATTATGTTCTTGAATAATGTTCTTGAAATTTGATTTAGTTCTCAAGTTTAGATCAGATTGTTGAGTTCTTGATGAAATCATGTTGATTTTAGAGTTGTATATGAGTAGGTTGTTTTGTTCATGTGTTGGGTGTCTAAATCTAAAGAGGGATTGAGAAAAAAGAATCAAATTTAGGAGAATTGGGGTTACAAAATGAAGAAGCAAAAAGTCGGGCTAATTTAGCACCTTTCTCTGCGCCGTGGACCTGCCTTCCCCTTTCACAGAAATTTTCTTTGCGTCGCGGAGTGGTCATGGACCTCTCTGCCTCAAAATTTAATTCGCGATGAACTAATAAATGCATCTGTACGTCGTGGACTTACTTTCAAACAATGATTTCTTGATCGTTTATAATGTTTAACTATCTAAAAATACTCTTACATCAAGATATCTTTCCTACTACAAATCGTAACCTTGAATTCATAATTCACATTCAAGGTAGAGGTAAGAGTTAATTCTTGAGAATTCTTTCGATTCTTCTAAGATTGACTCTTTGAATCTTTTGAGGAGTGTTCTACAAGTTCTAATAATTTGTTTTAAGACTCGATTAAGTGAGCATGAGAGTGAGGAGGATGTATTCATGAGTTTTATTTATCATTACAAGATCCTTCATATCATGAACCATAACCCTTAAATTCATAATTCAAATTCAAGAGAGAGTTAAGCGTAAAGTTCAAGAAAGCCTTTGAGTTCAATTGTGAATTCTTTGCGATCAAATATCCATTTAAGTTATGTTTTGAGGAAGTAAGTATGAGAATGGGAAGAGTTTTATTCATAATTTCTATATTGTTTCATAGACCCTCGAGTCTAGTCGTTCATGCCCATAAATTCTACATGAACTCCATAAGTTGAGTACCTTTGAGAGGAGTAGTATCTTCAAGTTCTAATTCTTGAGTATTGAGTTCCTAATCCCCTATGAGATTATATTTCGAATAATGGGACAATTAAATGTTACCCATGAAGTACTTGAGTTGAATTGTTCATTCCCATAATTCTTTGTGAACCTTATAAGTCGAACAGTCATGAGATGAGAAGTATCTTTGAGTCCTTGAGTTTTGTAGTTCATGCTCATAATTTCGTATGAACCTCTGAGTTTAGTATTCTTGAAATAAGTAGTATCATTGAAGTTATTGAGTTCTTGAGTTCAAAATATTGAATTCTATCTATGGTTATTGAAAACCTTGCATTGAGTCGTTCACGTCCATAATTCAGCATGAACCTAATTTTAAGAAGTATTTTAGAAACGTTTGAACTTTGTTTTAAGACTTAAGAATTGAGTTGAGTAAAGAGTAAGGATTGAAGTTATTTTCTTTAAAAAGTATATGGGGACTAGATATTCCAAAAGAGTTTCAAAATGTTTTCACATTTGAGCAAGAAAGGGAACATCGATTCCAAGAGATCTTTTAAGATAAGTTTTGTGGAATTATCTCAAACCAAAGAAAAAGTGTTTTTTAACAAACATATGATCTAAGTATATTTTGGGAGTACTATTGAGCACCTATATGGGGATGCGAGTTCAGATAACTCAATCCTCTTTAAACAAGGTAGCCATCAGGGGTAGTAAAGGATCATACTTTTTAGATGACTCCTTAAGTGTTTTTTAGCATAGACTAGTGCACCCACATAGTTGAGGCATTCTATATTACTGGAAAATATAGGACAGTTGTGGCACGCAAGATGTTGTATCATCACTTAGGCCATATTTGTGGTTTTCGATTATAGAAACTCCCACAAAGTTACATTATATTTTATTATATAAAAATAGAGTTTTTATTGTACTCTTCAATACACTGAGTTAATTTCTATCGTTTTAAAAGCTTTCGATATAATGCATGTGTATTGTTGCTTTACATTGAGTTGAGCATCCAGAGTCGAGTAGCTAGAGTGGAGTATCTAATCTTAGAGATGAGTATCTTATTCTTGAGGTTAGTTGAGCTGAAGTCAGTTGAAAATAAGTAATTATGTTTTCTTTTTATCAAGTTCAAGCTTATGTTTATGCATTAGAATACCCCTTACATACTCGTACATTCCACGTACTGAGACATTTGTCATGCATCGTTAAGATGCAGACACATGTATTCAGGATCATCAATAGGAGCTTGGTTGATACATCCGGGAGTTTGAGTTGGCTATGGCGAGCCTCCTTTTTTTTGCTCAATTTAGTCATGATATCGTGGGTCTTGTGCCGATTTCCATCATTTTCATTTAGAGGTTTCATAGATAGTTAGTATAGTTGAGAAGTTTGTATTATTTATTTTGTTGGATGTTGTAAAGATTTATGTTGCATATTTTATGCCGAGTTGAATATATTATTTTATTCAGAGTTTTTCATTTGAGTTAGTTTTATATTTCAGTTTCATGATTTTTTCTTACGTTTTAAGTTTGTATACTTGAGTTAGTCTTCCACTTGTAGTCAGCCAGGATGAGGGTTCGCTTTGAAACCAGCAATGGTCTTCGAGTGCCGGCCACATCTAGGGTGTAGACTCAGGTCAGGTCGTTACAAAATTATATCCAGATTGATCCTAGCAAATTGAATAAGTGCTTAACAATCAGATTCAAATATAAACACCTAAAAATTAATTATTAGTTGCAAAAAAAACAGCAAAAAAAAAAAAGCATCTACGTGTTTACAAAAATATAAGGGAAAACAAAAGAAAGGTATTGTTCATTACAAGCCCAATAAGGGAAAAATATCAAGGACTACGGGATGGGAGGTGTCAGCATCTGAGTCAAGATCCTTTAGGGGAACTAGGTCTTTCAAGGCCTCATCCATGAAAGTGAAGTGCTAGAAATATCCTTTCTCGTTCCAGGGTATCTCCTATCAAGGGGAGACGTAGTTAAAAGTTATCATCACGGTCTTCCATATCTAGACAAGCAGACGATCCCTCTCTAGACCTTCTCTATCTCCTTGTGTAGCTTGCGATTGAGAATCTCGACCTCTAGGTAGTGTAGTGTTAAACCGAAGTGGGCTCATCAAAGGAGTGCCCCAACCTCCTCTTGACGGCCGCCTGGTCCTCCTCGGACTTTGCACCTTAAAGTGGGGGCTGAGACCGGGTGGAACGAGATTCGTCACCTCCCTAATCTTCCAACTCCACCACCGACTTACTGTTGTTTGCCTTTCTCGTTCTCCTCCTCCTTCCAAGAAGTATATCCATGTCTAACTAAAAGAGGGTGAAGGGGGGATCCATAGGAAGTACCTCATCAACATCTAAAATGGGCACCCCGTCTTCTTGCACAGCGTAGTCACGAGTTTGGGTAGGAAGAAGGCATTTTTGTTTCCTTGGTAGAACATTTTCCACTATGAAATTATTTGTGCCGTCACATTCATCTATATATCCTACACCACGCAAGCCACCACCAAATCCCGTAGTAATGTCACATCTTTGTTATTTCCCGATAGGTGAATCCTCCTAATAACCAAGTGAAGCCATCTCTTAGAATCTAGTGTACAATTCGTCCTAGTGATACCTTCAGAAGTAGGCCAATAGATTTTGTCTCCTCTCGTAGGCTCCACCAGTGTATCCCTCAACCAACCTAGATCCATCTCTCTCAATTTGGCCTCGTACTACATGTTTGAGACCTCGGGAACCTCTAGTACATCATTAATGGAAGTAGAATTCATAGGGATGTTGACTCCCCGTATACAAATAGTAGGATAGGGATCATCCCAGCAGATAGTTGGCAGGACAACGTAGAACTACCTCACCCAATCATCACATGCGGAAGAGGAATCCTTAGTCAATGGACCACATCCCAAATCCATCATGCGATCATAAAAGGCAGACACATTCTCCTCCAGCTTAAGTAAATTAAATCCCCTCTCGCAGAAGAATTTTCTCTTTCGGTAATCATGATGCCTCTCCCAACTGGCAGCATCAAGAAACTGAAGAAAAAATAGATTTTCTTCGTTAGCACCAGCCATTTAGAGGAACCTACAGAAATTGAAAAATACACTTTAGAACTCCATGGGACTGCACATTAGCTGAGTAAAGAGGAATAAAATTTGTAAGTTTTAAAAAGGGGACCCACACAACTATATCCCCAGTCCCACCACAGCAGCCAAAATCCCGCTAGGGCAAGATGATGGAGGCTTCCATAGCAGGATGAAGGTCGCAAGAGCGGCCTTCATCTAGGAAGAACGCCAGGCTCGATCGTGGAGCCTCTTTGACACAAAATCCTCATTTTCGATAGAATTTTGGCAGATCAAAGTATATTAGCTACCCTAGAACCTAAATATGCAATTATTCTAGAAAAATAACCCCTAAATAGTTCCCTAATCCGAGTTTTCTATCAAGAGCCCCTTTAACTTCCCCCCACCCATTTTTGTACTGATTCGACCATATTGTTTACAAAATCGTTACCCCAAAAACATTGGAGAGATGTTAGGGACGTAAAAAAGTGATTATGCTACGTTTTTCTGTCAAAATAACAACCTATGTTTCTTTTCAAATCACTACCCCCCTCCAAAAAATCATTTCTAAGCTATTCATAGCAACATGCAATTTTTATTAATGAAGTATTGAAGTAAAGAGGGCAAGTAACAAACGAATTACCTTGTGTTTGACGTACGGAGCGAGGTCTTTTAGAGGAATTTGAGAGCATTGAGTGAGAAAAGGGTAAAAATAAGGAAACCATCCCTCATTTCCCCTTTACTGTTTTTTATCTCCCGCTACCGTGGAAGGTTTCTCGCCAAAGCCCAAGAGCTGCAGCCGTGGCGAGGTTAGGCTCTAGAAATTTGACAATATATTTCTTTGTATATTGATCCCAATTTCATCTTGTCCCTTAGGTATAGTAGCTTTCGTGTGTCAAATACTAGAAAAATCACCACCCGTTGTGGTTTCCATAATTGACCAATTTTTTTTATTTAGAAGTACTCCGAAATAGAGAATGTGATCATCCGTGAACTAGTCGTTCGGAGACGAATGAAGGCTAAATTGGTATTTATTGTAATGACCCAAACCATCATTATTTATGGAAACAAAACCTTGGGAAAATACTGGTGCCTCTGTCCTGATAGGGCGCAGTGCCACAACGAAGAAGTTGGCGCCAAAGCAGGATAGGCGAGACAGAATGTAAATCACGCGAAATCCTATTTTTCTCTTTCTTCCTAAAATACCTAAGTTAGTTGTAAACCACCCTAGAAACCCCCCAAAAAGTTTCTCTAAGCTTCTAAAGAAAGCAGGAGAGAGATTTCTAGCATAAGAAGATCGATGGATTGTGGATATCTGGTCAACATCACCGTTCTATCGTCCAGAAACATGAGATTCATCTATGATGCTCTACGAATACTTGGCGCCTAGGTAGGCTACATTTCTAATTAGTAGTTATAAACATGTGTTCCCTTCATAGTATAATGAAATTATTAGTAGAATGAGTGCATAGGCCTTCGTGCACCAAATTATGGATGATTATGTTTGTTACCCTAGCAATTATGTAGGATGCGTATCTTAAAGGGGAAAACCTTATCATAGGGTTAGGTTTAGGTGATGTTTGTGATTTTATGATTCTGCGTGTAGGATTGTTCTGGCTTCATTATGATGCATATATGTATGCGAATGTCGCATTCGTGATCACACTAATTGTTATAAGGATAGATAAACGTTTTATGCCACGAATCATGACCTGATTGTATGAAGTTTAGAATATACTTGTGATTGTGATTGTGGCTATTGAATGGATCGGGTGTTGCATTCTGACAGAGTAACTTGGATCGATTTTCACGTTCCGATATTAATATGGGATCTATTTCCACATTGATGTATGGCCATTTGACCGGGTACCACATACCAATATATTAATATCTTCGATTTGTGTTATGTGAGAGGACCATTGGCTTGTGATATATGTGTATTGTTGGGATTGTGAAATGATATATTATTCCCCAATTGGTATGTGCTACCGTAACCTATATATGGTTACTTCGTGAGATTGAGTAAACCGGGTATGTGACTCATTAATTGAATGATTTCGGAAGAGTTGAACCCAAATTGGGATGTGATGCGGTAAATGGGGACCAATAGTCCAAGAGTTGTGATTGATTAGGTAGACGTCAGGTTGTATTATTAAAAGTTGAGAAGTGGTAGCAGTGTGTGTGTGGAGGTAAATACATAGGAAAATCCTACCCTGTGAATGGAATTTGTGGTTAATCATTAGGAAGCCTTGATGTAGTGTACCATGTGGTCAAGGGCTCACTGGTGACTTAGGAAAAAACAAGGGTATGTCGAGATTGTGAACTCTTCTATGAGCTAGAATTTTCAATATATGATCAAGAAACTAATAAGTAGGTTGACTGAGACGAAATTTGGTAGGAAATATACTATGTAATTCTGACGTAACCTAAATAAGGGTGAAATATGGAGAAACGATGGGTGTTATGGCATGTGTTTCCTAATTTGTTTCTTGTCTTATGCGGTGGGCATCGGGTTAGCCGATGATGCCTACCAGTGTGTGTGGTCTTTTACTGATACTACTCTTGTTATGCCCTTTGTCATCATCTGGATGCAGGGTCGGTGATGTTTCATTAGGTAAACACGAAAAAAAATCTCCAACAACTTCTATTTTTCCTTCCGTATGGTGGGAGCTGTGTACTTGTTATTGCATTTGTATCTTTTAATCTTAGAAGCTCTTGTGCGTGTTTAGACTAGATCTTTGCGGGTGTTAATTACTTTAAAAGTATTAACTCGAGTTTGTGTGATACCCTTAATTATAAAATCTTTTGGAAACTTCTTTTATTTCAATTTTTCTTTAATCTTCCCAATAAATTAATGGGAATCGAGGGTTATCTTACTTAGGTGTTTGAGTTGGTTACCACACAACCGGGAGAGTTGGGTCGTGGCATCATGTCCTCTTCAAGTAGCTAACATTGATCTCATAGCTTAACACCCTATAATAACTAGATTACATGATTCAAACTCTGATTAAAGTGAGTGTTAGTTGTTTTGATGGTCACTCAACTTATGGTAAGTCATAATCTTCGAGGGACTATGATTATCATTCATCATAAGTTGAGTTACCATCAAAACAACTAACTCTCTTTAATACCTTAGTCTAATTCATGTAATTTTGTTATTAGAGGAGTGCATATATCATAGGAGCATGTGGTTTTTGATTCAGACAATAAAAACATTAATATGATAGACACCAAATTTTTGACAATGACTTACATTGGTATACCCCATGAAAGAAGTCCAGTCTTGAAAAGTAAGGTCCCAAACAAATTATTAGAAATGGAATTTTCTAATGGTTATCAAGATGAACAGTTTGATTCAGCTTATAGTAAGAGTGGATTTCTTGAAGTCAGTGAATCTGACATTCAAGAGATATGATAGGGGTCAACTCTAGGAATATTAATGAAATTGATCCTTTGCAGGAAATATTGAATGTAAAGTAATTACAAGCAAGCAGTAAATTGGGCCAAAGAAACGTAAGACATGTTGTCTTTATTAGAGTGATAATGGAACATTGTGTAATTGATGTGACAAGGTGTTATCCACCTCTGAGTTCAAAAATCATGTTGTTATTAAGCTTAATAAAAGATTCAAACAAGGACGATATATTATTGAGATTAAAACCAACATGATTTTTGAACTCAGAGATGATTAGCATCTTGTCACAACAATTACACAATATTCCGTTATCAGTGGTAATAATGTAATATTGTGTAATTGATGTGACAAGGTGCTATAAATCATTGATTTCAAAATTCATGTTGGTTTTAAGCTCAATAAAGGATTCAAACGGGGACGATATATTAGTGAGCTAAAACTAGCATAATTTATAAACTCAGTGATGCATAGCACCTTGTCACATCAATTACACAATATTTCGTTATTATTGGTAATAATGACGACATTTTTTATGTTTCATTGGCCGAATTTTGGGCTTGGTTGTAATTACTTTACATATAATATTTCCTCGCAAAGGATTATCGTCATTATCAAAGTCCAAAGAGTTGATCCCCTTCGTATCTCTTGAATGTCAGATCTACTAACATCAAGAAATCCACTCTTACAATAAGATGAATCAAATTGGTCATCTTAGTAACCTTTAGTAAATTCCATTTATGATAACTTATTTGGGATTCGAACCTGGGACCTCTTGGTTAAAGATGAAAGAGTATTTAAGAGTTACCACTCCACCACATTCCTTATTGGCTAATTAACTAATTAACTTTATTGTACTAAAATCAAACTCTATTTAGGCTACAAGATAATTAGAGTCGTCAATATGGGCTAGGTCTGTAGCGTCGGCCTGTCCTGACCCGTGATTTCATAGGGTTGGGTTCCAATTTTGGTAGCTCAAAACGACTTTTAGCCCGACCTGAATAAGTTTGTCGATTTTTGGGGCTTAAGAAATATGGATAGGACCGACACGTGGACTAAATAAAAATTAACTAAAAATAAATATAAAATAGTGTATTAAAAATAATAACAGTCTAAACTAAAAATATGTTAGAAGTTTGAAATATTGCAATTTTAATATAATTTATGTTTATAAAATATTTACTACATCAAATAAAATTTCTTGAAATTTCTATGGAATAACTACACATGTCGTAACCTATGGAATGTTGTCATAGTTTTTGTGTTTCATTATAATCACTGAAAAACAATTAGGTTAATATTGTTTGGCAATTTATGTTTTTATTTGAAATCAAACATAATAAATATTATAAAGATAATTATATTTGTGGATTTGATTAACAAGTAGTAACACGAATACCATCTTATTTGTCTGGTCGATATTTATGATAATAATTTTAAATTATAATGTAATATAAAAAATTATAAAAAAAAATATACTTTTAAAAAAAGATGGTTTGTGTTTACATCCCTACTTTATTCAAATAAGGCGAAACGTCGTGGTGACACGAAAAATAATTAGTTAACTTAGTTTTAAAGCATTTAAAGAATAAATGAGTTTTTAAAGGAGTCTCCACCAATTTTTTTTGCAAAAACTAGGAAACAAATTAAATATCTAAGAAACCATTAGATTCTAGGTAAGGGGTTAAAGTTATTCCGAAGGGAAGGTATTAGGCATTCTTCGAAATCAACAATTGTGGGTCCCAACTGAGTTAAACAAATAAAATATATAAACTTAAACTACATTTCCATCTTTTACAATGTGGATGCATCCAAAACCGACGGAGATATTTTCTGATTGGTCAATTTTAATATTGTTTTCAAATTAGCTAACATATTTAACAACAAATAATATGCAAATCAATGCAACAAAATTGTATGCAAAATTAATATAATGATGGCACAAAAAAATATAAAATAAAATAATGAAATAAACAAACTAAGAAAAAACAACATTAAATAGTAATTATAACTTAACAACAGCAACCATGAAAGAGTAACACTGAAATTTGTTCATTATTTAATATAGTAAAATGTACTAAAAACTAAAACTAACATTAAAACATTAAAATTTTAAGTGACGGATAACCCAATATAGCAAACAATAGCAGAACAAATGTATATTCACTTAAAAAAAATCAAAGGTGCACCTAAAATTATATTATTTCTGAAAATACCAAATAACAAACATAACAACATTAACATCAACCACACCAAAACAAAAATAAATGAAAATCAAAAAAAATAGCATTTTGAATAAAATTAATCAACAGATAATAGCATACACACAAATATGTATAAAAATGTAAAGAATGAAAGAAGGGTCACCGGTAGCTTTTTGGGGGACAGATCTGGCTGTTTTCAGACATGTTGCCATGGCTTTTTGGTTGGTTGTTGAATGTTCGTTGGAGTTTAGGTGGGTATGGTCCGTTCATTGTTCGTCAGAGCCTGGTCGGAGTGTGGTAGCTCCTCGCGAGTTCACCCAGCTCGAAGTTGCAACAAGACAAACCTTTAGCTTGTCGGAGTACTTGCAAAACAAATAAAAATCAAAAAAAGGGGAAAGGGGAAGGGACTGGCAGTGTGGTCTTAGTTTAGCCCAAGTTCATCGGAGCTACTGGTTCAATCGAAGAAAAGGGGAAAATAGGGATGGGGTTTTGCCGGAGATCTGGTGGTTGGAACTAGTTGTTGCTCGCTACAAAAATAGAAAGGGGGGGGGGTTATTCTTGGTTCACTGACGGGTTTGTGGGTGTGGTCGGAAAAAGAGAATGGAGGTTTGTGAGTTTTTTTTTGGTGGCTTTGGACGTTGGATATGGAATGGTTTCTACTCGTCATTGGCTGAGCTCATTAGGAGAAGGTGAACGGAGTTTGGATGGTTGTTCGATGCTGCTGTTAGCTTCTCTGGTTTTGTGTGTTCGCCGGAGAAGACGATGAGGATGAGATAAGAAGCAGAACAACAAGGGTTTTGGTATTGTGTTTTTTTATTTTTGAACGAAAAATCAGAAAGGGAACAAGTCAGAGCAACTGGGGTCTTTTGCGTGGTGGTGTCTTGTCAGAAAATGCGCCAGCGAGGGTGATGGCCGGAAAAGACAATGAACACTAAAGATACCCTAAAAAATCTGAAAAAATTATTAAATTTTATTCCAAATATTTTATCCACCCCTAACTAAGAAATAGGTTAAATAGAAAATAACAAAACACATATAGTACAATACTGTAAGGGCCCTGACTAAGTGACTCGACATAGGCATGGGAGTGGCAAAGGGTTAGCATGAATGACTTTGCCAAGGGCCAAAATGCGGGTGAAATCTGTCATGCGTTGTGTGAGCAAAGTGTTGGCATGGTCAAATGGGTTCAAAATATGTTGGTAAGACAGTGTCAAGACATGACATGGGTGTTGGCAAAATAACAGCCCATGGCATGACTTGGACGCTGGCCAACATCGGTTGTGGGCAAGGTTGGCATGCGAAAATCACATGGTCTGATCAAATGCGGAGAAATCGAGCTGAGCTAAATTGAAGCATTGTCAATTATGAATGAAACGCAACAAGAAAACAAGAAATGGCACGAGTGGATTAAATATAGACATTGCCAAAGCAAGCCAGCGACAGGCAGCGGCAGGCAGCGGCAGGGCGTCGGTGGTGCGCAGGCATGGAAAATGTGCGGATGGATTCGGGTGGGCTTTGATGAGGCATTGACTATACAATGTTTAGACATTGTATTGGAGTCGAAAATGTTGAAGTAAAATGCAGCAAAGCAGGCCGAAATACAGTCAGCAAAGGCACATGCCAAGCACATGCGGCGGTTACCTTTTTGTAACTGCTTGTGTCCAGATTCGTTGTATCTCTTGTGTGCTTTTTGAATTCGAATTTGAATGCTTCTTATCAGTTGGGGATGTCAACTGAAGTATATTTTAGTGGGCTGATCATTTGACAAGTGTAGGACATGTGTCACAACACTATGCAATGTAAAACACAAGGCTGCCACATTCTCTATAAATGTGCAGCCTTGGTGTTAAAAACGTGAGAGTGAAATTAATTAGGATAGAATTGTTATCCTAAGAGTGAAAGAGGGAATAGGAACTCTGTAATTTCACCAAGACACTTAGAATAAAACGTGAGGGTTTTAGAAAGTGTCTAAGGCAACAATCGACTTGTGATTGTGCCTTGAGTCGAAGTCGAAGTCGAAAGTTGGACAGAATTGTTGTTCAACGAGTGAGTCCTTTGTATTATTTTGATTATAAATATAAAGGTTGGGTTTGCCCGTATGTTTGTGTGTGATTTCAAGTGAAAGTGCGAAAAATAATCTAAGGCAATAATCAGAAAAACGTTCTTGAACGTTAGGCAGAATAGGCTGCGAAGGGCTGAGTTGAGTGGGACTTGACTGCCATTAGGATTGGGTTGATTTCTGCACAAAATTAAGTGAAGAAAGTCCGCTTGCCTAACAATTGGTATCAGAGCCAGGTTAGATTATTCGATGGCTGGAGGAAAAGCTGAACTGCGGGAAAGGGTGACACGATTGGAGGCGCTTATTGGTGGAAAAAATGATGGGGAAAACTTGGTTGATCTGGTCACTCAGATTGAAAGAGTGAAAGCAGAATTAATCTTGACTAAGGAGTTGCTGAACGAAAAAGTTTCGTTGTTGGAGGAAGAATATGCTTCTAAACATGAAACTACTCAACAAGAGATGCTACTTGTTCGCAGAGAGAAAGAAGATCTGCGTGGTGAAGTTCTTCTTCTTCGTCGAGCGTTGCAGGGAACGATTGGACCCATAAGGTTGAAGGTTCCAGAACCTAAGGCTTACAATGGTGTGAGAAGTGCCAAGGAATTGGAGAACTTTCTTTGGGATATCGAAAATTACTTCAAGGCAGCAAAGGTTCAAGATGGTGAAAAGGTATCAGTCACAACAATGTATTTATGTGATGATGCCAAGGTCTGGTGGAGAACAAGGGTTGCTGAAGTTGAAAATTCGAATCTGCCACAAATTGAAACGTGGGAGATGTTAAAGGAAGAACTGAAAACTCAATTCCTTCCAAGCAATTCATCTTGGTTGGCAAGGGATGGGCTGCGACATTTGAAACAAGGCAGCACTGTGAGGGCTTATATCAAGGAATTTTCATCCTTGATGTTGAACATAGGCAACATGGTCGAGGAGGACAAGTTGTACTATTTCATAAATGGGTTAAAGGGATGGGCACAAAGAGAGTTAAGGAGACAGAATGTCCAAACTCTCAATTCTGCCATAGTGGCAGCAGACAAGTTGGCTGACTTCGATGAGGGTGACGACCCAAGGGCTTCTTCGCACTTCAAACAGCAAGATAAGGGGAAGGAGTGGAAGAAAAATGGGAAGGGCCAAGTTGCCGAAAAGGAAGACGAAGGCGGGAAAAATAGGCAAGGGGAACCTACTTTTCCAAAACAGAAGGGAAAGTTTGGTGGATGCTTTACTTGTGGGGGTCCTCATCTGAAAAGGGACTGCCCAGTACAAGTGAAAGTGAATGCCATACTTGCTGCCGAGTTGGAAAGGGAAAAGAACAATGAGGCAAAAACGTCAAGAATGAATTCATTGGCGTTGGTCGAAGATGAAGATGATGGGCAGGATATGATCCTTGTCCGGAACCCAAATAGGGTTAGATGAAAGATGTCCTCGACGAGGACGTCGAGTTTCATTAGGTGGGGGAAGTTTGTAAGGGCCCTGACTAAGTGACTCGACATAGGCATGGGCGTGGCAAAGGGTTAGCATGAATGACTTTGCCAAGGGCCAAAATGCGGGTGAAATCTGTCATGCGTTGTGTGAGCAAAGTGTTGGCATGGTAAAATGGGTTCAAAATATGTTGGTAAGACAGTGTCAAGACATGACATGGGTGTTGGCAAAATAACAGCCCATGGCATGACTTGGACGCTGGCCAACATCGGTTGTGGGCAAGGTTGGCATGCGAAAATCACATGGTCTGGTCAAATGCGGAGAAATCGAGCTGAGCTAAATTGAAGCATTGTCAATTGTGAATGAAACGCAACAAGAAAACAAGAAATGGCACGAGTGGATTAAATATAGACATTGCCAAAGCAAGCAAGCGACAGGCAGCGGCAGGCAGCGGCAGGGCGTCGGTGGTGCGCAGGCATGGAAAATGTGCGGATGGATTCGGGTGGGCTTTGATGAGGCATTGACTATGCAATGTTTAGACATTGTATTGGAGTCGAAAATGTTGAAGGAAAATGCAGCAAAGCAGGCCGAAATACAGTCAGCAAAGGCACATGTCAAACACATGCGGCGGTTACCTTTTTGTAACTGCTTGTGTCCAGATTCGTTGTATCTCTTGTGTGCTTTTTGAATTTGAATTTGAATGCTTCTTATCAGTTGGGGATGTCAACTGAAGTATATTTTAGTGGGCTGATCATTTGACAAGTGTAGGACATGTGTCACAACACTATGCAATGTAAAACACAAGGCTGCCACATGCTCTATAAATGTGCAGCCTTGGTGTTAAAAACGTGGGAGTGAAATTAATTAGGATAGAATTGTTATCCTAAGAGTGAAAGAGGGAATAGGAACTCTGTAATTTCACCAAGACACTTAGAATAAAACGTGAGGGTTTTAGAAAGTGTCTAAGGCAGCAATCGACTTGTGATTGTGCCTTGAGTCGAAGTCGAAGTCGAAAGTTGGACAGAATTGTTGTTCAACAAGTGAGTCCTTTGTATTATTTTGATTATAAATATAAAGGTTGGGTTTGCCCGTATGTTTGTGTGTGATTTCAAGTGAAAGTGCGAAAAATAATCTAAGGCAATAATAAGAAAAACGTTCTTGAACGTTAGGCAGAATAGGCTGCGAAGGGCTGAGTTGAGTGGGACTTGACTGCCATTAGGATTGGGTTGATTTCTGCACAAAATTAAGTGAAGAAAGTCCGCCTGCCTAACAAATACCATTATTTAAAAACCATGGGCCGAAAACTTGTTCAATAAATATCTATGTATGAAATATTATCCATATTTGAATGATTTTTTAGAATGTGTGAAATGTACAAATTAATATTAGCAAATGTAGTGAATAAAAGAAAAATTAAAAAAATCTAATAAACGTAACCAATGAATGTAAAAATACAATTTAAAAAAAATGACAGTTTAACAAAAATGAACTGCTGTGACAAAAAATAATGTAATTAAAAGTAATGGATAAAAATCCTAAATATGAATAGTTATCGATAAAATTATTTAAAATTATAAAAATGTATTTTGAACTCTTAAATCATAAGAGTTCTGAATTTTTAAAATGTTAGGTCAAAATTGGGTTTCTTGGCCCGGCAAAGCCTCTAGGCCACGTACTTGTGGGATGAATCGACCATTTTCTGGCCCACACCAAAAACTGGCTAGCTCGGCCTGACCCGTAAAATTTCAACGCATGTATGGGGTAGCCCGGATTGGGTGGACAACCCATATTCATAGCTCTAAAGATAATTTTAGTTGAAATTTTTAATAAAATCCAATCAAATAATACTTTTGATAACTAGAAGATATGATTCGTTTTTATTTTAAATGTAACTTAGAAAAAGAAAAAATATATATTATTAAAGTGGAATAATTACCCATGAATTTTTAAACTTACTTCTATATGTATTTATCTATTTTACATAGGCAAAATTAAATCATTTTTTGAAAAAAAATGTAGTTGACACTACTTTTGTTATATCTCAAAATAGAAATGGTTAAATAATGTATATCTTACCAAATCTGAATATTTAAATCAGTAAAAGAAAATCAACCACTAGCTCATTACGATTTTTTTTTATTTGTAGATTGAATAAATTATATTTTATTTCATTTATTTGATATTGAATTAATCATTTTTTCTTAGTAAGAAATTTTTTTGGGTCCAAGAAACAAATTAATTTTAGAAGATATATTATTAGTTAGTTTTTATATTAAATCTAATACATCATACAACCACCACAAAAAGAATGACCTTTAAAACGTGAATCATTTAAATAAAAGATAGTATTTGTATGCGATAGTTCCTTAAGGTAATACAGAAGAAATGAACTTCCAACATATTAACTTATTTTCAATTTCGAAGAATTATTGAAAAGGATTTGGGCTTGAATTGAACTCCATCATCGTCATTGTCATCAACGTCGTCTTTAGTGTTTTAATTGTCTTTAATCTTACCCGCAATAGGTTGAGTTGTGTGATTGAATGAGAGGGACTGTTCATTAATGGACCAACCTTGGTCGGAAAATTACGTTGTATATAGTGGTTAATTTTAGTTTTATAAATATAAATACACATATTGACACCTCTTAAAACAGGTCCAAGGCTTAGTCTGTTTGTTAGGGGCTTACAAACACTATATGAGGTTGTGTGTTCAAGCCCTGCTAACCTATTTATAAATTTTTTCACTTTAACCCTTGACACCTTTTAATAAAAATCCTGCGTCCACCACTGGGATTTTTGAAGCGTTATATTTATAAGAGAGACAAGTGGCTAGGATTTTTAAATCTTAGTATAAACTTTTTAAAACCTAATTTTCTTACTATTAGAGGTGTAAATTTTAGCCAATATTTGTAAATCGACCGATCTAAGGTGGCAATTTTAGCAAATATTTGTTATTCGGCCCATCGAATTAATCCACATTTAAATGAGTTGGATCACTTATATTATAGTTGGGTAATACAAGCTTCATTAGAAATTATTAATACAAAAAATGACAAACAAATAGGATAAGTATGGACATCTATATACAAACTCGTATTTGTAAATATAGAAAAAAAATATTAAAAATTTATAATATATTTTCAAATCAATAAAAAGAATCTAGCACATCCCTCATGCGCACCTCTAACATTATCTACCCAACCCTAGCTGCCTACCTCCATCTACTCCAACCATCATACCATACCCCTCGGTGAGGGATTGAAACCTGGATCAAAGTCAAAAGTTGCTGTTAGGGTTGAGAATCAGGTTTTTGGTTATGAAGTTCTTGCAAAGGATGTGACTTATGTCATTGGTTAGGATCCAGGGTTGTAGTCATGATCTAGTTTTAGTCCAACGGGTAGGTTAGTGGTTTTATATTGGGTTCATAACTAGGAGTAGGGTTGTAGGTGGGGTATGGATCAATAGATGAATTATGGGTCAAGATCGAGAGATGGGAGTCGAGAGTCGGATCTTAGTATCCTTATCAGGATTGAGATTTAAGTATCAAACCTAGGTAGAAATGGAGAGTCAATACTCGAGTCAGTCTTGAGAGACCCACCATCCCCATCACTCAAAGCTCTATAGAGTAAAATTGGATATCATTGCTCAGAAGCTTCAGAGGTTCTTTGAAGTTCTCTTTCTTGTTTACTTTTGCTTAATTTTTAAGCTTTCCCTTTCTCTCTGGCGCTTTCAATTTCATGAAACTCTTAAAGAAGACAGTTCTTAAACCTCAAGAAACTTTTTTATCTTAGTCCTCTTTGTGTGTAAACTCACTTTCCTTACAAACATATTGTCCATATACATAATGGGGTAAATACAAACTTTCAGGATGCAATAAAGTTTTTGTTTATACATGCCGTTCTTAGGTTACTTCTACAGAGTCTTTATATTAATAGAACTTAAGAGATGACTCTTTATAAGAGTCATGTTCTTTCATCAACATATGAATTTTCATAAGGGTCATCTTCTTTCATGAACAAATAACTTTTCTTAAGAGTCATGTTCTTTCATGAAAAAATAACTTTTCATAACAATCATATTCTTTAATGAATAAATGTGTCTGTTCACTTTAAAATCTTCAAATATTACAAAATATTCAACAATTTGTTTCCATTAATATTCAAATATCTGAATCTGATTACCATCTGAATATAAATATGTGAATTAAGATTCAGTTGTTTGTATATGAACACATTTGAATTGTAACACCCCCCAAAAAAATACGAAGCAAGACTCGAACCGTTAATCGTAGTGAGTGAGATTTCACTAAGGAATTAAAAATTTCTTAAGTATTAAGGTCAGGTCACTAGATTTAGCATCAAGAATTCAAAAAAGAATTAAATTGAAATAGCAAAATCTGGAATTTTTCAAGTTAAGCTAAGTATGAGTTTTGGGTCGACTTCAAATGACCATAAATCCTAGTGAAGTATGAGTTTTGGGTCGACTTCAAATGACCATAAATCCCAGTGAAGTATGAGTTATGTGTGATAAAAGATGCAAGTGGAAATATATTTGAATTATCTTTCCAAAGCCGCCGAGTATGCTAAATTTTGAGTTCGGATGAGTGAGATATGACCTTTTAAAATTAAGTTGTCCAGTTAAGGAAAGTTAGCCGAAAATAGTGAGGGGTATTTTGGTCATTTCCTTACCCAATCAAGTTTAATTCGTTTTTAGTCATATTTTAAGGTTATAACCCTTTTAGGTTCAGTTTCATAATCCAAAAATATGCTTAGGTTTTTAGTTGAGAGTTCAAGTAGAGGCAAGAAGAGAAAAGAGGAGAAAAGAGGCAAGGATGAAGGCGTTCGTCAACGTTCTTGAGTCTAGTTGCAGATTTTCGCCATGGGTCTAATCCCTAAGAGGTATGTAAGTGTACATAGTGTTGGGTTAGTTCACCCACATGCCAATAATGTATTTTTTTCAGCGAAATTTCATGCTTAAAGTTTAAAGACTAGAGTTCTTGATGAGTTCTTTAAAGGTGTTCTTGAAGTTCATTCTAAATCTTGTTGTGTTGGAGTTTTGATGATTTATTGAGATAAAATTGAGTAATTTTATTGTTTTTTCCAGTATATTATAGTGTAATTAAGTTAAGTAATCGAATCCAAGTGATTGGGGAAGAAACCGTTTGAATTTAGGTGATTTACGGTGATAAAACGAGCAAAAGTGCTCGGCAGAAATTCTGCGTTGGGGCCTAGCGTGGCACGCCTGCCAGAGAGCCCAAACCCATCTCTGTCCGTCAAGGGTTGGGGATCCGCGCCAGCCATAGCCCCAGGGTCATCTGTCCAATCCAGTTTGCCTCTAATAGCTTCGTTTGAGTTCGTTTAAAGTGTACCTTCACTCCTTTTTGATTCTAACTAATCTAAGCTACTTCTAAACACCTAAAATCAGTCCTAACATGATCATAACCATGAATTCATAATTCAAATTCAAGGTATAGTTGAGATTTAAGTTTTGAAAATTCTTTCAAACGTTCTAAGAAAGTCCTTTTGAGGAGTCTTCCACAACTTCTAGTAACTTGTTTCAAGACTCAAGCAAGTGAATATACGAGTGAAGAGTATGTATTCATGAGTCTACAATATCACCTAGATCCTTCTTACCATGAATCATAACTCTTGAATTTATAATTCACATTCAAGAGAGAGTTAAGAGTAGAGTTCAAGAAAGGCTTTAAGTTAAATCGTGAATCTTTTGAGATCAACTATTAAGATTGAGCTAAGATTTGAGGAAGTAAGTAATAGAATGAGAAGATTTGTATACATGAGTTCCATCTAGTTACTTAGACCTTCGAGTCAAGTCGTTCATGCCCATAACTTCCGTATGAGTTTCATAAATTGAGTATCATTGAGAGGAGTAGTATCTCCAAGTTATAAGTCGTGAGTATTGAGTTCTTTATTACTATCTTGAGTTAAAAAGTACCTTCTAGTTTTCGATTTGAGTAGTTCATGCTCATAACTCCGCATGAACCCTCCAAGTTGAAAGTCATGAAATCATCCACATGAGATCATGAACCTTGAATCCATTCTTCAATTCAAGGAAAGTTAAGAGTCAAGTCCAAGCAAAGTTTATAAAGTTTTCTAAAGTCATTGTTTTAAAGACTTAAAGTTTCAAGTCAAGTAAAGAGTTGAGTTCCTATCTCAAAATCTATAAGAGAACTAAGTATTCCCTAAGAGTTAAAGTTTCAAGTTAAGTAAAAGCAAGAGTTGAGTTCATTTCTCAAAAGTTATAAGGGGACTAAGTATTCCCTAAAGGTTATAAGTGTTTTCACATTTAAAGTTAAGAGGAAACTAAGAGTTCCAAAAGAGTTTTGAACAAAAGGGGAACATTGATTCCAAAAGGAGCTTTTTAAAGCTAAAGGTTTAGTAAATTATCTCAACCTAAAGGAAGGAAGTTTTATTAAAAGTTTGAGCTAAATCAAGTTTTAAGAGTAGTATAGAGCAACGATGTGGGGATGAGAGTTCAGATAACTCAAGTCTCCATGTAAACCATGTAGCCAACATGGGACTTGACGGTTTATACTTTTTAGATGATCATGTAAGAAGAGCTAGTGGATCCACTAAGTTGAGTAAGTTCCTATTCCAATGGCAAGGTGTAGGATGGTCCTCTTGCAACGTGAGGTAAGAGGTTGTATTATCACTTAGGCTCAAAGTGATGGTTGTCGGTTAGAGAAACTCCCACAATATAAATTACATGATTCCTCAAAGGGTTCTGCTTAGTATTAATGGATGTATGGGACTTCATTCATGCATTGCACAAGTCAACTTTGAGAGGGAGCATTATATGTTTATATGATATTATTATCTTGAGTTAACATCATGTTTTTAAAACAACTTTTCTTTATATTGCACTTGTGTTAAACTGCTTTATATTGAAATTATTGAGTACTTTGTGTTGAGTATCCTTAGTCGAATATCATATCTTTGAGTTCAGTATTAATCTCTGAGTTCAAATTATTCTTTTGTATTCTTGAGTACTCATTGGGTTTCAAGTTTGAGAAAAGGTAAGTATGTTTCTATCTTTTTATTCAAGTATCAAGCTTATGTTATGCTTTAAAATTCCCCTTACATGCTCGTACATTCCAGTACTGAGCCAATTGGCATGCATCTTCTCATGATGCAGACACATGTATACATAATCATCAATAGGAGCTTTGTTGATACATCCGAGTGGTCGAGATAGCTATGGTGAGCCTCCTTGCTTCTGGAGGATTTCATTTACCTTTTAGATTAGATAAGAGATCGTGGGTCTTGTCCAGACTTTCATCCTCATCAATTAGAGGCTTCATAGATAGATAGTCAGTATAGTTGAGGAGTCTGTATTATCATTTATTTCATTAAATGTTTTAAAAACTAAAGTTGCCTATTTTATGGTTAATTGAATATATTACTTTATTGAGAGTTGTTTATTTGAGTTAAAGTTTCGAAAGTTGAGTTTATGAATTTTATTTCACTTTTCAAGCTTTGTATGCTTAAGTTAGTCTTCCGCTTGTAGTCAGCCAGGATGAGGGTTTGCTTGGGGACCAGTAATGGTTCTTGAGTGCCGGTCACGTCCAAGGTGTAGGCTCGGGTCGTGACATGAATGTTGATGAATGGTAGGTTTTATCTCATTGAAGGCCCATTTAATTCGATAATTAGTTTTTCTCAGTGCCTAATTTTGTCCTATTCTGATAGAATATTTATGATTTGCATCTATGAAGACAATTGTACAAGGCGAGGAATTATGTTTGAAAGAATGATGAAAATACACAAAGAAGTGCAAACTATACATTGTTGGTCTCTTAACAAAAAGGGAATATCTCCAATTGAGAATGATGTCACCCAAAATTATAGTACATAACACTCGTGTCTATCAAATCAAGTTGGTAGACTCTAGCAGTCGGAGAAGGCGATGTGGAGAATGAGAAAGGCAACCTTGATGAACATTGCATAAAATGATAGTGTGAATAGAAAATATTGAATGATTGAAAGGCGAGCGAAGGAGTTGGTACTCGGCGATTCACCGAACGTGAAAGGTTAACTCAATCGAGTTCGCCAACTGAGGTTCAAAACACCTGAAGCGTAGAGAATCAGAAGGCGAGCTGAGGAGCAAGAGGCGATACACTGAACGAGTTCAGTGAGCCCACCTAATGTCGCCGATTAAGTTGTGTATTGAAATATTGGGACTTACATTGGAAAATATAAATATCTCAAAGGAGAGAAAAATTAGAGACCAAATGACACTAAATAGAAAATATCACAGTGTGTGAAGAGTTTAGAGAGAGAGAATACTTTACTTTTGAAGAACACTTTTCTAACTTTTGGAGTTTTACAACTTTGTGCTTGAAATTGACCAATTGAAGTTGAATCTAAAGTGAGTTTACTTGTAATTGCTTAATTTAATGTTACCCATGACTGCTTTCATGGAAGGCATAATCTCTTTATTTTTTTTTTTGATGAGTGGATAAAACCCCAAGATTTAGGGGTGTAGTTTTGGCGGGGGGCTAATATAATGTACTGGGCATTGTGCTAGGCTTTATTTTACTATTGTTCATACATGAATTTGGTCTAATTAGCATAGGTGGATTAAAGTCGCAAAATTAATTTCTACTTGTGATCTTTGATTAATGCTCGAAAGAGATTTATTGGAGTGGGTAATTAGTATGATACTGGCAATTTAGATTTGATGTCTGTAACTTGCTTGAAAATAGACATTATGGGTCAAATCTATTTGTCAATTACTTTAAAGAGTGAATACAGTAAGGTAATGGGTTGTTTAGGTTCACATTTTGATGAGACTGAACGGAGATTTTATGCACAGATGCTTTGAGATCGAAAGATGATTAGCGTCAATGAAGATGACTTCGCCTATTCATGACGTGTCTTGCACTTGACTAATAATTGTGTGATGTCTGGGTGTATCTCGTGGATGGGTGTGTTGTGGTGTTGAAGTTATGTGAAGGAATTTTGAGGCGTTTATCATTGGGTTGACTAGGGGATGGCAATGATTATCCTAGCTAATGGGATTACTCTAAATGTCTCGGTATAGTCGGGGAATCTAAGGTAGATTTAGAAAAGTGATGAACCCCATAAAATCACTGCCAGGGGTTCTTTTTCCATCAGGGCCGTTGGGGAGGGATTTTCCAGCTAAGGCGAGGCCTCCAGTTCGGGATTCGCCGTGCCAGAGGTGCCAGGGCGAGACACAATCCAAGCCATGTCTCCCCTATTTTCCCTAATCACATATATTGACCCCGAATCTGTAACAATCCAGAAATTTTTTGAATTAAGACTCGAATCATTTTTTAGAATGAGTAAGTTTTAACTAACAAATTAGATTTTTCCTAAGTGTTAGTTCACCAGAAGTAGGACCTTGAGTTTCAAGAAGAACTTAAGCGAGTTTATTCAAATACGTTCTAAGTTTTTCTCAAATTTTAGGGTCAACTCCAAATGACCATATATCCTCATGCAAATGAGTTAGGTGAGCTACAAGATATCTAATGGCAGATCTTCGAGTCCTCTTTTGAACGCTGCCAAGTTTGCTAAATTCCGAGCTTTGAGTAAAATTCTATGACTCATTAACTAAAGATGCTCAAATCTGGCAGCAGTTCCGCGTTACGGAACCAATACAGACCTCACTGCCTCGTGAAAAATCATTCCGACTCCCAGCTTGTTTCAATTATTTCCTTAAGGTTATTTTAGTCCTAAAAAAACGTTAGGAGTTCATCTAAAATTTCCTAAACGTGTAGAAAATCAGTTTTCACAAATCAAACCCTTTCATTAACTCCAAAATTCTACTCTCAAAAATTAAAGAAACGCTAAGGCTAGGGTTCTTCTTCCTATATTTTCCTTCATGATCTTCAAGAAGATGGTTCTTCTAGGTATGTAAGCTTCAATAATCTTGAGTTTGTTCGCGCACACGCCAATATGTTTAATTTCAATATTAAATTAATTTTAGAATGTTGAAAGTATGATGTTCTTGAATAATGTTCTTGAAATTTGATTGAGTTCTCAAGTTTAGATGAGATTGCTGAGTTCTTGATGAAATCATGTTGATTTTAGAGTTGTATATGAGTAGGTTCTTGTGTTCATGTGTTGGATGTCTAAATCTAAAGAGGTATTGAGAAAAAGAATCAAATTTAGGCGAACTTGGTTAGAAAATTAAGAAGGAAAAAGTTGGGCAAATTTAGCACCTTTTTCTGTGCCGCGGACCTGCCTTCCCCTTTCACAGAAATCGCGTCGCAGAGCGGTCACGGATCTCTCTTCCTCAATAGTTCGTTCATGATCAAATAATATAATGCATCCGCACCTCGCGTTCATTACAAGATCCTTCATATCATGAACCATAACCTTAAATTCATAATTCAAATTTAAGAGAGAGTTAAGCGTAAAGTTCAAGAAAGCCTTTGAGTTCAATTGTGAATTCTTTGCGATCAACTGTCAATTTAAGCTATGTTTTGAGGAAGTAAGTATGAGAATGGGAAGAGTTGTATTCATTAGTTCAATATTGTTTCGTAGAACCTCGAGTCGAGTGCTTCATGCCCATAAATTCTACATGAACAATATAAGTTGAGTACCTTTGAGAGGAGTAGTATCTTCAAGTTCTAAGTCTTGAGTATTGAGTTCCTAATCCCCTATGAGATTATATTTCTAATCATGGACCTGTTAAATGTTACCCATGAAGTCCATGAGTTGAATTTTTCATTCCCATAATTCTTCGTGAACCTTATAAGTCGAACAGTCATGAGATGAGAAGTATCTTTGAGTCCTTGAGTTTAGTAGTTCATGCTCATAATTCCGTATGAACCTCTGAGTTGAGCATTCTTGAAATGAGTAGTATCATTGAAGTTCTTGAGTTCTTGTTTTCTAAGTATTGACGTGTATCTATGGTTATTGAAAACCTTGCATTGAGTCGTTCACGTCCATAATTCAGCATGAACCTTATTTTAAGAAGTCTTTTAGAAACGTTTGAACTTTGTTTTAAAACTTAAGCATTGAGTTGAGTAACGAGTATAGATTGAAGTTATTTTCTTTTAAAAAGTATATGGGGACTAGATATTCCCAAAGAGTTCCAAAAACATTTCACATTTGAGCAAGAAAGGGAACATCGATTCCATGAGATCTTTTAAGATAAATTTTGAGTAATTATCTCAAACCAAAGAAAAAGTTTTTTCTACAAACATATGAGCTAAGTATATTTTGGGAGTATTATGAGCACCTATATGGGGATGCGAGTTCAGATAACTCAAGTCTCTATAAACAATGTAGCCATCACGGGTAGTAAAGGATCATACTTTTTAGATGACTCCTTAAGTGTTTTTAGCATAGACTAGTGGACCCACTTAGTTGAGACATTCTATATGACTGCAAAGTATAGGACAGTTGTTGCAGGCAAGCCGTTATATCATCACTTAGGCTCATAGTTCTTGTTTTCAGTTATAGAAACTCTAACAAAGTTATATTATATTTTATTAAATAAAAAGTGAGTTGTTATTGTACTCTTCAATACACTGAGTTAATTTCTATAATTTTAAAATTTTTCGATATACTGCATGTATATTGTTACTTTACATTGAGTTGAAGATCCAAAGTACAGTAGCTATAGTGGAGTATCTAATCTTTGAGCTGAGTGTCTTATTCTTAAGGTTAGTTGACATGAAGTAGGTTGAAAAGAAGTAAGTATGTTTCCTTTTTATCAAGTTCAAGCTTATGTTTATGCATTAGAATACCCTTTACATACTCGTACATTCCACATACTGAACCATTTGGCCTGCATCGTTTTGATCCAGACACATGTACTAAAGATCATCAATAGGAGCTTGGTTGATACATCCGGGAGTTTGAGTTGTCTAGCGCGAGCCTCCTTTTTTCTAGAGGATTGAATTTTCTTTTCAATTTAGTCAGGATATCGTGGGTCTTCTCCAGACTTCCATCTTTTTCATTTAGAGGTTTCACAGATAGTATTTTCAGTTGAGAGGTTTGTATTATTTACTTTGTTGAATATTGTAAAGATTTATGTTGCATATTTTATGGCAAGTTGAATATATTATTTTATTCATAGTTTTTCATTTGAGTTAAAGTTTTATATTTCAGTTTCATGTATTTTTCTTACGTTTTAAGTTTTGTTTACTTGAGTTAGTCTTCCGCTTGTAGTTAGCAAGGATTACGGTTCGCTTTGAAACAAGCAATGATCTTCGAGTGCCGGCCACATCTAGGGTGTAGACTCAGGTCATTACAAAATCATATCCAGAATGATCCTTGCAAATCGAATAAGTGCTCAGCAATCATATTCAAATATAAACACCTAAAAAATAATTATTAGTTGCAAAAAAACAAAACAAAAAAAACCAGCATGTACTTGTTTACAAAAATATAAGGGAAAACAAAAAAAAGGTATTGTTCATTACAAGCCAAAGAAGGGAAAAAAATCAAGGACTATGGGATGGGAGGTGTCAAGATCTTATTCAAGCTCCTTTGGGGGAACCAGGTCGTGCAGAGCCTTATCCTTTAAAGTGAAGTGCTAGAAATCTCCTTTCTCGGTCTGGGGAATCTCCTATCAAGGGGCGACACAAGTAAAAATTATCATCATGGTCTTCCATATCTAGAAAAGCAGACCATCCCTCTCTAGACCCTTCTCTCTCTCTCTCCTTATGTAGCTTGCGATTGTGCATCTCGATCTTTAGTCCATTGTTGGGTTGAACCAAAGTTGTGTCAGCAAAGAAGTGCCCCAACCTCCTCTTGACGGCCGTTAGGTCCTCCTAGGACTTTACTCCTGAAAGTGGGGGCTGGGATCGGGTGTAACGAGAGTCGGCGCCTCCATAATCGTCCAACTCTACCACCGACTGACTGTTGTTTGCCTTGCTCGTCCTCCTCCTTATTCTCCGAGAAGTAGAGCCATGTCTAACCAAAAGAGGGTGAAGGAAAGATCCATAAGAAGTACCTCATAAACATCTAAAAGGGGCACCCCGCCTGCTTGCACAACGTAGTCACGAGTTCGGGTAGGAAGAAGGACTTTTTGTTTCCTTGTTAAAACATCTTCCACTATGAAATTATCTGTGCCATCACATTCATCTCTATACCCTAGACCTCGCACGCCACCACCAAAGCCCGTGAAAATGTCACATCTTTATGATTTCCCGATAGGTGAATCCTCCTAGTAACCAAGTGAAGTCATCTCTTAGATCCAGTGTACAATTCGTGCTAGTGATACCCTCAGTAGTAGGCCAATAGATTTTTCCTCATCGCGTAGGCTCCACCAGTGTATCCCTCAACCAACCTAGATCAATCTCTCTCAATTTAGCCTTGTACTCCTTGTTTGAGACCTCGAGCACCTCTAGTACCTCATTAATAGAAGTAGAATTCATAGGGATATTGAATCCCCATAAACAAATAGTAGGATGGGGATTGTCCCAGTGGATAGTGGGCAGGATAGCGTAGAACTACCTCACAAAATCGGCACGTGCGGCTGAGAAATTCTTAGACAATGGAGCTCATCCTAAATCCATCATGCGATCATAAAAGGCAGACACATTCTCCTCCAACTTAAGTAAATCAAATCCCCTCTCGCATAAGAATTTTCTCTTCCAGTAATCATGATGCCTCTCCCAAATGGAAGCATCAGAAAACCGAAGAAAAAGTAGATTGTCTTCGTTAGCACCAACCATTTAGAGAAATGTGCAGAATTTGAAAAACGCACGTTAGAACTCCATGGGACTGCACATTAGCTGGGCAAAGAGGAATAAAATTTCTAAGTCTTAAAAAGGGGACCCACACAACTATATCCCCAATCCCACCACAGCGGCTAAAATCCCGCTAGGGCAAGATGATGGAGGCTTCCATAGCGGGATGAAGGTCCCAAGAGTGTCCTTCATCTGGGACGAACGCCAGGCTCGATCATGGAGCCTCTTTGACACAAAATCCTCATTTTTCACAGAAGCAAACCAAAGTATATTAGCTACCTTAGAACTTAAATATGAAATTATTAGAGAAAAATAACCCCTAAATAGTTCCCTAATCCGAGTTTTCTATCAAGAGCCCCAAAAACTTCCCCCGCCCATTTTTGTACTGATTTGACCATATTTTTTACAAAATCCTTACGACCAAAACATTTTAGAGATGCTAGAGAGGTAAGGGAAGTGTCCATGCTATGTTTTTCGGCCAAAATAACAACCTATGTTTCTTTTTAAATCGCTACCCCCCTCTACAAAACATCATTTCAAAGCTATAAATAGCAACATGCAATTTTTATTAATGAAGTATTGAATTAAAGAGCGCCAGTAACAAAAGAATTACCTTGAGTTTGACGTTCAGAGCGCGGTGTTTTAGAAGAATTTGAGAGAATTGAGTGAGAAAAGGCTGAAAATGAGGAAACCATCCCTCATTTTCCCTTTACTGTTTTTGATCTCCCGCTACAGTGGGAGACTTCTCGCCACAGCAGAAGGGTTACCGCCCTGGCGAGGTTAGGCTCTAAAAATTTGACACTATACTTCTTTGTATATTACTCTCAGTTTCATCTGGTCTCTTAGGTATAGTATCTTTCGTGTGTCAAATACTCGAAAAAAATCACCACCCATCGTGGATTCCGTAATTGACCAATTTTTTAGTTTATAAGTACTCTGAAATAAATCATGTGATCATCCGTGAGCTAGTCCTTCGGAGACGAATGAAAGGTAAATTGGTATTATTGTAACGACCCAAACCGTCATTATTTATGGAAACAAAACCTCGGAAAAATACTGGGGCCGCTGTCCTGCTTGGGCGGGCCAAATGGCGCTAGGGCGCAATGCCACAGTGAAGAAGCTGGCGCCAAAGCGGGATAGGCGAGACAGAATGTAAATCAGGAGAAATCCAATTTTTCTCCTTCTTCCTATAGTACCTAATTTAGTCGTAAACCACCCTAGAAACCCCCCAAAAAGCTTCTCTAAGCTTGGAAAGAAATGAGAAGGGGATTTTTAGCATAAGAATATCGATGGATTGTGGATATATGGTCAACATCACCTTTCTATCGTCCGCAAACATGAGATTCATCTGTGATCCTCTATGAATACTTGGCGCCTAGGTAAGCTAAGTTTACTAATTTAGTAGTTATATAAATGTGTTCGCTTCATAGTATAATGCAAATTAGTAGTAGAATGTGTGCATAGGCCTTCGTGCACAAAATTAAGGGATGATTATGTTTGTTACCCTAGCAATTTTGTAGGATGTGTATCATAAAGGGAAAAACCTTATCCTAGGGTTAGGGTTAGGTGATGGTTGTAATTTCATGATTGTGAGTATAGATTTGTTCTGCCTTCATTATGATGCATATATGTATGCAAATGTCGCATCCATGATCAAACTAATTGTAATAAGGATTGATGAACATTGAATGCCACGCACCACGACCTGATTGTATGAAGTTTAGAATATACTTGTGATTTTCATTGTGGATGTTGAATGGATCGGGTGTTGCATTCTGATACACTAACTTGGATCGGTTGCTATGTTCCGGTATAAATATGGTATCTATTGCCACGTTGAGGTATGAACATTAGATCGGGTACCACATACCAATATATTAATATCTTGTGTTTTTGTTCCGTGGAGGACACTTGGCTTGTCATATGTGTGTATTGTTGGGATTGTGAAATGATATATTGTTCCCCAATTGATACGTGCTACAGTAATATATATAAGGTTACTTCGTGAGATTGAGTAAACCACGTGTGACTCATTTGTTGAATGATTTAGGAAGAGTAGATCCCAAATCGGGATGTGATGCGGTAAATGGGGACCAAAAGTCCAAGAGTTGCGATTGATTAGGTAGACGTATGTTTGTATTATTAAAAGTTGAGTGGTGGAAATATGTGTGGAGGTAAATACATAGGAAAATCATACCCTGGGAACGAAATTTGTGGTTAATCATTAGGAAGCCTTGATGTAGTGTACCATGTGGTCATGGGCTCAGTGATGACTTGGGAAAAGCAAGGGTATGTCGAGAGAGGTAGTCGAAATGTTGGTAGCGGTAATTTTAAACTCTTCTATGAGCTAGAATTTTTAATATATGATCAAGAAACTAATAAGTAGGTTGACTGAGACGAAATTTGGTAGTAAAGATACTATGTAATTCTAAGTAACCGGAAGAAGGGTGAAATGTGGAGAAACGATGGGTGTTATGACATGTGTTTACTAGTTTGTTTCTTGTATTATGCGGTGGGCATAGGTTTAGTCGATGATGCCTACCAGTTTGTGTGGTTATTTACTGATACTCATGTTATGACTTTTGTCATCGTCTAGATGCAGGGTCAGTGATGTTTCATTAGGTAAAGGCGAAAAAAATTCTCCAGCAGCTTCTATTTTTTCTTCCGCACGGTGGGTGTTGTGTCCTTGTTATTGTGTTTGTATCTTTTAATCTTAGAAGCTCTTGTGCGTGTTTAGACTAGATCTCTGCGGGTGTTAATTACTTTACAAGTCTTAACTCGAGTTTGTGTGATACCTTTAGTTATAAAATCTTTTGGAAACTTATTTTATTTCAATTTTTCTTTAGTCTTCCCAATGATTTAAATTGTTGGGAATCGAAGGTTATCTTACTTAGGTGTTTGAGTTGGTTCCCACACGGCCCGGTGGGTTGGGTCATGACATCATGTCCTCTTCAAGTAGCTAACATTGATCTCATAGCTTAACACCCTATAATAACTAGATTACATGATTCAAACTCTGATTAAAGTGAGTGTTAGTTGTTTTGATGGTCACGCAACTTATGGTACATTATAATCTTCGAGGGACTATGATTATCATTTATCATAAGTTGAATTACCATCAAAACAACTAACTCTCTTTAATACCTTAGTCTAATTCATGTAATTATTTTATTAGAGGAGTGCATATATCATAGAAGCATGTGGTTTTTTACAGACCATAAAAACATTAATATGATGGAAACCAAATCTCTGACAATGACTTACATTGGTATACCTCATGAAAGAAGTCCAGTCTTGTAAAGTAAGGTCCCGAATAAGTTATCAGAAATGTAATTTTCTAACTGTTATCAAGATGACCAGTGTGATCCATCTTATAGTAAGAGAGGATTTCATGAAGTCAGTGGATCTGACATTCCGAAGGGGGTCAACTCTAGGAATATTAGTTATATTGATCCTTTGCGACAAAATATCGAATGTAAAGTAATTACAAGCAAGCGGAAAATTGGGACAAAGAAACGTAAGACATGTCGTCTTTAGTAGAGTGTCAATGGAACTTTGTGTAATTGATGTGACAAGGTGTTATCCTTCTCTGCGTTCAAAAATCATGCTAGTATTAAGCTCAATTGAAGATTCAAACATGGACGATATATTAGTGAGAGTAAAACCAACATGATTATTTAAATCAGAGATGATTAGCATCTTGTCACAACAATTACACAATATTCCATTATCATTGGTAATTACGTAATATTGTGTAATTGATGTGACAAGGTGCTATCCTTCATTGATTTCAAAATTCATGTTGGTTTAAGCTCAATAAAGGATTCAAACAGGGACGCTATATTATTGAGCTTAAAACTAGCATGATTTTTGAACTCAGTGATGCATAGAACTTTGTCACAACAATTACACAATATTTCATTATCATTGGTAATAATGACGGCATTTCTTATGTTTCACTGGCCCAATTTTGGGCTTGGTTGTAATTACTTTACATATAATATTTCCTCACAAAGGATTATCATCAATATCAATATCTTAAGAGTTAACCCCATCCGTATCTCTTGAATGTCAGATCCACTAACATCAAGAAATCCACTCTTACAATAAGATGAATCAAATTGGTCATCTTAGTAACCTTTAGTAAATTCCATTTATGATAACTTGTTTGGGATTCGAACCTGAGACCTATTGGTTAAAGATGAAAGTGTATTTAATAGTTACCACTCCACCACATCCCTTATTGGCTAATTAACTAATCAACTTGATTGTACTAAAATCAAACTCTATTTAGGCTACAAGATAATTAGAGTCGTCAATATGGGCTAGGTCCGTAGCGCCGGCCTAGCCTGAATCATGATTTCATAGGGTTGTGTTACAATTTCGGTAGCCCATTTATGAAAATAACTTTTAGCCCGAGCTGAATAAGTTTGTCGATTTTTGGGGCTTGAGAAAAATTGATCGGGCCGACACGTGGACTAAATAAAAATTAATTAAAAAAATAATAAAATAGTGTATTAATATTAACAAGAGTATAAACTAAAAAAAATTTAGAAGTTTGAAATATTGCAATTTAAATATAAATTATGTTTATAAAATATGCACCACATAAAATAAAAATTTCCTAAATTTTCTAGGGAATACTACACATGTCGTAACCTATGGAATGTTGTCATAGTTCTTGTGTTTCATTATGATCACTGAAAAACAATTAGGTTAATATTGTTTGGCAATTTATGTTTTTACTTGAATCAAACATAATAAATATTATAAAGATAATTCTATTTGTGGATTTGATTAATAAGTAGTAACACCAACACCATCTTATTTTTTGGTCGATATTTATGATAATATTTTAAAATTATAATGTAATATAAAAAATTATTAAAAAATATACTTTTAAAAAAAGATGGTTGGTGTTTACATCCCTACTTTATTAAAATAAGGCGAAACGTCGTGTTGACTCGAAAAATAATCAGTTAGCTTAGTTTTAAATAATTTAAAGAATAAATGAGTTTTTAAAGGAGTCGCGACCTAATTTTTGGCAAAAACTAGGAAACGAATTAAATATCTATGAAACCATTAGATTCTATGTAAGGGATTAAAGTTATTCGGAAGGGAAAGTCTTAGGCATTCTTCGAAATCCACAATTGTGGGTCCCAACTGAGTTAAACAAATAAAACATATAAACTTAAACTAAATTTTCGTCTTTAACAATGTGGACGCATCCAAAACCGATGGAGATATTTTCTCATTGGTCAATTTTAATATTGTTTTCAAATTAGCTAACATATTTAAGAACAAATAATATGCAAATCAACGCAACAAATTTTTATGCGAAATTAATATCAAAAAGCTGGCACAAAAAAAATATAAAATAAAATAATGCAATAAACAAACTAAGGAAAAGCAACATTAAATAATAATTATAACTTAACAACAACAACCATGTAAGAGTAACACTAATTTGTTCATTATTAATATAATAAAATGTACTAAAAAGAAAAACTAACATTAAAACATTAAAATATTAAGTGACGGATAACCAATATAGCAAACAATAGCAGAACAAATGTATATTCACTTAAAAAAATCAAAGGTGCACCTAAAATTATATAATTTCTGAAAATACCAAATAACAAACATAACAACATTAACATCAACAACACCAAAACAAAACTAAATGAAAATCAACAAAATTAACATTTGAATAAAACTAAACAACAAACAAAAGCATACACACAAATATGTACAAAAATGTAAAGAATGAAAGAAGGGTCATCAGTAGTTTTTTTCGGGGCAGATCTGGTTGTTTTCAGACATGTTGCCATGGCTTCTTGGTTGGCTGTTGAATGTTCGTTGGAGTTTAGGTGGGTCTGGTCCGTTCACTGTTTGTCGGATCCTGGCCGGAGTGAGGTAGCTCCTCGCGAGTCGCAACTCGAAGTTGCAACAAGACAAACCTTTAGCTTTTCGGAGTACCTGCAAAATAAATAAAAATCAAAAGAGGGGAAAGGGTAAGGGACTGCCAGTGTGGTCCTCGTTTAGCTCAGGTTCATCGGAGCTACTGTTTAATCGAAGAAAAGGGGAAAACGGGGAAGGGGTTTAGCCGGAGATCTGGTGGTTGGAACTGGTTGTTGCTCGCTACAAAAAAAAAAGAGAAAGGGGGGGGGTTTGTTCTTGGTTCACTGATGGGTTTGTGGGTGTGGCCGGAAAAAGAGAACGGAGGTTTGTGAGTTGGTTTCTAGTGGCTTTGGACGTTGGAGATGGAATGGTTTCTGCTAGACTTTGGTTGATTGATGCTCGAAAAAGAGATTTATTAGAGTGGGTAGTTAGTTTGATACTGACAATTTAGATTTGATGTTTGTAACTTGCTTGAAAATAGACATTATGGGTCAGATCTATTTGTCAATTTCTTTAAAGAGAGAATACAGTGAGGTATTGGGTTGTTTAGGTTCACATTTTGATGAGATTGAAAGGAGATTTTATGTACAAATTCTTTGAGATCGAAATATGATTAGCGTCAATGAAGATGACCTAGCCTATTCATGAATGTTTATCACTATAAAACAATACAATTACCCCTATGTGACATCAATTTCCAATTCCCACATAGCTGGATTGTTTATTAACACTTGAAATCTTTGACATTTTAGTTTAATTGTAATAATTGATAGCCAAATATTTATATAAAATTGGTGGATGTATCCACCCATTTTTTCTTACTATTGCAATTTGACATTTTAGTTTAATTGTAATAATTGATAGCCAAATATTTATATAAAATTGGTGGATGTATCCACCCATTTTTTCTTACTATTGCAAATGAACGATCTTAAAATTCAAATCTCTTGATATTATTTATTCACGATATATCATTCTCTGTGAGATTCTACCCTGACTGTTCGTTAGATTTTTGATTGACTATGATTGTTGCCCCCTTTTAATTATTTTTAAGGAGGACATTAGAACGTTATAAAATATTAAGATGTGGTCTCTAAATATGAACAGTGAATAATTAATACTATTTGTTTTCAATATATGTAGGGGATTACAATACCGAACCGAAAATCCAACCAAACTGCAAATCGAGTCAAACCGAAGAAACCCCAAGTAGTGGTTTGGTTTGACTTGGTTTGGTGTTGGGAAAAAAATCCGACTATATTTGGGTTGGTTTGGTTTCAACTAAAAAAAATCAACCCGAGATCAAACCAACCCGACATTATATATATAATTTTAAAATTTTATTTAATACGTAAAAATACTTATTTTGATATAATTTTTTAAATAACTCTTATACTTTTTATAGTTTTTATCTTTTAATATATTTATTTCATGTTTGGAAGTTAGAATTCTAATGATCTAATAAAGATTATAATCCATACATGTTGGTAATTATAATAAAGTTTAAATAAAAATCAAACTAATACTAATGCAAAAACAAAATCAATTCAACACTAAGAATGACAATAATATTGAATATTTATTTTTTAGTTTTACGTATATTTAGACAATTAAAATACATGATTTAATTTTACTTTCTTTTAATATTCGGTCATGTAACTAATAATTACTAAACATATGTTAGCATGATTTAGTACTTTAAATCAATCATATCATATTATTTGTTATTTTCTTGAGAAATAACTTAGATACTTGCATTTTGGTAGGACTAAACAAATATTTAAAGTACAAGTAAATTATATGTTTGTATGAAAACTTTATCGAAAAAACCAAAAATCCGAAAACCCCCGAAGAAACCCGAAAAAAGCCGTAATTGATAAACGCGAGTTTTATTGATTTGATTTGGTTTATAGATTCAAAAATCCGAAATAATGATTTGATTTGATATTTGAAAACCCGAACCAACCCGGTCATGTACACCCCTAAATATATGAATGTGTATGTAAAATTAACAATACATTAATGAAATATTATAAAAATTTCATTTCAACATAAAAAAATTAATTATGATAAAAAAAATTCTAAGTGTTCACATTTAATTTAAAATAAAATAAATTATATAATATGCAAATAAAAAGGTATTATCACATGAATATCTTTAAGAATTCAACATTAACATCACTTCTTAAAGAGAATGACTCAACTGATCAAATCTTTTTTTGCCAGATTTAATTAGTCAAATATAAAATAATTTAATAATTATATCATATATCATACCTCTATTTATTATGGCCGATCCAGATCCACACCACACCATGTCAAAGTTTTACTACTGCCCAAATTAAAATTCAAATTGATAAGAATTTTATGAGGCGACTACTTCTGTATGAATCTCTTTGTTCTTAATTTGTTACAAAAAATTGGAATTCTCACATTAACATTAATACAATTCATTATTTTAACAGAAAACTGGCAAATATTATTTACATAGTTAGTCTGGCGAGTTGACCTGCTAATTGCAAATAAACTATCCTTCCCCTTTAACACCAAATATAGGGACTGTTATTTTTGCGAAGGGGCAAAATAACACCCAGTCGTTACAACCACATTCTTTACCCTATATAGCTTACAACTGTGATTATGTTTGCAACAATTTAAACAGGTTATTCACTTACCTCCATCTCAACATTGATAATACTCGATCCCCTTTTACTGTTAACACCTTTATAAATATCCTACAATCTACTTTCTGTTTTATATGACATTTTCAAATACACATTTAAACCTTGTGCTCTTAACGTGTGATGTTAGATGTTTGTCATTGTTGGACTTCGTTGAGACTTCTCCAGAAATTTTACTTTTGTATTGGATGAACATCCCACTAAGACACACTACTCAATACTCCTCTATTCTACTAAATTGAGTATCAACTTTTCGTGTTATTTATGCCTATGCAACATTTGTAGCTTTAGTTAGTGGCATTCAAACAAGATTGGAAACTTTGTTCCGTCTGATTCAACCCCTTCGAAAATAACAGAATAGATGCCTAAACCCCCCCCCCCCCGACTCTGTTCACTCAGATCTACATAAACTCTTACCATTTTCTCATAGTTAATTTACTACGTTCACACTTAGATAGTGCATCTTGGTCTATTTTTGTTTTTAGTATCTTTCCCAAATCACAATCAACAATAGAACATTGTACTTGGCAACCTTTTGTTTATGTAATAGTAGAACTTTTTGGTGTATTATGTTAATTTGGTTAACCACTAATGTTTCGTTTACTTATTCAAAAGTTTGGTTGTAGTTATCATTTACCATTATAGATGTTTGGTGTCATTTGACTTGCCAATTCTGCATTCTGGTGTACTTATTTCACCTTTACTGCACTCATTGATGTCATATATTAGGTAAAATTATTTGGTGAACTTGGGCATATATTTAAGAGAAAAAACCATGTGCATTTGGCGCGTAAACTGAGGTGGAAAATCTGGTGCGTTTGAATGAATTGTGGTGGACTCATTGATACAACAAAGTGCATTTTGTTTTAAGTCAATGTAATAACCCGAAAGATCATTTTTAGAATTTTTGAATATTTGTTTAATTTAAGTTAATAAATCGATAGTTAATGGACTAAAGTGATAATTTAATAATACTCTATACCATTTTAATATTGGTTAAAGTAAATTAAATTAATTGGATTTAATATATGGATCATAACTGAATAAGAAAAAGGAAAAAAAAAGAAGAGACGGAGGGTTTTAGCATTGCAAGTCTCGAACTTCTTCAGGTACGACATCAAGTGCAGACGTATTTTTCATTAATTTTTACATATGATGAATAGGTGTGAATAATATTTTAATAGAGACGTATTTTTCATTAATTTTTACATATGATGAATAGGTGTGAATAATATTTTAATAGGTAGGAAGGGAAAGTTTTGTTTTATATGTTTGGGGATTAGATATATATGGCAGTGTATTCTTTTTCTTCTTTCTTTTTAGAATTAAGAATTGAGGAATTTATAGGATTCATTAAATTTCCTAGGAACACAAACCAATATAATCCTATTATATTAGTATATTTGTGTATTAAATGAAGTGAGTTAAAGAGATTGATGTGCCTGCTTATGTAATGTTTGGAACTTTGGAAAAAGAAATAAAATTTGTGGTGGGTATTCTTAATGTGATGGGTACCTAATGTATGAGATTTTTGGGATATGGCAGATTGTCATCAAGATCTAGGGAAAAAACATTAATTACAAGATTTATTTTTGTCAATAATAAAGTGTCGGTTTGTAGTTCTTTTGGTTGTTATCAATTATTACTAATAACTATATTAATATTCTAAAACTATTAATATCAATATATAGGTAATTCAAAGAGTTGAATAGAAGGAATGAACGATGAACCAATACTACGTAAGAGAAAAAAAATCAGTTTTATGTTAGTACTATTATAAGTGAGTGGCGTAAATTTTATAGTTTGATTATAATATTATGATTCTATTTTTGATAGGTTGGTATATGTAACTATATATTATATGTATGGCACTGAGGGAATATCATTTGAATTATGATAGTGGAAAGGAAATAATTGGAATTTAACCCTAGACTTGAAACTTGGAAAATGTGATAGTTGAAATATTTATTGGCATCAAGAATTACGACTTGATTATAAATTTGGTGAATTTTTAGGTCAAGTTTAAACACATAATAATGTGGGTGTTGTTAGTTCCGAAACCTTATTGTGAATATATATACTTGAATAGATTGCATCGATTTGGGAGAACAACGGAAAGGAAAGGCTCAAGTCCCGGAGTGATTATTCGATTGACTAAGGCAAGTGGATTTTTAAAAACCCTTTTTAAGTGTATGAAATTCGTGTAATTCCTTGTTTGGTGTTTGAGAATGATTTGGAGGCTTATTGCTTATTTGTTGTTGTTGTTGTATCACAGTTGCATTGTTGTAAATTGTGCCTTGTTACCAAAAAAGCTATATCCTCATTTTTATTTGAATATGTCATTTGCATTAATTTGAGACATGGTTGTGATAAGTGTTATGTGATAAGAGGATTTACCATTTCGAGGATCGTAGCGCGTTCCGCGATGGATAATATATTTTGAGGGACGTATCGTGCGCCGCGATGGTTACTATTATTGAGGGTCGTATGACACGCCGCGATGGATGCATGGACAGATATGTCCCCCATGGGTCCCAGATTGAGAGACAGCGGGTGTGTATCATTAGGGCAGTCATACATCACTATACTTGACATTGCCTTTCATGGCATTGTACATTTTATAATTGATGAACTAAAACTCGGGTTTTGTTGATCTTGTGAGTGCTTTTCTGTGAAACTTGTCATTGTTGAATTTTAAGATGTTATTGAGAATATGTAACCTGTTGGAGTGTTGTTGTTGGGTTGTGTGCTTTGTAAATTGTGAAATGTTAGGTTGGGTTGGTATTGTGGAGGTTGTAGTGTGGAGGTTTGGATAGGGTGTAAGGAGTACCCGTATTTTGTTCTCTTATCTTGTGTTTAGAGGTTTTCTTGTTGGGTATCGTGTGATTTGGTACTGACCTCTTGCATCTACAAATTTTTGTAGGTTACGAGCCCGGATCATCATGATACCTTCCATTCTCTTCGTTTTCGAGGCATCTTGTGGAGAATTGTGAGGTAGTCGCTTGTCATCTCACCGAACCTTCCTACTCCAGTTTATGACTTTGTTTTTACTTGAAAGACAACTTCAATTTAGATTCGTGTTTTATTTCAATTCTAGTATTTATATTAGAAGCTTGTTTACGTGACAATCTGGTTTTGGGAATTAAATTAAGTTGACTTGTTTTCGTAATAGAAACTGTTATTGGAGTTTTGTTTATTTCCGCACTTTGTTACATGTTGGGTTTTAGGCGGACTTGTCTTGGTGGGATAAGACGAGTGCCATCACACCCATTTTTGGGTCGTGACAAAAGGTATCAGAGCCCCAGGTTCATAGGTCTCACGTGTATACAAGCCGATTCTATGTAGAGTCTCAAGGATCGGTACAGAGACGTCTGTACTTATCTCTGAGAGGCTATAAAGACTATTAGGAAATTTCCTTTTGTTCATTCTTTCTCATCGTACATGGTAACCTTTTCTTTGTACTGAGTTATTGTATACTCTTTTGACAGATGACGAGGACTAGAGCTAATGTTACTAGTGGTAGAGAGGAGGCACTTCCCGAGGCAGTTGTTGAGGCCCCAGCTAGGGGTTGGGGTAGAGCCCGAGCTAGAGGTCGTGCTCGTGGAACGACACTAGACAGAGGTCATGTGCGTGGAGCCGCACCAGTGAGAGGTCGTGCTAGAGAGGTCTCTCTAGAGCCTCAAAATGATGTCAGAGAGGACGAGGTTCCTCCAGAGTCTGCAATCACACCTTTTCTTGAGGATACATTATTGAGGGTGTTAGGTGTGCTTGAGAGCTTTACTTAGGGTGGTGGTGTGACCGCCACACCACATGATTCTCAGACTAGAGAAGGGGCTCAGATCCAAGAGCAGCAGCAAGCTCCAGTTGTTCAGGATGCGGTGGGGCAGCTACTAGTGGATCTCGTGGTTGAGAAAGATGTTGCACCATCTGTTGGGGGTCAAGGTGCACCATTGGTTGTTCTAACATAGGATGAACAACGTAGGTATGAGATATTTTGAAAGATGGATCCACCTCAGTTTAAGGGTGGTAAGAGTGATGATGCTCATGAGTTTCTGACTACATGCTGAGAGTTGCTTGAGGTGGTTGGATTAGCTGAGTCATATGGGGTTCGATATGCTACACTCAAGCTTCGTGGGCCAGCGAGAGAGTGGCGGAGAACTTATTCAGGGTCTTTGCCAGTTTGATCTCCTCCAGTGACTTGGGAGAAGTTTTCCAGTGCCTTCCATGATCGTTTCATCCCTTGGAGCGTGAGAGAGGAGAGTCGTTTGAGGTTTGAGAATCTGAGACAGGACGACTTATCTGTTACAGAGTATGAGGCCCATTTTTTCCAGTTTTCTAGACATGCTTTGGCCATTATCCCGGACGAGACAGAGAGGATTCGTAGATTTGTGAGGGGGATGACTTTCCTTATAAGATCGGTTGTGTTTAGAGCATCTAGAGAGGGGGATTCTTTCCAGTCCATCGTGAGTGCCGCCAAAGAGGCGGAATTGATGGAGAGAGAGGAGTTTGGGGACCCTGAAAGGGCTCGTACATCAGGTCAGTTTTGTGGTGCCTCATCTGGAGGCAGAGGATCACACAGAGGGGGTGGTTCCTTTCAGCAGCGGGGACCCATTCATGAATCTATGCCGACATCTGAGGGTGGTCAGATATCTCGGGGTTCTTATAGCTCGGGTCTGGACTCGTACGTTTCACATTAGTGACTTACAGGGTGAGGCAATTATAGTGGGTTTTGAGGATCCGCACAACAGTTCCCAGGTCAGAGATTTTGCTTTACTTGTGGAGATCCCGATCAATTGATGCGGAAGTTTACTTTCCAGAGGGGTCGTGGAGGGCCCCAACCTAATTCTTCATTTTAGACTAGACCACCGGCACCACATGGTAGAGGTCGTGGCAGAGTTCAGTCAGGTAGAGGTAGTGGAGTTTCTAGTAGAGGTGTTGCAGCTCAACAGAGGGCGGGTAGAGGTACCACCAATGCTGGAGGTGGACGAGGGGGCCACTATTATGCCTTCCCAGAGAGACCTGAGGCGGAGACCTCTGATGCTGTTATTACAGGTATCATCCTAGTATTCCATTGACCCACGTCTGTGTTGTTTGATCCAGGGTTTACATTCTCTTATGTGTCTACCTATTTTGATGTTGAATTTGATATGATATGTGATAGCATGACTGTACCTATTCGTGTTTCTACACCCATGAGTGAGCCCTTAGTGGTGGATCTAGTGTATCGATCTTGTCTTGTTTCTTTGGCTGGGTATGACACTTGGATAGACTTAATTATTCTGGGGATGGTAGACTTTGATGTTATGTTAGGTATGAATTGGATTTCTCCTTAACATGTTGTCCTTGATTGTAATGCTAAGATTGTGAATTTAGCAATGCCTGGTATTCCGATGGTTGAGTGGAAGGGTGTTAGTGGTTTTTATCCTAGCAAGGTCATATCTTTTATCCGTGCTCAGATATTGGTGGAGAGAGGGTGTTTGTCTTACTTAGCTTTTATTCGGGATACTAGTGTTGAACCACCTCCCATGGACTCTGTTCTCGTGGTTCAAGAGTTTCTCGATGTATTCCCTTATGATCTTCCCGGTGTTCCTCTTTATAGGGATATTGATTTTGCTATTGATTTGGAGCCTGGCACTAAGCCAATTTTTATTCCTCCCTACCGTATGGCTCCAGCAGAGTTGAAAAAATGAAAGGATCAGTTGCAGGATTTATTGAGTAAGGGGTTTATTCGCCCTAGTGTGTCACCTTGGGGTGCCCCTGTATTGTTTGTGAAGAAGAAGGATGAGACTATGACGATGTGTATTAATTACAGACAGTTGAACAAGGTAACAATTAAGAATAAGTATCCTCTTCCGTGTATTGATGACTTATTTGATCAGCTACAGGGAGCATCATTGTTCTCTAAGATTGATTTGAGGTCCGGTTATCATCAGTTGAAGATTAGGGCATCAGATATCCCTAAGACAACTTTTCAAACTCGATATGGGCATTATGAGTTCCTAGTGATGTCCTTTGGGTTTACTAATGCCCCTGCAACATTTATGGAATTGATGAATGGGGTGTTTCGACCATATTTTGATTCGCTTGTTCTTGTCTTCATCGATGACATTTTGGTTTACTCCAGGACTGAGGACGAGCATGTCCGACACTTGAGGATTGTACTTCAAAGGTTGAGAGAAGAGAAGTTGTATGCCAAGTTCTCAAAGTGTGAGTTCTGGCTAAGTTCTGTGGCATTCTTGGGATACGTGGTGTCCAAGGAGGGTATTAGAGTAGATCTGTCCAAGATTGAGTCAGTTAGAGGATGGACGCGACCTACTTCTCCTACCGACATTCGGAGTTTTGTGGGATTGGAAGGTTATTAGCGACGATTTGTTTAGAGTTTTTCTACAATTGCAGCTCCATTGACTAGATTGAGTCGAATGATGTGTGTTTTCAGTGGTCTGATGAGTGTTGGGAGAGATTTCAAAAGCTCAAGACTTTGTTGACTTCGGCTCCTGTGTTGACTCTACCTGAAGAGGGTTTAGACTTTATTGTGTATTGTGATTCTTGAGACTTGGATTGGGTGGTGTACTGATGCATAAGGGGAAAGTGATTGCTTATGCTTCTAGGCATTTGAATTCCCATGAGAAGAACTACCCTACTCATGATTTGGAGTTAGAGGCTGTGGTATTTGTACTTAAGTTATGGCGTCATTATTTGTAAGGGGTGCACTGTGAGATCGTCAATGATCATCGGAGTCTTCAGTATATTTTTAGTCGGAGGGATTTGAACTTGAGGCAGCGGAGGTGGATTGAGTTGCTGAGGACAATGATGTGACTATTCTATATAATCCAGCGAAGACCAATGTTGTGGCATATGCTTTGAGTAGGAAGACTCGTAGCATAGGGAGTCTTACATATCTTAGTATTTACGAGAGACCATTGATTAGAGATGTTCAGATGTCAGCTAACAGTCTTGTCCGATTGCAGATTTCATAGGAGAGTGATGGGATGATTGCTTTTATTGAAGCTCGACCTTCTTTAGTCGAGCAAATCCGTGCGCACCAGTTTGATGATGAGAAGTTATGTCTCATTCGAGACGAAAGTATTGATAGGTGAAGCCAAGGAAGCTGTCTTTGATTCTTATGGTGTCTTGAGGATCGGAGGCATGATTTGTGTGCCCGCAATGGGCGAGTTGACTAGGTTGATTCTTGAGGAGGCCCATTGTTCTCGATATTCCATCCACCCGGGAGTGGCGAAGATGGATCATGATTTGAGTCAGCATTACTGAAGGTGTGGGATGAATAGAGATATCTCAGACTTTGTTTCGAGGTGTTTGACTTGCTAGCAGGTCAAGTTTGACCACCAGCGACCTGGGGGTGTATCTCAGAGGATTCCTATTCCTACTTGGAAGTGGGAGCAGATTATTATGGACTTTGTTATTGGTTTGCCTACAACAGTGGGTGGTTACGACTCTATTTGGGTTGTTGTTGACAGGCTGACAAGGTCTGCCCACTTCATTCCGGTTCGAGTGAAGTATACGGCCGAGAAATTAGCCGAGCTATATATCAGTCAGATTGTGCAACTGCATGGGTTCCTGTTTCTATTATATTAGATCGAGGTTTACTATTCACTTCTCACTTCTGGAAGGCATTACAACATGGTCTGGGTACTCAATTAGATATGAGCACCGCTTTTCACCCTCAAACAAATGGTCAGTCTGTGCGGGCGATTCAGGTGTTGGAGGACATGCTCCGGACATGTGTGATCGATTTCGGTTCTAGATGAGATCGACATTTACCCTTAGCAGAGTTTGCCTACAACAATAGTTATCACTCCAGTATTCAGATGGCCCCATTTGAGGTGTTGTATGGTAGACGGTGTAGATCTCCGATCGGGTGGTTTTATTCGACATAGATGCACTCTTTGGATACAGACTTGCTTAGAGATGCTATGGAGCAAGTCCGTATGATTCAGTATAGACTATTGACAGCCCAAAGTCGATAGAAGAGTTATGCAGACTGTAGAGTTAGAGACTTAGTAGTTATGGAGGGTGATCATGTTTGGCTCCGAGTATCAACCATGAAGGGTGTGATGAGGTTCAGAAAGAAGGGAAAGCTTAGCCCTAGATTCATTGGCCCTTTTGATATTTTGAGCCGAGTGGGAGAGGTGTTCTATAAGTTGGCCTTGCCATCTAGTTTGTCCGCAGTTCATCTTGTTTTCCATGTCTCTATGCTTGAGAAGTATATTCCGGATATATCTCATATGCTTTAACTTGATTATGTTGAGTTGGGTCCCGACTTGACATATGAGGAGGAACCTATAGCTATATTGGATAGGCAAGTACGAAATCTTAGGAGCAAGGAGATTGCTTTAGTGAGGTGCAGTGGAAGCACCAATCAGTGGGAGAGGCAACTTGGGAGACAGAGTCTAACATGCGTGCCAGATATCCTCAGCTTTTTGAAGCTTCAGGTACTTACTTTTACTGTATGTTCGAAGACGAACATGATTTTTAGTGGTAAATAATGTAATGACCCGAAATTTCATTTTTAAAATTTTTGAATATTTGTTTAACTTAAGTTAATTAATCGATAGTTAATGGACAAAAGTGATAATTAAATAATACTCTATACCACTTTAACATGGTTTAAAGTGAATTAAATTATTTGGGTTTTATATATGGGTCATAATTGAATAAGAAAAAGAAAAAAAAAAGAAGAAGCGGAGGGTTTTGGCATTGCAAGTCAACTGTTTGAGGTACGACATCAAGTGCAGACATGCTTTTCATTAATTTCTACATATGATGAATAGGTGTGAAAATAATATTTTGAATAGGTAGGAAGGGAAAGTTTTGTTTTATATGTTTGGGGATTAGATATATATGGCAGTGTATTCTTTTTTTTTCTTTCTTTTTAGAATTAAGAATTGAGGAATTAATAGGATTCATTAAATTTCCTAGGAATATTAACCTATGTAATCCTATTATATTAGTATATTTGTGTATTAAATGAAGTGAGTTAAAGAGATTAAAGTGCCTGCTTACTGTAATGTTTGGAACATGGGAAAAAGAAATAAAATTTGTGGTGGGTATTCTTAGTATGATGGGTACCTGATGTATGTGATTTTTGGGATATGGCAGATTGTCATCAAGATCTAGGAAAAACACATTAATTACAAGATTTATGTTTGGCGATAATAAAGTGTCGGTTTGTAGTTCTTTTCGTTGTTATCAATTATTACTAATAACTATCTTAATATTCTAAAACTATTGACACAATTATATAGGTAATTCAAAGAGTTGAAATAGAAGTAATGAACGATGAACCAATACTACGTAAGAGAAGAAAAAAAATCAGTTTTATGTTAGTACTATTATAAGTGAGTGGCGTAAAATTTTATATTTTGATTATTATATTATGATTCAATTTTTGATAGGTTGATATGTGTAACTAGATATTATATGTATGGTACTAAGGGAATATCATTTGACTTATGATAGTGGAAAGGAAATAATTGGAATTTAACCCTAGACTTGAAACTTGGAAAATATGATAGTTGAAATGTTTATTGACATCAAGAATTACGTAAATACTTGATTATAAATTTGGGTGAATTTTTAGGTCAAGGTTAAACACATAATAATGTGGGTGTTGTTAGTTCCGAAACCTTATTGTGAATATATAAACTTGAATAGATTGCATCGATTTGGGAGCTCAATGGGAAGGAAAGGCTCAAATCACGGAGTGATTATTCGATTGGCTAAGGCAAGTGGATTTCTAAAATCTTGTTAAGCGTATGCAATTCGTGTAATTCATTGTGTGGTGTTTGAGAATGATTTGGAGGCTTATTGATTATTTGTTGGTGTTGTATCACATCTGCATTGTTGTAAATTGGGCCTTGTTACCAAGATGGTTATCTCCTCATTTTTATTTGAATATGTCATTTGCATTGATCTGAGACATAGTTGTGATAATTGTTATGTGATAAGAGAATGTACCATTTCGAGGGTCGTATCGCATGCCACGATGGATATTATATTTCGAAGGATGCATCTCGCGCTGCGTTGGTTACTATTATCGAGGATCGTATCGCACGCCGCGATGGATGCATGGACAGATATGTCCCCCATGGGTCACAGACTAAGAGACAGCGGGTGTGTATCATTAGGGCAGTCATACATCACTATACTTGACATTGCATTTCATGGCATTGTACATTTTATAATTGATGAACTAAAACTCGTGTTTTGCTGATCTTGTGAGTGCTTTTCTGTGACGCTTGTGACTGTTGAATTTTGAGATGTTATTGAGAATATGTAACCTATTGGAGTGTTGTTGTTGGGTTGTGTGCTTTGTAATTTGTGAAGTATTAGGTTGGGCTGGTTTTGTGCAGGTTGTAATGTGGAGGTTCGGATCGGGTGTAAGGAGTACCCGTATTTTGTTCTCTTATCTTGTGTTTAGAGGTTTGCTTGTTGGGTACCGTGTGGTTTGGTACTCACCCTTGCTTCAACAAATTTTTGTAGGTTACGAGCCCGGATCTTCGTTATACCTTCCATTGTGTTCGTTTCAGAGGCATCTTGTGGAGAATTATGAGATAGCCGCTTGTCATCTCAGCGAACCTTCCTACTCCACTTTATGATTTTGTTTTTACTTGAAAGACAACTTCATTTTAGACTCGTGTTTTATTTCAATTCTAGTATTTACATTAGAGGCTTGTGCACGTGACAACCTGGTTTTGGGGATTAAATTAAGTTTACTTGTTTTCGTAATAGAAACTGTTATTGGAATTTTGTTTATTTCCGCACTTTGTTACATGTTGGGTTTTAGGCGGACTTGTCTTGGTGGGATAAGACGAGTGCCATCACACCCATTTTTGGGTCGTTACAATCAAGAGAAACACATGAAAAGAGCTTCGCTACAAAGTTAGGCTATGGGGTTTATGATAAAACCATGGATGATATGAGTAATTTCATTAGCTTCAATTCCGGTGAGTGATTTTGACTGGAAATAGTTTAGATGTTAATCAGAATATCTGTTAAGAGTTATATATCAACGACTAAAAGAAAGTAGCCCCAATACATTAAGGGCTATTTTGGTTATTTTCTTGAACAAATTATTAAGAACGTCTAAGGATGGTGGTCGAGTTAATTGTCTTGTATTAAACAATGCTTATGAAACTGACAACTTTTGGACATGTGTTTTGCTATTCGCATCGATGTTCCTGAATTGTTTGTGAATAGTTGAGTATATTTTGATGGTTGATTGAACTTTGTAATTGATCTTATATACTATGAAACTTGGAGGTATAAAGTTGCTTTTTATATTCCATAGAATCCGACTATGAACTTATTTAAATGATAATGTCTATCCAAGAAACCCCGCCTCCAACCCGCACAAGTTGCAAACTATTACATTTGATATATGACATGATGAGTAATAATGCATTGAAACAGATAGATCTTATCTAGATGAATGGTTTCTAAGTCTAATTATGTGTTTGATCTGTAGAGGCATATATTTATGCAAATTTATATACTATGCATAATTCGACTAAAACTTTTAATGAGCAAAAATTATGAATCAATTTTTCTAAGATATCAAAGTTGGCAAAATGTTCACACTAGATCACACATCTATCCAACTAGTATGATAAATGAAAGAGGGTCATTTTGTATGAGCAATATTCACCATTAAGCTTTCCTAAGATATAAACTATTGCTCCATATTTGAAAGTTGATCATCATAAAAAGAAATTAAACCTTTACTTTCATCCTCTAATCTTCCACACATCTAAATTTTACTTGAATTTTCATTTCAGTTTTTGACCTTGTATTATTCATATAGTTAAAATCACTATAAATAATTATTTTATAATAACCATGTATACAATTTCCAAATAGCTAAGTTAATTACAATTAAAGTTTGCAATGATGAAAAAATTTAAAAAAATGGTCGGGAAAAACAATCTCAAATGTCAGGATTATATTTTCTTGAACATGTATTTCGCATGATTAACTATATGTTGCACTTTTTTCCAAAAAATAAATTAATTATATGTAGCACTTTTGAGACAGATTTCTATATCAACTACTAGAATGTTGATTATGATAGAACAACACAAATGAATAATAAAAAAAATATACTCAGCAATATAGCTAAGAAAGAAGAATTATTTGAGAAAAGTTTTCATCACATGCTCTACAACATAAAAAAGGATACATAATTAACAACTCTAGGTAAACTAAGAATATTCCATGTCCATGTATGGAAAAATGAAATTATCATGACAACGGCACACATGTCAAGACATGATTGTCAACATGGGAAATATAAAATATTATATTAAAAGCCATTTTAACATTGAAGGGTTGTGAAATATCCCTTGAAGAGTTGTGAAATTTCCATAGAGTTATAAGTATTCCGATGAGTTGGAAATTATACTATATTAATTTGAGAGAAGACACCATTTTACATTGAATGATTGTGACTTTTTCAAAGCGTTGTGACTTTTTTGATAAGTTGTGATATTTTCAAAGGTTTGAGACTTTTATGATAAGAAATAATATGCACATTCTCATAACACTCCCTTATAAGATGAATGTTAAATTAATATAATACTCCAAATAAAAACATCCAATTTAGTATATCTTTAATATTTATATTATATTATATTATATTAAAATAAGAAATGTAGCCATACAATAATTACTAAATAATGCACTATGGGGAACATTCAGTATAATGATAAAGTTCACATCTACAATTCATTGGAACTTATACTTTATCATTAATTTTATAATTGTTTAGTTAATTTTTTTACTTAAATATATTCCCATTATTAAAAAAAAAAAAAAAGTAGTACATGGTTTGATATTCACGTGCAACATACGTGCGTCAAAATTAGTATTATTATACGTGGAAAGCTCCAAAATGAAAAGTTGCATTACAATTTATCCCTTAACTAAATATAAATTTAATCAAATATCTTAGTAAATAATAATATTTTAATTATATAAGGATAACATTAAAAGTCCAAAAACTATAATTCTAAAATATAAAATTTATTAATAATCATATGCATTGATCCAGATAAGTAATAAATGGTTCATCTGCCAGTAATTATTATAGTAGTAAATTTCGTCAATATTAATTAGAATACAACCTTTTCACATTTGAACATTTATTAGTTTGATTGAAGCTTCTACCTTTTATATTTGTTCATCTATAAATAGTTATTCATATTGTCGTAATATGTAGTAATTTAGATTACAATGTTTTCTCAACAAAACATTTTTTGTCTAATTTTGTTCATTCTTTTTCTTAGTTTTTTGTACTTTCGATGTTAAATATCATAACAATGTCTATACATAGTTGTTTTTGGAAAAGTTTTTCCGTCTCCAACAATAAAGTTTTTGATTTTCTTTAGTTACCTAATTTAATCGATAATGAATGATCTTATCTATTCCATTAAATTATGCTTAATGATCAATATATATATACACACACGTTTTTTGACACGTACATTTCTCGTGATTATAAATTTAGAAACTTTAAGCAAAAATTTGAACAATAAGCTTTGCACAAAATAATATTTAAGTTTCTTTTGTGAATGTTCAATGTGGATCGACATATATATATGTTATTCACATTAACCTATGAAGACGGTCAATGAAAAATTTTATTAGTTAAATGCAATAATATATATTATTATTTCAATTTGATAAGGTTCAATCATGTAATTATCGTATATCACTAATATTTACCTTATAGATTATATTTGTTGTGTATTTTTCTTGTCATCTAACTAGAAAACTTCCTGACAATTTAAATCACATAAGTAGTATTAATAAATAATTTAATTCTCTTCTCTTGGGAATCCAAAAAAACAGTTCGTGACAATTCTCTAACTCTTGAGAAGTTGAATAATTTTAAAAAAAGATATTCAGAAGCATATATCTATATCACAAGAGAAATTGTTGACAAAAAGAAATGAATTTAGACTACAATAAAAACTAAACTAATGGAAACTTCAACTAACGTTATTACATATCATATAAATTTTTCTTCGTCGAAAATACTTAAATACTACTAAAAAGTAAATCAATAAAATAAAAAGGGCAATTTTTCTATAGTAATAATAATTTTGAAGAAAACAACCTGACAATCTAAATCACATAAGAAACATTGATAAATAAAGTCATTCTTTTATGTTGAGCATCAAAAATAAATCGTGACAATTCTCTAAATTTTGATAAGTTTAATAATTTTAAAAAGAGATATTCAGAAGCATATATCAACATCACAAGAGAAGTTGTTAACGAAAACAAATGAATTTAGACTATATCATGTTAACTTCATATATTGGAACATAACATATTACTGTATATACTAAGAAAAAAATGAATATTAGATCATCATGATTATTTTCCTCAAGTACTCGAGATTAAGGAATATACCCTCTTACGACAAAATAATTTATTTCATCACAATAGTGGTACCTCATATTCCGTAAAACTTTGAACTCACTCAACGACAATAATAACATGAAATTCTTAAAATGCAAGAAGAAGAAGAATAAAAGATTAAAAAAATTGTTGTTGAAAGAATAAGAGGAAACCCCTCTATTTATAGTGAACAAATGATAGTATGAGAAAGTTTTTTTTGTGTCTTATTTGAAAATTCATGACCTTCCCAAGGAGTCATAACCCTTTAGAAAAGTCACAACTATTTGAAAAAGTCACAACTCATCTAAAAAGGCACAACCCTTTAAAAAAGTCATAACCCTTTGGAAAACTTTTAGGTGAAATTTTTAATAAAATCCAATCAAATTGATACTTTTGATATCTAGACGATATTGTAACATATTATAATTTGAAAAAACTAGGAAGAAGCGTAGAAATGGAAATAGTCTTTTTTTTTTGGAAATAATGAAAATTTGGAAAATTGTTTATGGAAAAGTTGAGTTTTGGTCAACTTCAAAAGGTCATAACTTCTAGCTTGGGATGAGTTAGGTGTACTTCCAGATATGGTTGGAAATATCTTGGAATAAACTTTCAAATTCCAACATGTTTTTGTGATTCCGAGTTAGTATGAGCAGGTTTTGCCATTTGGAAGTTTGGCTGTTGGAATAAGGAAAGTTCAATCTAGATATTTAAGGGGTAATTTGGTCTTTTCATTTCCCAATTTATTAAATCCATTTTAAATAAAATAATTGGGTCGAATCTGAATGAGTTCAGCTTATGCCTTTGAAAAATAGAGTTAGGGCTTTTGGAGAAAGAACGGAAGAGAAAGGAGAAGAGGAAAAGAAAGATTTGCCAAGAACGATCGATTTTGGTTGCGGATTTGCCAAGGAATTTATCCTACAAGGTATGCAAGCCATTCAAAACATTGGATTTGTTCACCATGTGCCAAGCATGTTTGATTCAGCGTTAATTCATTCTAAGAAGATGGAATTTGAATGTTCTTGATAATTGTTCATGAATTTGTTTTCCTTCTTGAACATGAGTTGAGATTTTGGAGTTTCTTGATGTTAAAGTGTTGTGTCTTGAGTTCTCTAAGTTATATCTTTGTGTTATAACTTGGGTACGTGAATCTAAAGTGAATCTAAGAAAAAGAATTGTGTTAAATTGATTGAAATCAGAAAACGAGGTAAAAAGTTTGAAAATTTTCACAAGAAGGAACAGGTGGCATGAAGTGCCCCTGTAGCGCCACGAAGCCTAGGGCGGAACGCCTTCAGTACGCCCAAAAGGAGACTCAGTCAAATGGGGCTGGTGCGGCGTGCCCATAATGTGTCCAAATCATTGTTTTTCACCAACTTTTCTATCATTTAGTCCATTTAAGTTCTTCAAAAGTGTTCTAGCACTTCCCATTAATTCTAAATACTTCAAAGGATTTCTAAACACTTAGATATCATTTATAAACACGAATCATAATCTTGAATCCATAATCCAATTCAAGTAAAGTTAAGATCAATAAAGAGAAGTCAAGAGTCAAGTAAGAGGAGTTCATTTCAAGTTTTCATAAGTCTTTTACAAACGTTTCAACTTTGTTTTAATACTTACATTTTGAAGTTGAGTACTGAGTAAAAGCAAAGTTAATTTTCTTTAAAATGATATATGAGAACTAAGTATTTCCAAGAGTAAATGATTTACATTTAAGATGAGAGGAAACTAAGATTCGCAAAAGTGTTTTGAACACGAAAAGGGAACTTTCATTCCAAAAGAACTTTTAAGTTATATTTGAGTAATTATCTCAAATCATAGAAGAAGTTGTTTTAAGAAAAAAACATATGAGCTGAGTATATTTGGGAGTAGTAATGAGCACCGATATGGGGACACGAGTTCATATTAATTCATGCCCCACACAAACCATTTATCCTCCGCGGACAGAAAATGGTCATACTTTTTAGATGATTCCTTAGTGCTTTTAAACATAGACTAGTGAATTCACTTAGTAGTTCAGGTTCTATACTGATGGCAAGGTATAGGACAGTCCATGGCAACGTGAGATTTCCAAAGGTGTTTTGAACACGAAAAGGGAATATTCATTCCAAAAGAACTTTTAAGTTATGTTTGAGTAATTACCTCAAACCATAAAAGAAGTTGTTTTAAAAAAACATATGAGCTGAGTACATTTGGCAGTAGTAATGAGCACCGATATGGGGACACGAGTTCATATTAACTCATGCCCCCCACAAACTATGTAGCCACCATGGACAGAAAATGGTCATACTTTTTACATGATTCCTTAGTACTTTTAAGCATAGACTAGTGGATTCACTTAGTAATTAAGGTTCTATACTGATAACAAGGTATATGACGGTCCTTGGCAACGTGAGGCAAAATTTTGTACTATCCCTTATGCTCATCATAATGGTTGTCGGTTAGAGAATCTCCAACAGAAGTTATATAACTTTTTATATGAGTAAAGTTGAGTTTGTTACTGTTTTACCTTTAATGAACAAAGATTGTATTCAGATGTTTTATAAGATATTTATATATATCACATGTGTTTTATTGCTTTATATTGAGTTGATTTATTCATGATTTGAGAAGATCCAAGGTAAGTGTTTCTTCCATAGTCTCTTTCAAGCCTATTTATGTTAGAATTCCGACTCACATACTCGTACATTCGATGTACTGATGCCAAATGGCCTGCAACGTATTATGATACAGACGTAGGTAACCAGAATCAACATCCATTGCCATGTAAATCTTGAGCATTCAGAGTCTGTTGGCGAGCCTTCTGGTATTTCGGAGAACTCTTTTATTTTCTTTCTAGTATTGTTAATTAGGATGTTGTGGGGTTTGTCCCAATATCCATCTCAGTTGTTGTAGAGGATTCATAGTCAGTTAGTAGTTCAGTAGTCTTTACATTGTCATTCTTATGTTCAAGACTTGGGTTGCCATTTTTGGCCAAGTTGAATGTTTGATCCTTTTAACATTCAAAGTCATATTATTTAGTTATTTGATTAGGTTCATTTGATCACTCTAATAATACTAAAGTTTTCCGCTGAGTTAACTAAGCCAGGTCAAGGGTACCCTCGAGGCCAAAAATGATTTTCGAGTGCCAGCCACGCCCATGTAGTAGGCTCAAGGAGTGAAAAACTTTGTAGAAAAGCACATAGTTCAGAAGTCAAAGGGAGTCTATAAGTCGTTTCTGTAGATTCCAAGTTATCGGTGTGAAGTGCACCACATCTATAATTAGGAGGCTGCAACATTTAGGGAATTATCTCGGTTCTTCAAACTCTTTTTGTGCATTCGAATTTGATCTCTAAAATTTCTTTTCTAATTCATGCTTGCGCGTCTTTCCGATAAGCATGCCTCAACGAAGAGCTTCCACAGGTTGTCCAGCTAGGATGAATGTTGAATCTCAGGATCAAGGGGTACCTAATGCACCTGAAGTGCAACCCAGGGAGAAGTTAAAAATGCCTAGTTTAGAGAGGCGATAAAGAGGCTTAGTCAAGATGTAACTAATTAATTTGGGAAACAGAGAGGAGCTAGGCAGGAAGTTTTTGATACTTCGAGGATCCGAGATTTCTTAAGGATGAATCCTCCAATATTCACTAGCTCAATCACGACGGAGGATTCAGAGAACTTCATTGAAGAGATGAAGTATGTATTCAATGTGATGTATGTTGTTGATAATGAGAGAGTTGAACTAGCTCCATATCAAATTAGTAGTGTTTCTAGGACATGGTTTGAACAATGGAAAGAGGGTAAACATGAGGATGCACCATCTACGAGTTGGGCCTATTTTGAGGAAGCTTTCTTGGGGAGTTTCTTTGCCCAAAAATTGAAAGAGGCCAGGGTACGTGAGTTCCACACACTTAAGCAGGATTGTCTAAGCTTGCATGAGTATGGGTTGAATTTCACCCAATTATCTCATTATGCTCCAAAAATTGTTAAGGAATGACGAGTATGATGAGCTTGTTTGTCATTGGGTTGGGCCGTCTATCAAGCAAAAACGGTAGAGCAGTGATGCTCATAGGTGATATGGACATATCAAGGTTGATAGTTTATATGCAACAGGTTGAGGAAGAGAAGTTGAGGGACATGGAAGAGTTCAAAAGTAAGAAAGCTATGACATGGAATGAATCTGGGCATCAGAAGGGTCGTGTGAATCGTTCGCCCTTTCAGAAGAAAAAGGGACATGCACACTAATCTGCTAGTGCACCGGCACCCATAAACAAAGGTGAGTCTAGTGTCCAGAACTCACAGAACTTCAAGCCTAGACCAACACAGTCTCAAGGTAGTGTAGAACAAAGAGGTAGTTGGGATCCTATATGTGTTAAGTTTGGTAGAAACCACTTGTGTAAGTGTTGTGATGGCTAGACATGTTTTTTCAAGTGTGGGCAAGAGGGGAATTTCATGATAAAGTGTCCAAAGAATAAGCAAAGGTGTGTAAATCCGAGCAATACATCCCAGTCTTCATCAGTTGCTCCACCAGATATAGTTGCACCTAGAAGAACTACTTCCGGTACTAGTAGAGGGTCAAACTGCCTCTATGCAATCACTAGTCACCAAGAGCAAAAGAACTCTATAGATGTTGTCACAGGTATGATCAAAGTCTTTGCTTTTGATGTTTATGCTTTCCTAGACCCAGGAGTAAGTTTGTATTTTGTTACCCCGTATGTTCCAAATAAGTTTGATGTTATTCCTCATAAAATTTGTGAACCCTTCCTTGTTTCTACACGTGTTGGGGAGTCTATTCTCGCTGAGCGCATTTATAGTGATTGTGTCATTTCCATCAATCACAAAGACACCATGGCTGATTTAATTTAGTTAGACATGGTAGATTTTGATGTCATTCTAGGTATGCACTGACTTCGTGCCTATTATGCATCAATAGATTGTAGAACTCGAGTTTTCAAATTTCAGATTGCTAATGAGCCAGTCATAGTGTGGAGTAGTAGTTCAGTAGTGCCTAAGGGTCATTCCATTTATTATTAGCTTCAAAGGGTTGTATCTTTTACTTAGTCTGAGTTAATTACTCTTTGTTGAGGTACCTCACATTCAATCAGCTCCGATAGTAAAAGAGTTTCCAAAAGTCTTTCGTGATGATCTACCCAGAGTCCCTCTTGAGAGATAAAAAAACTTTGGCATATACATCATTCCGGATACTTGTCCTATCTCAATTCCGTCACACAGAATGTCACCATCAGAGTTGAAATATTTGAAATAATAGGTAAAGGATATGTGAGATAAGGTCTTCCTTTGACCTAGTGTCTTACCTTGGGGAGCTTCGGTCTTGTTTCTAGAAAAGAAAGATGGTTCCTTTAGGATGTGTATAGATTACCTCTTGTTGAACAAGGTTACCATCAAGAATAAATATCCTCTTTCGAGAATTGATGATCTTTTCAATCAGCTTCAGGGTGCTTCTTGTTTCTCGAAAATTTACCTTTAATTAGGGTACAATTAGTTAAGAGTAAGGGTATACGATATTCCAAAGACAACTTTCAGAACCCGATATGGTCATTAGGAGTTTTTGATCACGTCTTTTGTTTTGAATAATGCACCAGCAACATTCATGGGTCTTATGAATAGTGTCTTCAAACCATATTAAGATATGTTTGTTATCATCTTTCTTGATGAGATGCTAATCTATTCAAGGAATGAAGAAGATCATGCTAGTAGTATCATAATATATCTTCATACTTTGAATGATAAAGAGATGTAAGCCAAGTTATTCAAGTGCGAGTTTTGGCTTGAGCTTGTGGCGTTCTTCGGCCACATAGTTTCCTTTGATGAAATTAGAATTTGTGCTCAGAAAATTGAGGGAGTGCTCGATTGTCCTACACCCACCTCTCCAACTGATATTAAGTTTCTTGGATTCGCCCGGCTATTATAGAAGGTTTGTAGATGGTTTCTCATCCATTTCGTCCCCTTTGACCAAGTTGAATTAAAAGACAACGAAGTTTCAATGGTCTGAAGCTTGTGAGAAAAAAGCTTTGTGGTGTATTTTGATGCATCTAGAGTTGGCTTGGGTTGTGTTTTAATTTACAATGGCAAAGTTATAGCTTATGCCTCCATATACTTTTAAGTTCATGAGAAGAATTACCCAACACATAACATAGAATTGGTTTTTGTAGTATTCGATTTGAAAATATAGCGTCATTATTTGTATGGTGTTCATGTTTATATAGTCAAGTATCATAAGAGCCTTAAATATGTGTTCACCCAAAAAGATCTTAATCTCAGATAGTGGATGTGGTTAGAATTGCTTAAGGATTATGCATGAGTATTCTTTACCACCCAGGTAAGGCTAATGTGTGTATTGATGCTTTAAGCAGGTTATCTATGGGTAGTACCGCCCAGGTTGTGGCATAAAAGAGAGAGTTAGCAAAAGATGTGCACAAACTTGCACGCATGGGACTCAGACTTATGGATTCCACAGAAGGAGGAAAGGAGGAATAGTGGTGACGAATGGGGTTGAGTCATCATTCGTGTCAGAAGTGAAATAAAAGCAAGACCAAGATCCCATTTTTCTTGAATTGAAGGCAAATGTTTATAAGCAAAAAATATTAGCTTTTCAACAAGGGGAGATAGTGTATTGAGGTATCAAGGTAGGTTATGTGTACCAATAATGGATGGACTCCAAGAGAGGATCATGGAGGAAGCTTAGAGCTCTAGATATTCCATTCATCCGGGTTCCACAATGATGTATCGCGACTTGAGAGAAGTGTATTAGTGGAATGGAATGAAGAAGGGCATTGCAAAGTTTGTTGCTAACGGTCCAAATTGCCAACAAGTGAAAGTAGAGCACCAAAAGGCTTGGTGGTTTGGCTCAGAATATAGAATTTCCAGAATGTAAGTGGGAGATGATTAATATAGATTTCATCAGAGGCTTGCCCTGGTAGACATCATGATTTTATTATGGTGATTGTTGACAGAATGACAAAATCAACCCAATTTTTGTCGATAAGGACTACTCATACAACAGAAGATTATGCCAGGTTATATATTCAGGAGGTGGTAACAATTCATGGAGTTCCAGTCTCCATTATTTCAGATAGAGGTGCACAAATTACTGCACAATTGTGGAAATCTTTCGAGGAAGGTTTAGGTTTAGAGGTCAACTTAAGTACTGCCATTCATACTCAAACATATGTGCAAGAAGAGCGCACCATTCACACATTATAAAATATGTTGAGGGCATGTGTGATTGATATCAAAGGTAATTGGGATGATCAACTACCTTTAGTTTAGTTTACTTACAACAACAATTACCACTCTAGCATCCAAATGGCTCCCTATGAAGCTCTATATGGGAGAAGATGCAGATCTCATATTGGATGAATTGAAGTTGATGAAACAGGGTTGATATGACTAGATTTAGTTCAGCAAGCTATGGAGAATGTGAAAGTAATTCAAGAGAGGTTGAAAACGGCACAGAATCGTTAAAAATCCTCCATTAATGTAAGTAGAAGGGTGTTAGAGTTTGAAGTAGATTATTGGGTACACTTAAAAGTTTCACCCATGAAGCATCTTATGAGGTTTTGTAAGAAGGGGAAGCTTAGTTCCCGATATATTGGACCTTATAGAATATCCAAGTGGATTGCCAATGTAGTTTATGAGTTGGAGCTACTACAAGAGTTAACATCGGTTCATCTGGTATTTCACATATACATGTTGAAAAAGTGCATGAGTGATCCATAGATCATATCAGTTGAAAATATTGAGATCAAGGATAGCTTATCTTTTGTGGATATTCTGCTTTACATTCTAGATCGCCAAGTTTGCAAGTCGGGAACAAAGGAGGTTGCGTCAGTCAAAGTCCTTTGTAGGAATCAACTTCAAATGACCATAACTTCTATATTACGATGAGTAAGGTGAACTTCCATATATGGTTGGTAAGATCTTGGAATAATCTTTCCAACGCCACCAAATTTGTGCGATTCCGAATTTGTATGAGTAAGTTATGCCTTTTGGAATTTGGGCTATTGGAATAAAGAAAGTCCAATCTGAATTTTCAAGGGGTAGTTTGGTATTTTCCTTACCTAATTAATTAAATTCGTTTTTAAATGAAATAATTGAGGTCAAAACTGAGTGACTTTTGTTTACCCCCTGAAAAAATTAAGTTATGGCTTTTGGAGAAAGAACGCAAGAGAAAGGAGGAGGAAAAACAAGATTTGCCAAGAACAATCGATTCTGTTTGAACATTTACCAAGGAATTTATCCTGCAGGTGTGTGACTCTTTCATAACGTTGGGTTTGTTTACCCATGTGCTAATCATGTTTGATTCAACATTTATACATTCTAAAAAGATTGGAATTTGAATGTTCTTGATTATTGTTCTTGGATTTGTTTTCGTGCTTAACATGAATTGAGATTTATGAGTTTCTTTATGTTAATGTGTGGTCTCTTTGAGTTCTCTAAGTAAGATCATTATGTATACGACTTGGGTACATGAATCTAAAGTAAATTTGAGAAAGGAATCGTGTTAATCAATTTAAGATTAGAAAACGAGGTCAAAATATTGTCAGATTTTGCTTGAAGGAACAGGTGGCACAACGCTCCCTATAGCGCCAGGCTGGCTGGGCGGCACGCCAGTAGTACACCCAAAAGGAGCCTCAAACAAATGTGGCTGGCGCAGCAAGCCTGGGATGCGCCTAAATTGTCGTTTTCACCAGTTTTTCATCATTTTATCATTTAAATCCTTCTAAAGTGTTCTAACACTTCACATTGATTCTAACTACTTAAAAGGATTTCTTAAAACTTAAAAATCATTCAGAAACACGAATCATAACCTTGAATCCACAATCTAATTCAAGGAAATTTAAGATCAAAGTCAAAAACAAAAGTCAAAAGACAAGTAAGAGCAGTTCATTTAAAGTTTTCATAGGTCTTTTATAAACGTTTCCACTTTGTTTTAAGACTTAAGTTTTGAAGTTGCGTAAAGAGGAAGAGCAAATTTCGTTCTCTTTAAAATGATATATGGGAACTAAGTATGTCCAAGATTAAATGTTTTCACATTTAAGATAAGAGAAAACTGAGATTTCCAAAAAAGTTTTGAACACGAAAAATGAAACATTGATTCCAAGAGAGCTTTTAAGATAAGTTTGAATAACTATCTCAAACCATAGAAGAAGTTGGTTTTAATAAAATATATGAGCTAAGTATATTTGGAAGTAGTATTGAGCATAGATATTGGGACATGAGTTCATATTAACTCAAGCCCCCATAAACCATGTAGCCATCATGGGCATAAACGGGTCATACTTTTTAGATGATTCCTTAGTGATTTTTAACATATACTAGTGGATCCACTTAGTAGTTCAGGTTCTATACAGATGGCAGAGAATAGGACGGTCCTTGGCTACGTGAGGTAAATTGTTGTACCATCACTTAGGCTCATAGTGATGGTTGTCAGATAGATAATGGCCCACAAAAGTTATATTATTTTCTAAATGAGTAAAGTTAAGTTTGTTATTGTTTTACCTTTAACGAATTAAGATTATTTTCAGGTGTTTAATAAGCGTTTTATATATATCGCATGTGTTTTATTGATTTATACTGAGTTGAGTTATTTATAAGTTGAGAAGAGCCAATGTAAGTGTTTCTTCCATGATCTCTTTCAAGCCTATGTATGTTAGCATTCGAACTCGTATTATCGTACATTCAATACACTAATGCCAGTTGACCTGCATCGTATTATGATGCAGACGCATGTAACCAGGATCAACATCCATCGCCCTGTTCATCCAACTTGAGTATTCAGAGTTTGTTGGTGGGCCTTCTCGCATTCCGGTTGACTCTTTTATTTGCTTGCTAGTATAGTTCATTATCATGTTGTGGGGTTTGTCCCAACATCAATCTCAGTTGTTTTAGTTATTTGGGTAAGTTAATTTGATCATATTAAAAATGCTAGAGTCTTTCGCTAAGTTAAGTAAGTCAGGCAAAGGGTCCGCTCGAGGCCAAACTGGTCTTCGAGTGCCAGCCACGCCCAGGGAGTAGGCTCTGGGCGTGATAGATTTCATTTATTTTAATGTAACATAAAATATAACTTTTATGTTAAAAAAAGTTGAATAACCACCCTTGAATTTTTAGACTTGCTTCTATATGTATCTATCAGTTTTACATAGGGTGAGCAGAATTTTAAAAAAAATCATAAAATTTTGTTGATACACTACTTTTCTTATATCGCAAGATAGAAATGGTTTAATAATGCATGTCTTGTCAAATGTGAACACTTAAATCTACAAAAACAAATTGAACCACTCATTACATTTTTAGTTTGTAGATTGGAAAAAATAGATTTTATTTTATTTATTCGATGTCGAATTAATCACTTATTTTTAGTAAGAATTGTTCTGGTTCTAAGAAAAAAGTTAAAATTTAAAAGACATAACAATAGTTATTTTGTGTTAAATATGTTACAACTACTAAAACAAGAATAATCTTTAAAACATGAATCATTTAAATAAAATAGGGTAATTGTAAGATATAGTCTAATAAAACACTATGGAAGAAATGAACCGTAAATCAACAAATAAAGAAAAGAAAGAACTTACAACTTGTTGACTTAATTTTGATGAATTGACAAAAAGGATTCATGCGTATTTGAATTTCATCATTGTCATGGTCATGGTCATCGTCGTCGTCATCAATGTCCTCTTCAATGTTTTGAGTGTCTTTCATCTCTGCTGCAATATGTTCGGTTGTGTTATTGAATGAAAGGGATTGTTGAAGCATTATATTTATAAGAGTGGAAAGCGGCTCGGGTTTTCTAAGACTTAGTACACACTTTTTAAATCTAATTTCCTCACACTTAAAGGTGGCAATTTGAGCAAATATTTGTAAATCGGCCCATCTAATTAAATCCATTCTAAATGAGTTGGATCATTTGTATTTTAGTTGGGTAAATATGAGCTCTCGTATACTATTGACCCATAAATTATGAACGAATATGGATAAAATATGGGTATCTCTATGCAAATTCACATTTGTAATAGAAAAAAATCTTTAAATATTTAAGAAAAGTACTTTTCAGATTAATAAAACAAACCAATGCATCCCTCATGCCCCCCTCTTGCATTTTCTACCATACCATACCGCTACCTACCCTTTGGGTGAATGATTGAAACTTGGATCAGAGTCAAAATTTGGTATCAGGGTTGAGAATTATGTCTTGGTATATGAAGTTGTGGTCAAGGATGAGAGTTAGATCATAGGTCAAGATTAAAGGTCAGTGTCAGGATAAAGTGTTAGTTATGGGGAACCGGGGGGGGGGGGTCGTGGTTCGGTATTGGGTTGTGAATTAGGAGTAGGGCCCTAGGTAGGGTATGTATCACTAGACGAATTTTGGGTCAAGATCAGGAGTCAAATCAGGACTTCGTATCTTAATCAAGATTGAGAGTCAACTCTTGAATAGAGTTTGCAATCGAGCATCAGGACATGAGAGGTTTGAGGTCAAGGCAAGTCCCAAGTCCCTGAAAGAGAATTTATTCTCGGGTCAAAAGATGGGTATTGCGTCAAGAGTCAAGTCTTCACTCAGGTTTGTCATTTACACTCGAGTCCTCATTTGAATCTTATTGAGAGTATAATTTTGAGTTAGGATCAAGAAATGAGTCCCAAATAAGCACTAGCATTGGATTCCAATTTGGGGATTGGCCGGAGTCGGTCTCGGATCTAAATAGGGATTGTGAGCGGGTCTTGGCTCGGTTGTTGAATCATGGGTCAAGGTTTGGATTATGAGTCTTGGGTCGGGTTAGATGGTGAGTTTACAAGAAAATTAAGAAAGTATTTTTAATCTTTACGTGAGAAAGTCATTCTTTTAAAATTGAAGAAATATAAGTCCATTAGAAATTATCATCTAAAACATTTAAGCCAACAAAATACAAAAAAATTGGAAAATACTTTTTATACAAAACACATCCTTGAAATAATTTTTTATTGTTTAAGCTAATCAATTAGTTCAGCTAAATGTTCGACTTTTTTTTATTTCAGGAGATTAAAGTTTGAGAATCATTTTACTCATTTCATTTGTTTACCCATGTTTACAAATTACAATGATGGATTATAATGCAATCTATCTCATTTTATTTTGAATTTGATCCAATTCATGCCCATTTGCCCCCACAATCTCATTTTCAATATTTACTGGATACTATTATATTTAGAACTTCATAATAATATTGGGAAAAAATAAGATTGAAATACCTCATACAAATATTATCAACATTAATAAATGAGCAATGTACTCAACTGTGGATTATTTCTATGAAATCTGAAATAGATTTTTTGCACTAAAATAAAGTTTTAATAGTGTAGAACCACCAACGAAAGTCAAATAAATTGCTTATAAATGGATCTATAAGAAAAAGAGAGGAGTGGATGGTAAAGTGAAGCCTTTTAAGTCTAGGATTTTTGTGAAAGAGTTCACTAAAAAAAAAAATTGATTAAGAGGAGACCTTTTCGTCGGTAGACATACTTAAAATCATGAGGATTACCTTATCCACTGCTGCTCATTATATTATGAAATCTGATAAATGATGTGAATACAAATTTTCTTAATGGAAGTCTTGATGAGTTCATCTATATGACACAACTAGAGGGTTTCATTTATTGATTGAAACAAATATCCCGGGCATAATATACTTTTTTTGACAATTCGATTAAGACTTTGATTTTGATCAATGTGAAAATGAGTCATGCATTTACAAAAGTGTGATGGAGACAAAGTAGCATTTCTTATTCTGTTTATAGATGATATCTTGCTCATTATAAAAAATGTGAGCATTTTGAATTCTATTAAGGAGTGATTTTCCTCAAGATATGATATCAGCTTTTCATAGTAGCAGGCGCTCAGCCAATAGACTTGTCTGAAGGTTTTGTCTCCCTTTTAATATAATCTCTTCTACAAATACACAACTTAAGGTTTGGCTAACAGAGTTTTGAATTTCAGGAAATTCATAAGCTCACAAAGAAAAGGCCTTCTTCAAGGAATAACACTGCTCATACTCCTATGTTTGAATTTCTGAAAAAATGGAGTGCTGAAGTGTCTTGGTTGTATTTTGATCTTTGTGTCTTGTGTGCTTATATTGTAAACCTACTCCTATGTTATGAAGGATAGTAGATCGGTTGCTTGTGTAAATCCGAATCATCTATGTCCTAGGCAAGACTTTTTACATTATTGTTGTAATGTTCTTTTGGTTCGAGTGGCCTAGGAGTGTCAACTATGGTTAGTTAATGTTTGGGTGAAGCAGAACTGCTTGTTTAGATTTCATCCTTTAGATCGGAGTTGGTGGCTAGAGTTAGCCTTGTTGGGTTCTTAAAGTCTAGATCAACTAGAGTTAGTTGGTTTAGTGGGCAATAGAGTTATTCCTTAGTTCTCCTTTGTAGTACAATTGCTACAGTAAGAGGAAGGGGTTAAAGAGTTTTAATTCCTAGGTTGCAAGAGGACATGTTAATTATTATTGAAGTTAAATTAGTGTTCCAATTTATCATCTTGGTTGAATGTTACACTACGCGTTAACAAATCAATATATCAGCCCACAAATTAGACAATCATTTAATCATGCTCACTTATGTTTATGCTAGATGGGAAGTAGTACCACATCATGCACGAGTTGAAACAGAGATTCTATCTAATTCATATATCTAACTTTTAACTATTTTTTGGGACCATTTTAATATTATTGTAATACCTATGTCTGATGTGACATCTTTTAGACAACTTATTTTTCACTTTTTCGTGTTCGTAGTCTATACTTTAGTAGGTCCCTTATTAGATCTGAAAGTTTGTTAAATCATCAAAACTTCAAATATGCTTAAAACAAGAATTTGCCCCTTTTTGAGGATTACAAAATATTATCCGGCAAATTCAACTTGCGTCCCTTGGTCTCGTTCATTCCCCCTATCATCAATCCAATGCCATACGACCCTTTGTTAGATCTGGTCCTTTGTTACATCCTGAAGTTTGTTAAATCATCAGAACATAATCATCGGCTCCAAGATAACATTTCCCCTTTTTGATGATGACAAACGAATTCAACTTCTTCCACCTTTCACCAATTCCCCCTATCCACGTGACTCTTCAGGTAAGTAACATTGGTACCCTTGTTTCGTCCTTCCCGAAGTTTGTTAAATCATAAAAACTTCACATTAGCAACAAAAAAGCAACCCCTCCCTTTTGATGATGAAAAACTTGTTCAACTCCTCCCCCTTCACCAGTTCCCCCTATCGTCCTGACTATGTCCTCTTAAAGTAAATAACATTGATTCCCCTATTGGCATGACCATATGTAACAATCCGAACTGTCGTTATTTAGGGAAACAAAACTTTGGGAAAATACTGGGGCCATTGTCCCACCAAGACGGTCCAGATGTCACTTGGACGGAAGCGCCACAACGGGGAAGCTTGCGCCAGAGCAGGATCAGCGAAACACAATGTAAATAACGCAAAATCCTTTTTCTCCTTCTTCCCAAAAAAACCCATATTTAGATGCAAAACATCCAAGATAAGACCTAAAAAGGTTCTCTAAGCTTAGGAAAGAAGGATGAGAATATTTCTAGCGCAAGAAGATCGATGGATTGCGGATTTCTGATCAAGATCACCTTCCCATTGTCCGTAAACCAGAGATTCATCTATAATCCTCAACGAATGTTAGGAGCCTAGGTAGGCTAGCTTTTATTACTTTAGTAGTTATAATCCTCTGCTCGCTGCGTAGTATAATGCAAATGGTTAGTGGAATTCATGCATAAGCATTAGTGCAACAATTTAAGGGATGATTATGTTAGTCATTCAAGAACTTGTGTAGGATGTGTATCCTAAAGGGGGAAAATCCTGGACCTAGGGTAATGGTTAGGTGTGGTTTGTGATTTCATTATTGTGCGTGTATCTTTGTTGTGGCTTCATTATGGTGCATTTATGTATGCAAATGTTGCATATGTAATCACACTAATTATAATAAAGACAGATGAACGTTGTATGCCATGAATCATGAACTGATTATATGATTTTGAGAATATACTTCTAATTGTTATTGTGGCTTGTTGGATGGATTGGGTTTAGCGTTCCAACATACTAACTTGGATCGGTTTCTAGGTTCTGGCATAAAAATGAGATCCGTTTGCACGTTCAGCATAAACATGTGATCGGGTACCACGTACAGGTACATAACAACTTTGATTTGGGTTTCGTGAGAGGACCATTGACTTGTGATATATGTGTATTGTTGGGATTCTGAAATGATGCACTGCACTTGAATTAATTTGTGCTATGTAAGCTAAATATGATTACTGCAGGAGGTTGAGTAAATTGGGTATGTGTCTCATTTGTTGAATGATTTCGAAAGAGTTTATCCCAAATCGGGAGATGATGCGGTAAGTGGGGACCAAAGGTCCAAGAGTTTCTACTGATTTGGTAGAGAGCTGGTCGTATTATTATAAGTTGAGAAGTGGGGGCAGTAATGTGTGTGGAAGTAATTACATAGGCAGATCCTACCTAGGAAAAGGGTTTCGTGGTTAATCATTAGGAAGCCTTGATGTAGTGTACCATGTGGTCAATGGTTGAGTGGTGTCCTTGGAAAAGCAATGGTATGTTGAGAGTGGTAGTTGTAATGCTGAAAGTGGTAATTACAGACTCTTCTATGAGTTAGAATGTTTAAGATATGATCAAGAACATAGTAAGTAAGTTGACTGAGACGGAAGTTGGTAGCGAAGGTACTAGTGTAAGTTTAAGGTAACCGGAAAAAAGGTAGAAGTTGAAGAAACGATGGGTGTTATGACATGTTTTTACTAGTTGGTTTCTTATATTATGCGGTGGGTGTTGGGTTGATGGATGATTCCTACCAGTACGTGTGGTTTTGTATTAGTACTACTCTTGCTATGCATTTTTGGCATAGTCTAGATGTAGGGTCGGTGATGTTTCATTAGGTAAAGACAAAGGAAATCTCCAACAACTTTTATTTTTTCTTCCGCACGGTGGGACTTGTGTCCTTGTTATTGTGTTTGTATCTTGTAATATTAGAAGCTCATGTGCCTCTTTAGACTAGATCTCTGGGGTGTTGATTACTTTACAAGTTTTAATTCGAGTTTGTGTAATACCTTTAAATTTAAAAAAATTGAAAACTTCTTTTATTTTTCTTTATTCTTCAACATGTTTTAAATTGTTTGGAATTGAGGGTTATCTTACTTAGGTGTTAGAGTAGGAGCCTGCATGGCCCAGTGGGTTGGTACGTGACAATGTTTTATGAAAGACAAGGTTACCGGTCTCCCCATATGAGAGAAAAATGTGCAATAGATTCTTGCTAATTGTTGTGATGACGTTCATATCAAAGCTTCAGGAATCTAGGAAGCATTCTAGGAAGTCGTTTAGTCATTCCTCCTTTCATGAGAATTGTCGCTTTTGGTATGAGTTGGGTCCAATTGGTAGCTATCGATTCAAATGGGTATCTCAAAGAAGTGATCTAGACATTGTAGTAGGAACATGAGCAAGGTAACTCTGAACTGACAAGGTTCTAATTGGTATCTGGACTTAGAGGTTGTACGAGAACATGGATGATCACTGATGGTCATCTATGGATGCGAAAAAGATAATAATATGAACTGGTCTGTGAATGTATGATTTTGTTGTCTGAACTACTTGATGAAGGTAAAAGTGTTTTCGCTTATATGTTTTGGTATGATTATGTGCACAGTGTTTCTTATTGAATCTTGACATGTGCAATATGCTAGCCCAAAGTTTTGGAATTGTGCGAGTTGTGATTACTTGATTTTCGTGAAAAAACTTGTTGTCAAAAAGCGGAAGTCGTGATTGAGTTTGAGGCAAGGACCTAGATAATATATGATGTGATTCGTTAATGAAATCTGGACGTGTCCTGCACGTGACTAATAACTGTGTGAATGTCAGGGTGTATCTTGGGGATGGGATTGTTTTGGTGGTGAAGTTATGTGAAGGAATTTTGAGGCGTGTATCATTGGGTTGACTAGTGGAAGGCAACGATTATCCTAGTTAATGGGATTATTCTAAGTGTCTAGTTATAGTTGGGGAATCTAAGGGAGATTAAAAAGAGTGAAGAACCCCATAAAATCATTGCCAGGGGATTTGTTTCCGTAAGGGTCGTTTGGGCGGGATTTTCCTGCCAAGGCGAGGCCAACAGTGCGGGATTCGCCCTGCCATAGGCGCCTGGGCGAGACAGAATCTAAGCCATGTCTCCCCTATTTTCCCTAATAACATATATTGACCGCGAATCTGTAACACCCCAGAATTTTTTTGAACTAACACTCGAATTGTTCTTCGTAATGAGTAAGTTTTCACTAAGAAATAAGATTTTTCCTGAGTGTTAAGGTCACAAGAAATAGAACCTTTAGTTTCAAGAAGAACTTAGTTCATTCAAATAATTTATAAGGTTTTCTCAAATTTTAGAGTCAACCTAAAATGACCATATATCCTAGTACAAGATTAGTTAGGTGAGCTACAAGATAGCTAATGACAAATCTTCGAGTCCTCTTTCGAACGTTGCCAAGTTTTTTAAATCCCGAGCTTTGAGTAAAATGTTATGACTGATTTACTAAAGATGCTCAAATCTGGCACCAGCTTCGCATTACGGAACCAATACAAACCTCACTGCCTCGTGAAAAATCATTCTGACTCCCAATTTGTGTAAATTATTTCCTTAAGGGTATTTAGTCCTAAAAAACGTTAGAAGGTCACTAAACGTGTGGAAAATCAGTTTTCTCAAATCAAAGCCTTTCGTTCACTCCAAAATTCTACACTCAACAAATTAAAGAAACGCTAAGGCTAGGGTTCTTCTTCCCATAATTTCCTTCATCTTTTTCAAGAAGATAGTTCTTCTAGGTATGTAAGCTTCCATAATATTGATTTTGTTCGACCACATGCTAATCATGTTAATTTCAACTTAATATCATTCTAGAATGTTGAAAGTATGATGTTCTTGAAATTGGATTTAGTTCTCGAGTTTAGATGAGATTGTTGAGTTCTTGATGAAATCATGTTGATTTTAGGGTTGTATATGAGTAGGTTCTTGTGTTCATGTGTTGGGTGTCTAAATATAAAGAGGGATTGAGAAAAAAGAATAAAATTTAGGAGAATTGGGGTTAGAAAATGAAGAAGGAAAAAGTCGGGCTAATCTAGCACCTTTCTTTGTGTTGAGGACCTTCCTTCCCCTTTCACATAAATTTTCTTCGTGTCGCGGAGAGGTCACGGACTTCTCTGTCTCAAAATTTAATTCGCAACCAAATATTAAAATGCATCTCCACGTCGTAGGCTTACTTCCAAACTATGATTTCTTGATCATTTATAATGTTTAATTATCTAACAACACTCCTAAACATCAAGATGTCTTTCGTACTACAAATCATAACCTTGAATTCATAATTCACATTCAAGGTAGAGCTAAGAGTTAATTCTTGAGACTTCTTTCGATTCCTTTAATATTGACTCTTTGAATCTTTTGAGGAGTCTTCTACAAATTCTAATAACATGTTTCAAAACTCGAGTAAGTAAGCATGAGAGTGAGGAGGATGTATTCATGAGTTTTCTTTATCAGTACAAGATCTTTCATATCATGAACCATAACTCTTAAATTCAAAATTCAAATTCAAGAGAGAGTTAAGAGTAGAGTTCAAGAAGCCTTTGAGTTCTATTGTGAATTCTTTGCGATCAACTATTTAAGCTAAGTTTTAAGAAAGTAAGTATGAGAATGGGAAGAGTTATATTCATAAATTCCATGTTGTTTCGTAGACCCTCGAGTCGAGTCGTTCATGCCCATAAATTCCGCATGAACTCCATAAGTTGAGTACCTTTAAGAGAAGTAGTATCTTCAAGTTCTAAGTCTTGAGTATTGAGTCCCTAATGCCCTATAAGATTATATTCCTAATCATAGGACTATTGAATGTTACCCATGAAGTCCTTGAGTTGAATTGTTCATGCCCATAATTTTGTCTGAACCATATAAGTCAAACAATCTTGATATTAGAAGTATCTTTGAGTCCTTGAGTTTAGTAGTTCATGCTCATGCTTCTGCATGAACCCTCTGAGTTGAGCATTATTGAAATGAGTAGTATCATTGAAGTTCTTGAGTTCTATCTATGGTTATTGAAAACCTTGCATTGAATCGTTCACGTCCATAATTCAGCATGAACCTTATTTTAAGAAGTCTTTTAGAAACGTTTGAACTTTGTTTTAAGACTTAATGATTGAGTTGAATAAAGAGTAAAGATTGAAGTTATTTTATTCAATAAATTATATGGGGACTAGGTATTCTCAAAGATTTTAAAAATGTTTTCACATTTGACAAAAAAAGGAAACATCAATCCAAGAGAGCTTTTAAGATAAGTTTTGAGTAATTATCTCAAACAAAAGAAAAAGTTTTTTTCACAAACATATGAGCTAAGAGTATTTTGAGAGTAGTATTGACCACCTATATGGAAATGCGAGTTTAGAAAACTCAAGTCTCTATAAACCATGTAGCCATCAAGGGTAGTAAAGGATAATACTTTTTAGATGACTCCTTAAGTGTTTTTGAGCATAGACTAGTAGACCCACTTAGTTAAGGCATTCTATATGACTGCAAATTATAGGAAAGTTCTGGCAGGTAAGACGTTGTATCATCATTAAGGCTCATAGTGGTGGTTTTCGATTATAGAAAGTCCCAAAAAGTTATATTATATTTTATTGTATATAAATTTAGTTTTTATTGTACTCTTCAATACATTGAGTTGATTTCTATCATTTTAAAAGATTTCCATATACTACATGTGCATTGTTTATTTATATGTAATTGAGTATCCAAAGTCAAGTAGCTAGAGTCGAGTAGCTAGACTTGAGTATCTCATCTTGGAACTGAGTATCCCATTCTTGAGGTTAGTTGAGTTGAAGTGAGTTAAAAAGAAGTAAGTATGTTTCCTTTTTACGAAGTTCAAGCTTATGTTTATGCTTTAGAATTCACCTTACATACTCGTACATTCCACATTCCACGTACTGAGCCATTTGGCATGCATCGTTTTGATGTAGACACATGTACTCAGGATCATCAACAGGAATGTCGTTGATACATCTAGAAGTTTGAGTAAGCTATAATGACCCTCCATTTTACTGGAGGATAATATTTGGTTTTCAGTTTAGTTAGACTCTCGTGGGTCTTGTCCCGACTTTCATCTTTGTCATTTAGAGGTTTCATATATAGTTAGTACAGTTGAGAAGCTTGCATCATTTATTTTGTTGAATGTTTTAAAGATATATGTTACCTATTTTATGGAGGGTGAATATATTATTTTATTCAGAGTTTTCATTTGAGTTAAAGTTTTGTATTTCAGTTTCATGAATTTTTCTTACATTTTATGTTTTGTATGCTTGAGTTAGTCTTCCGCTTGTAGTCAACCATGATAAGGGTTCTCTTGGGGACCAACAATGGTCTTCGAGTGCCGGCCATGTGTAGGGTGTAGACTCAGGTCGTGACAAAATCATATTCAGACTGATCCTTGCAAATTGAATCAGTGTTCAACAATCAAATTCAGATATAAACATCTAAAAATTAATTATTAGCTGCAAAAAACCAGCATCTATGTGCTTACAAAAATATAAGGGAAAACAAAAAGAAGGTATTGTTCATTACGAGACCAATAAGGGAAAAAACCAAATCAAGGACTCGGCGATGGGAGGTGTAAATATATGAGTCAAGCTCCTATGGGGAACCATGTCATTCAAGGCCTCATTCATAAAAGTGAAGTGCTGGAAATCTCCTTTCTGAGTCCGTGGAATTTCCTATCAAGGCGTGACGCAGGTGAAAATTATCATCACGGTCTTTCATATCTGGATAAACCTTGAATAGCTTGTGATGGAGCATCTCGACCTCTAGGCCAGTGCTGGGTGGAACCGGGGTGGTTTCAAAAAAGGAATGCCCAACCTCCTCTTGACGACCGCCAGGTCCTCCTCGACACTTGCTACTGAAAGTGGAGGCTAGGACTGGGTGGAACGAGAGTCGTCGCCTCCCTAATCATCTGACTCCACCACCGAGTGACTGTAGTTTGCCTTGCCCGTCATCCTCCTCCTTCGCCAAGAAGTAGAGCCACGTCTAACCAAAAGAGGGTCAGGGTGGATCCATAGGAAGTACCTCATCAGCATTTAAAAGAGGTACCCTGCCTACTTGCACAGCGCAGTCAGGAGTCCGGGTAGGAAGAAGGCCTTTTTGTTTCCTCGGTAGAACAGCTTCCACTACAAAATAATTTGTTCCCCCACATTAATCTCTATACTCTGCACCACGCACGCCACTACCAAAGCACATGGAAATGTCACGTCTGTGTGATTGCCCGATAGTTAAATCCACCTAGTAATAAAGTGAAGCCATCTTTTAGAATCTAGTGTCCAGTTTGTGCTAGTGATAACCTCACCAGTAGGCCAATAGATTATGTCTCGGCGCGTATGCTCCACCAGCGTATCCCTCAACCAACCTAGATCCATCTTTCTCAATTTGGCCTCGTACTCCTCGTTCGAGACCTCGGGCACCTCTAGTCCCTCATTAATGGAAGTATCATTTAGTGGGATGTTGACTCCCCAGATACAAATAGTAGGATAGGGATCGTCCCAACGGATAGTGGGCATGATAGATTAGAACTACCTCACCCAGTCAGCGGGAATCCATAGTCAATAGAGCCCATCCGAACTCCATCAAGTGATCATATAAGGCACACACATTCTCCTCCAGCATAAGTCGCAACATAATTTACTCTTCCGATAATCATGATGCCTCTCCCAACTGGCAGCATAAGGAAACCAAAGAAAAAGTAGATTGTCTTCGTTAGCACCAACCATTTAGAGAAACCTAAAAAAGTTGGAAAATATATGTTAGAACTCCATGGGACTTCACATTAGCTGTGCAAAGAGGAATAAAATATCTAAGTCTTAAAAAGGGGACCCATACTACTATTTCCCCAGTCCCACCACAGCGGCCAAAATCCCGCTACGGCGGTATGATTGAGGCTTCCATAGAGGAATGCAATTCGCTAGAGCGGCCTTCATCTAGGATAAATGACAGGCTCGATCATGGCACCTCTTTGTCCCAAAATCCCCAGTTTTGATAGGTTTTTAGCATATCAGAGTATATTAGCTACACTAGAACCTAAATATGCAATTATTCTAGCAAAACAACCCCTAAATATTTCCCTAATCCGAGTTTTCCATCAAGAGCCCCTAAACTTCCTCTAGCCATTTTTGTACCAATTCAACCATATGTTTACAAAATCCTTACGCCCAGAACATTGGAGAGATGTTAGGGATATTAGAGAAGTGATTATGCAACGTTTTTCTGCCAAAATAACAACCTATGTTTCTTTTCAAATCACTGCCCCCACTAAAATCATTTCTAATCAATTAAATAGCAACATGCAATTTTTATTAATGAAGTATTGAAGTAAAGAGCGCAAGTAACAAAAGAATTACCTTGAGTTTGACGTTCAAACGAGGTGTTTTATAGGAATTTGAGAGCATTCAGTGAGAAAAGGGGGAAAATGAGGAAACCATCCCTCATTTCCCCTTTACAGTTTTTGATCTCTCGCTACAGTGGGAGATTTATCGCCACAGCAGAAGGGCTTCCACCCTGGCGAGGTTAGGCTCTAAAAATTTGAAACTATATTTATTTGTTTATTGCTCTCAATTTCATCTGGTCCCTTAGGTATAGTAGATTTCATTTGTCAAATACTCGAAAAATCACCACCCGTCGTGGTTTCCATAATTGACCAATTTTTTAGTTTAGAAACACTCCAAAATACAGCATGTGATCATCCGTGAGCTAGTCGTTCGGAGACGAATGAAGGGTAAATTGGTATTTATTATAACGACCCAAATCGTCATTATTTATGGAAACAAAACATTGGGAAAATACTGGGGCCACTATCCTGCTAGGGCGGGCCAGATGGCGCTAGGGCGCAGAGCCACAGCGAAGAAGCTGGCGCCAAAGCGGGATAGGCAAGAGAGAATGTAAATCACGTGAAATTCTATTTTTCTCCTTCTTCCTAAAATACCTAATTTAGTCGTAAACCACCCTAGAACCCCCAAAAAGCTTCTATAAGCTTGGAAAGACGGGAGGAGGAGATTTCTAACATAAGAAGATCGATGGATTGTGGATATATGGTCAACATCACAGTTCTATCGTCCGAAAACATGAGATTCATCTACGATCCTCTATGAATTCTTGGTGCCTAGGTAAGCTACGTTTACTAATTTAATAGTTATAAACCTGTGTTCACTTAATAGTATAATGAAAATTATTAGTAGAATGCGTGCATAAGATTTAGTGCACCATATTAAGGGATGATTATGTTTGTTACTCCAGCAATTATGTAGGATGTTTATCATAAAGGGGAAAACTTTTTCCGAGGGTTAGGCTTAGGTGATGGTTGTGATTTCATCATTCTGCGTGTAGGTTTTTTCTGGCTTCATTATGATGCATATATGTATGCGAATGTCGCATCAATGATCAAACTAATTTTAATAAGGATAGATGAACGTTGTATGCCACGAATCATGACCTGATTGTATGAAGTTTAGAATAGACTTCTGATTGTGATTGTGGTTGTTAAATGGATCGGGTGTTGCATTCTCATACACTAACTTGAATAGGTTGCCACGTTCCGATATAAATATGGGATCATTTACCGCATTGAGGTATGAACATTGGATCGGGTACCACGTACCAATATATTAATATCTTGAGTTTGTGTTATGTGAGAGGACCATTGGCTTGTGATATATGTGTATTGTTGGGATTGTGAAATGATATATTATTCCCCAATTGATACGTGTTACAGTAACCTATATATGGTTACTTCGTGAGATTGAGTAAACCGGGTATGTGATTCATTTGTTAAATGATTTCGGAAGAGTTGATCCCAAGTCGGGATGTGATGTGTTAAATGGGGACCAAAAGTCCAAAAGTTGCGATTCATTAGGTAACGTCTGGTTGTATTATTAAAAGTTGAGAATTGGTGGCAGTGTGTGTGGAGGTAAATACGTAGGAAAATCCTACCCTGGGAACGTAATTTGTGGTTAATCATTAGGAAGCCTTGATGTAGTGTACCATGTGGTCAAGGGATCAGTGGTGACTTGGGAAAAGCAATGAAAAAAGAATTGCCTTGAGTTTGACATTCGGAGCGAGGTGTTTGAGAGGAATTTGAGAGTATTGAGTGAGAAAAAGGTGAAAATGAGGAAACCATTCCTCATTTCCCCCTTAACTATTTTTGATCTCCCGCTATAGTGGGAGATTTCTCGCCAAAGCAGAAGGGCTGCCGCCCTGGCAAGGTTAGGTTCTAAATATTTGACACTATATTTCTTTGTATATTGCTCCCAATTTCATCTGGTCTCTTGGGTATAGTAGCTTTCGAGTGGCAAATGCTCAAAAAATCACCACCCGTTGTGGTTTCCGTAATTGATCAATTTGTTAGTTTAGAAGTAATTTGAAATAGAGCATGTGATCATCCATGAGCTTGTCATTTGGAGAAGAATGAAGGGTAAATTGATATTTATTATAACGACCCAAACCGTCATTATTTATGGAAACAAAACCTCTGGAATACTAGGGCCACTGTCCTGCTAGGGCGTAGTGCCAAAGCGGGGAAGCTGCTGCCAGAGTGGGATAGGCAAGACAAAATGTAAATCACGCATAATCCTATTTTTCTCCTTCTTCCTAAAATACCTAATTTAGCCGTAAACTACCATAGAAACCCCCAAAAAGATGCTCTAAGATTGTAAAGGAAGGAAAGAGGAGATTTCTAGCGTAAGAAGATCAATGGATTGTGGATATCTGGTCAAGATCACCTTTCTATTTTCCCAAATCATGAGATTCATGTATGATCTTCTATGAATGCTTGGTGCCTAGGTAGGCTATGTTTACTAATTGAGTAGTTATAAACATGTGCTCGCTACATAGTATATTGTAAATTATTAGTCGAATGCGTGCATAGGCCTTCGTGCACCAAATTAAGGGATGACTATGTTTGTGATTCTATCACTTGTGTAGGATGTGTATCATAAAGGGGAAAACCTTATCCTAGGGTTAGGTTTAGGTGATGGTTGTGATTTCATGATTTTGCGTTTAGGTTTATTCTTGCTTCATTACGATGCATGTACGTATGCGAATCTTGCATCCGTGATCACACTAATTGAAATAAGGATAGATGAACGTTGTGTGCCATGAATCATGACATGATTGTATGAAGTTGAGAATATATTGTTATTATCATTGTGTCTATTAAATAGATAGGGTGTTGCATTCTGACATACTAACTTAGATCGGTTGCCACGTTCTAGTATAAATATGGGATCTATTATCACGTTGAGGTATGAATATTTGATCGGGTACCACATACCGGTGTATTAACATCTTGGGTTTGTGTTCTGTGAGAGGACCATTGTCTTGTGATATATGTGTATTGTTGGGACTGTGAAATGATATATTATTCCGCAATCGATACGTGCTACAGTAACCTATATATGGTACTTCGTAAAATTGAGTAAACCGGGTATATGACTCGTTTGTTGAATGATTTTAGAAGAGTTGAGCCCAAATCGGGAGGTGGTGCGGTAAATGGGGACCAAAGGTCCAAGAGTTGCTATTGATTAGGTAGAGGTATGGTCGTATTATTAAAAGTTGAGAAGTGGTGACAGTGTGTGTGGAGGTAAATGCATAGTAAAATCCTACCTTCCGAACAAAATTCGTGGTTAATCATTAGGAAGCCTTGATGTAGTGTACCATGTGGTCAAGGGTTCAATGGTGACTTGGGAAAAGCATGGGGTATGCCGAGAGCGGTAGTCAAAATGTTGGTAGCGGGTATTGTGGACTCTTCTATGAGCTAAAATTTTTAATCTATGATCAAGAAACTGATAAGTAGGTTGATTGAGACAAAAGTTGATAGGAAAGGTACTAGTTTTATTCTGAGGTAACCTGAAAAAGGGTGATATGTGGAGAAACAATGGGTGTTATGACATTATTTTACTAGTTGGTTTCTTGTCTTATCCGGTGGGTATTGGGTAAGCCAATGATGCCTATCGTACGTTTGGTTTTTTACTGATACTACTCTTGTTATGCCTTTTGTAATAGTCTGGATGCAGAGTCGGTGATGTTTCATTAGGTAAAGACGAAAAAAAATCTCTAGCAGCTTCTATTTTTCCTTCCACATGGTCGGAACTATGTCCTTGTTATTGCATTTGTATCTTTTAATCTTAGAAGCTCTTGTGCATGTTTAGACTAGATCTCTGCGGGTGTTAATTACTTTATAAGTCTTAACTTGAGTTTGTGTGATACCTTTAGCTATAAAATCTTTTGGAAACTTATTTTATTTCAATTTTTCTTTAATTTTCCCCATATTTATAATTGTTGGAAATCGAGGGTTATCCTACTTAGGTGTTGGAGTAGGTGCCCACATGGTCTGAGGGGTTGGTTCGTGACATCATGTCCTCTTCAAGTAGCTATATTGATCTCATACCTTAACACCATATAATAACAAGATTACATGATTCAAACTATGATTAAAGTGAGTGTTCATTGTTTGGATGGTCACTCAACTTATGGTAAATCATAATCTTTGAGGGACTATGATTATCATTTATCATAAGTTGAGTGACCATCCAAACAACTAACTCTTTGTTTAACCTTAGTCTAATTTATGTAATTTTGTTGTTAGAGGAGTGCATATATCACAGGAGCCATGTGGTGTTTGATTCATACCATAGAAACATTAATATGATGGACACCAAATCTCTGACAATGAATTCGATTGGTATACCTCATCAAAGAAGTTCAGTCTCGAAAAGGAAGGTCCCAAATAAGTTATCATAAATTGAATTTACTACTGGTTATCAAGATGACCATTTTGATCCATCTTATAGTAAGAGTGGATTTCATGAGTCGGTGGATCTGACATTCCAGAGATATCAAGGGGTTCAACTCTAGGAATATTAATGATGATGATCCTTTGCAAGGAAATATTGAATGTAAAGTAATTACAGCAAGCACAAAATTGGGCCAAAGAAACGTAAGACATGTCGTCTTTATTAGAGTGACAATGGAATATTGTGTACTTGATGTGACAAGGTGTTATCCATCTCTGAATTCAAAAATCATGCTGGTATTAAGCTCAATAAAATATTCAAAAAAGGACGATATATTATTGAGATTAATACCAACATAATTTTTGAACTCAGAGATGATTAGCATCTTGTCACAACAATTATACAATATCCATTATCAGTGGTAATAATGGAATATTGTGTAATTGATGTGACAAGGTGCTATCCATCATTGAGTTCAAAATTCATGTTGGTTTTAAGCTCAATAAAGGATTCAAACAGGGATGATACAGTATTGAGCTTAAAACTAGCATGATTTTTTAACTCAGTGATGCATATCACCTTCTCACAACAATTACACTATATTTCATTACAACTGGTAATAATGACGACATTTCTTATGTTTCTTTGGCCCAATTTTGGGCTTGATTGTAATTACTTTACATATAATATTTCCTCGTAAAGGATTATCATCAATATCAATGTTTCAAGATTTGACCCCCTCCGTATCTCTTAAATTTCAGATCTACTAACATCAAGAAATCCACTCTTACAATAAGACGAATTAAATTGGTCATCTTAGTAACCTTTAGTAAATTCCATTTATGATAATTTGTTCCGGATTCGAACCTGAGGCCTCTTGGTTAAAGATGAAAGAGTATTTGAGCGTTACCACTCCACCACAACCCTTATTGGCTAATTAACTAATCAACTTCATTGTACTAAAATCAAACACTAATAAGGCTACAAGATAATTAGAGCCGTCAATATGGTCAAGGTGTGTAGCGCCGACCTGTCCTGACCCCTGATTTCATAGGGATGGGTTACAATTTTGGTAGACCATTTATGAAAACGGCTTGTAGCCCGACCTGAATAAGTCTGTCGATTTTTGGCGCTTGAGTATTATGGATAGGGCCGATCCGTGGGCTTAATAAAAATTAATTGAAAATAAAAAATAAAATATTGTATTAAAAATAACAAGAGTATAAACTAAAAATCCGTTAGAAGTTTGAAATATTGCAATTTAAATATACATTATGTTTATAAAATATGTACTACCTAAAATAAAATTTTCTAAAGTTCTAGGGAATAAGTACGTAGGTCGTACCGATGGAATGTTGTCATATTTTTTGTGTTTCATTAAAATCACTGAAAAACAATTAGGTTAATATTGATATTTAGCTATTTATGTTTTTACTTGAATCAAACAAAATAAATATTATAAAGATAATTCTATTTGTGGATTTGATTAACAAGTAGTAACACCAACACCATCTTATATTGTCTAGTCGATATTTATGATAATATTCTTAATTTTAATGTAATTTAATTTTTTTTTTAAAAATTACTTTTAAAAAAAAAGATGGTTCGTGTTTTACATCCCTACTTTATTAAAATAAGACGAAACATCGTGGTGACTCGAAAAATAATCAATTAACTTAGTTTAAAATAATTTAAAGAATAAACGAGTTTTAAAAGGAGTCACGACCTAATATTTGGAAAAAAACTAGGAAACCAAATAAATATCTACGGAACCATTAGATTCTAGGTAAGTGGTTAAAGTTATTCCTAAGGGAAGGTGTTAGGCATCATTCGAAATCCATAATTGTGGGTCTCGATTGAGTTAAACAAATAAAATATATAAACTTAAACTAAATCCAAAACCGATGGAGCGATTTTCTCATTGGTCAATTTTAATATTGTTTTAAATTAGCTAACATATTAAAGAACAAATAATATGCATATCAACGCAACAAAATTGTATGCAAAATTAATATAAAAAAGCTAGCAGAAAAAAAATGAAATAAACAAACTAAGAAAAAGCAACATTAAATAATAATTATAAGTTAACAATAGCAACCATGAAAGAGTAACACCGAAATTTGTTCATTATTTAATATAATAAATATACTAAAAAGTAAAACTAACATTAAAACATTAAAATATTAACTGACAGATAACCCAATATAGCAAACAATAGGAGAACAAGTGTATGTTCACTTAAAATAATAAAAGGTGCACCTAAAATTCTATAATTTCTAAAAATACCAAATAACAAACATAAAAAAATTGACATCAATAACACCAAAACAAAAATAAATAAAAATCAACAAAAATAAACATTTGAATAAAATTAATCAACCGACAAATGCACACACACAAATATGTACAAAAATGTAAAGAATTAAAGAAGGTTCACCGGTAGCTTTTTTGGGACAAATCTGGCTGTTTTAGGCGTGTTTCCATGGATTCTTGGTTGGTTGTTGAATGTTTGTTGGAGTTCAGGTGGGTCTGGTCCGTTTATTGTTCGTCGGAGCCTGGCTGGAGTGTGGTAGCTCCTCGAGAGTTCACCGCAACTCGAAGTTGCAACAAGACAAACCTTTAGCTTGTCGGAGTACCTGCAAAACAAATAAAAATCAAAAGAGGGGAAAGGGGAAGGGACTGGCAGTGTGGTCCTAGTTTAGGTCCGGTTCATCGGAGCTACTGGTTGTTGATCACAAGAAAAAAAAAAGAGAAGGGGGGTTGTTCTTGGTTCGCTGATGGGTTTGTGGGTGTGCTCGGAAAAAGAGAACGGAGGTTTGTGAGTTGGTTTATTGTTGCTTTGGGCGTTGGAAATGGAATGGTTTCTGCTCTTCTTTGGCTGACCTCGTTAGGAGAAGGTGAAGGGAGTTTGGATGGTTGTTCGCTGCTGTTGTTAGCTTCTTCGGCTTTGTCAGTTCGTCGGAGAAGATGATGAGGGTGAGAGGAGAAGCTGAATAACAAGGGTTTGGGGTTGTGTTTTGGTATTTTTGAACGGAAAAATCGGAAAGGGAACATGTCAATGTATAACTGGGGTCTTTTGCGTGGTAGTGGCTCGCCGGAAAATGCTCTGGCGAGGGTGATGGCCGGAAAAGGCAATGAACACTAAAGACACCCTAAAAAATAAGATAAAATTATTAAATTTTATTCCAAAAATTTTACCCACCCCTAATTAAGAAGAGGTTAAATAGAAAATAACAAACCATTTATAGTACAATACCATTATCTAAAAACCTTGGGCCAACATCACTTGTTAAATAAAATATCTGTGTATGAAATATTATCCATATTTGAATGATTTTTTAGATGGTACAAAATATTAAAATTAAATATTAGCAAATGTACTGAATAAACGTAACATTAAAAAAAGTAATAAATGTAACCAATGACATGTAAAAATGCAATTTAACAAAAATAATGGTTTAATAAAAATGAACGGTTGTGACAAAAAATAATGTAATTAGAAGTAATGGATAAAAATCCCAAATAAGAATAGGTATCGATAAATTTATTTAAAATTATAAAAATGTATATTGAACTATTAAATATATAAAATTCTAAAAATATGAACTTTGAAAATGTTAGGTCAAAATTGGGTGTCAATAGTTGGCCCGGCAAAGCATGTAGTCCACGTACTAATGGGCTGGACCAACCATTTTTCGGCCAACACAAAAAATTGGCTAGCCCTGCCTGAACTATAAAATTTCAAAGCATGTATGGGTTACCCCGGATGGAATGTGTTAGCCCATATTGACAGATCTAAAGATAATTTTTAATAAAATCAAATCAAAGTGATACTTTTGATAACCAGACGATATGATTCGTTTTTATTTTAGATTTAACATAAAAAAGAAAAAAAATTCTACTATAAAAGTTGAATAATTACCCACGAATTTTTAAACTTTCTTCTATATGCACTTATCAGTTTTACATAGGCTGCGTTAAATCAAAATTTATTTTTATATATTTTAAAATGTAGTTGAAACTACTTTTGTTATATCTCAAAATAAAAATGGTTAAATAATGTATATCTTACCAAATGTGAATATGTTACTATATAAGAAAGGGGAATAGCACACGCCTCCCCGTCAACGCGTGTGCTTTCCCGTAAATAACATTGAATTCAAGGGGCATTTCAGACATTTCAGCGCTCAAATAATCTTCCAACTGCATCAGCCTTGACGCCTCCTTCCATGTGCAGCACCGCCAAACACTCCATTTCCAAGCTCTATTCTCTCCTCTTCCTCTACAATTTCGTTTGCTTTTTAGCAGAGTTATCAACTGCGTCCTTCTTCTTCAAACATTTGCTATTGCTTCATCTTTTCTTGTTCTCAATTTGGTACCTCGGTTGCTACTACCTCAGGTAAGTTGTTTATGTTATTGGTTGGCATTTCATTTTCCTGCTTTCCATAATTCGGCAAATATTATGGTTATCTCTTGCTTGTGCATAGTTTAATTTTAGTTTGCAATCGTTTTTTAATTTGTTTTTCTCCCACAATTTTTAGGGTTTCTTCGCTTCACAGTACCGCACCGCCATACACCTCTATTTTCCGGCTCTGTTCTCTCCTCTATCCTTTTCCGTTTTCAGTTTCGTGGAGTTAGCAACTGCATTCAATTTCAGGTGAGCATTCTACGTTGCTTTAAAGAAGAAAGAGTGAATAGCACAGTGCTTTCCGTCAACACGTGTGCTTAATTGAATTACCTAAAATTTTGAAGGATACTTTTGTCCTTCTCTCTTTGTCTTCACACGTGGTTCCTTATCTTCTGTCAGGCAATTGTAACGCCACCGCCAAACTTTACCATCTAACTCTTCGTCTCCAAACGTTTATGCTCGCTTCATATTTTCTTCTTATAACTACCCATTACCTTAGGCAAGCATACTCTACTATGATTTTATTTTGCAATCCTTTTTAATCTGTTTGTATTGGACATTTTTTGCGGATTTGTTCACCCCTTCCGCTTCAGAGATTTGAATTGTTAAGGGCCTCTAGGATTAGTTGAGCTTTGCAGTTGAAGTACTGAACACCACACGCCGCCTCAAGCCATTAATTGTACTTTCTCCGCCAAACGTTACCTTCTTGATTAGGTGCTTCACTGAAGTTTGCAGCTATCTCTTACGTTACGTAAGCATATTCCATAATGATTTTCCATTATTTTAGTTCCTTAGCTATATTTCAGCGATTTCGTTTTCTTATCCTTTTTTGATTTGTTTGTATTCACGGGTTTTGTGGGTTTCTTCACTCTTCCTGTTTCAGTCGCTATTTGTTGTTTTTTGTATCATTGCCCTTTGCCTCAGCTTACCGAGCGTGCTATGCAAAATTTTAACTGCTGGATTTGCCATGATCAACTGATTTTCTCAGAGTAGTTCTCCCTCTGGAAAATTCTGTTAAAGACTGAATTCATAATGTTCCGTTCTTTCTCATCCCTTCGACCATAATCTGAGCCATAATTGCAAAGTGATTTTTGCTTGTCTGTATAGGTAGTACCGGAGTTTTATTCACATTCACAAAAATGGATAACTAAAAAAAGGAACTTCAACTCGCTGAAAACTGTATTTATGCTTACCAGTTCCCCTAAGATAAAGTGATTTTATGTAGCTTTCTCACTCACATTTCAAAAGAAGAAAAAAGAGTTTCTTTGCCTTCTCTATTCTAAGCCTCTTGCCATTATACGTGGTGAAAGGTTTGAGTGCTGTCACACTTTCGCCTAAACCACCATATAGATTCTTATGGTTTCGTTGATGCATTGCCTCCTTTGCCCGTCGCCATCTCTTCCGGTGCTGCTATGTCCAACCTGTTAGGTTGTGGAGCCTGATTAATATTTGATGTACTGTACTATTTATTCTCCATTTATTCTCTGTAACGAAAAATACTCTGATTTATTAATATATATATATATCGCACCGCCGTGGAAGTTTACTCACGGGGTTTTACCACGAAATTCTCTCTCTTTCTCTCTCTAGATCTCTCATCTTCTTCTCTCTAAAATTCTTGTGTTCTTCATCCGAAAAGTGTGTGTGTGTTAACTAGATCCTAACAACTGGTATCAGAGCTAAGGAGATTCAACACGATCACTGAAGATGGATAGTTCGAAGCTTGTAATAGAGAAGTTTGATGGATCCGATTTCAGTTTCTGGAAGATGCAGATCGAAGATTATCTGTACCAGAAAGGTCTTCACGAACCATTGACCGGGGTGATGCCGGAATCCATGACTGAGGAGAAGTGGAAGCTCAAGGATCGCCAAGCTCTTGGGTTGATCCATTTGACTTTGTCAAGAAACGTGGCGTTCAACATCGTCAAGGAGAAAACCACGTCCGGTCTGTTGAAGGCACTATCAAACATGTATGAAAAACCATCGACGATGAACAAGGTATATTTGATGCGTAGATTATTCAATTTACAGATGTCTGAGAATGGATCTGTTTCTGATCATATAAATGAGTTCAATATGATTGTGAGTCAACTCAATTCTGTGGATATTAATTTCGAAGATGAAATTAAGGCGTTGATTTTGATGTCATCTCTGCCCGAGTCTTGGGATACTGTTGTTGCTGCGATTAGCAGTTCCCGTGGATCTGAGAAACTGAAGTTTGATGAAATCCGTGATGTGGTTCTTAGCGAAAGTATTCGCAAACGAGAAGTGGGAGATTCATCCGGCAGTGCTCTCAGCGTTGACCGAAAGGGGAGAAGTAAGACGAAAGGCCAAAATCAATATGGTCGATCAAAATCAAAGAATCGAGCAAAATCCCCGAACAGATCAAACGTGACTTGTTGGAACTGTGGAGAAAAAGGGCACTTTCGGACGAGCTGTACAAAGCCAAAGAAGAAACAGAATCAGAAATTTGGAGATGACAATGATTCTGTGAATTCAGCAGAGGACATTGGGGATGCTCTAATCCTTAGTGTGAACAGCCCGGTTGAATCTTGGATTTTGGATTCTGGTGCATCTTTCCATTCATCTCCAAGCAAGGAGTTGTTCCAAAATTTCAAATTTGGAAATTTTGGAAAGGTATATGTTGCTGACAATAAAGCCTTAGAGATTGAAGGAAAGGGGAATGTTTGCATAAAGACCACCTCGGGAAACCAGTGGACATTGGAGGATGTCAGATATATTCCTGGCCTCAAGAAAAATCTGATCTCTGTTGGTCAATTGGATAGCACGGGATATGCAGCAGAGTTTGGGAAAGGTTCCTGGAAGATTGTGAAAGGTGCAATGGTAGTAGCTCGTGGCACCAAATCTGGAACTTTGTACACCACTGAAGGGTGTATTAACATGGCCGCTGTTGCTGAAGGTGCTTCCGGTTCATGTCTGTGGCACAACAGACTTGGACACATGAGTGCTAAAGGAATGAAGATGCTGGTTGCAAAAGGAGCATTAGAGGGTCTAAAGTCTGTTGATATGGGTTTTTGCGAGAGCTGTGTTATGGGCAAACAGAAAAGAGTAAGCTTCACAAAGACTCCTAGAGAGCCAAAGAAAGTGCGGTTGGAAATGGTCCATACAGATGTTTGGGGACCATCTCCAGTATCATCACTTGGAGGATCCAGATTCTATGTTACCTTCATTGATGATTACAGCCGGAAGGTATGGGTTTACTTCTTGAAGCATAAGTCAGATGTGTTTGCAACCTTCAAGAAGTGGAAAGCTGAAGTTGAGAATCAGACCGGTTTGAAAGTCAAATGCCTAAGGTCTGATAATGGAGGAGAGTATGACAAATCAAAGTTCAAGGCATTCTGTGCAGCTGAGGGAATCAGATTGATGAGAACAGTTCCTGGTAAGGCAAGACAAAATGGAATTGCTGAGAGGATGAACAGAACATTGAATGAGCGTGCGAGGAGTATGAGACTACACTTTGGGCTGCCCAAAACATTTTGGGCGGATGCTGTGAGCACAGCTGCATACTTGATCAACAGGGGACCATCAGTTCCTTTAGGGTTCAAGATTCCAGAGGAGGTGTGGACAGGAAAAGAACTCAAGTACTCACACTTGAGGACTTTTGGTTGCACTGCTTATGTTCATGTTGATCCAGAAAAGAGAGACAAGCTTGATGCCAAGGCTGTGAAGTGTTACTTCATAGGTTATGGTTCTGATTTGTTTGGTTACAGGTTTTGGGATAAAAAGAACAGAAAGATCCTGATACATTGTGACGTGACATTTGATGAGTCTGTCCTGTACAAGGACAGAGAGCAGAAGGTTCTTGAGATTACAAAGCAAGTGGGAGTTGAGGTTGAGTTGGAGAAGAGTAACCCCAGAGATGTCGAAGCAGATACTCAACAAACTCTTACTGAAGAATCTGAAGTGGAGCATGCTACACCTGAGCAGGTGTTAAGGAGATCATCCAGAACCATCAGGGCACCAGATAGGTATTCACCTTCATTACACTATCTATTGCTGACTGATGAGGGGGAACCAGAGTCTTTTGATGAGGCCCTACAGGTGAAGGATTCGATCAAGTGGGAGCAAGCCATGGATGATGAGATGAGGTCACTTGAGGAGAACGACACATGGGTGTTGACAGAGTTACCTGCAGGGAAGAGAGCTTTGCTGAACAAGTGGGTGTTCAGAATCAAGACTGAACCAGATGGCAAAAGAAGGTTCAAGGCTCGTTTAGTGGTCAAAGGATATTCACAAAGGAAAGGTATTGATTATGCTGAAATATTCTCTCCTGTTGTGAAGTTAACCTCTATTCGAATTCTGTTGAGTATTGTTGCATCGGAGAATTTGCATTTAGAGCAAATGGATGTAAAAACAACGTTTTTACATGGAGATCTGGACAAAGAGATCTATATGCAACAACCGGAAGGATTTGTGGTTTCAGGCAAGGAACACATGGTGTGCAATCTCACCAGGAGCTTGTATGGACTAAAGCAAGCACCAAGACAGTGGTACAAGAAGTTTGACTCCTTCATGACCAAGAGAGGTTTCTGCAAAGCTGAAAAGGATACGTGTTGTTACTTCAAGAAATACACTGATTCATATGTCTTTCTACTCTTGTATGTGGATGATATGTTGATTGCAGGATCCAGTATGAGGGAGATTAACAATCTGAAGACAAGGTTGTCTGCAGCATTTGAGATGAAAGATTTGGGTCCAGCGAAGCAGATTTGGGGGATGAGGATTTGTCGGGATAGATCTGCTTGCACTTTAAATCTATCTCAGGAGTTGTACATTGAGAAGGTGTTGAGCAGATTCAGGGTTAATGATGCTAAACCCAGAACTACTCCATTGGCAAATCACTTTAAATTGTCAAAGGAGCAGTCACCCAAGACAGCCGAGGAGCGTAAGCATATGGCACTTCTTCCATATGCTTCAGCAGTTGGGAGTTTGATGTATGCTATGGTCTGCACTAGACCTGATATAGCACATGCAGTGGGAGTTGTTAGCAGGTACATGGCAAACCCGGGGAAAGAGCATTGGGAAGCTGTGAAGTGGCTTCTGAGATATATGAGAGGTACATCCAGTACTTCACTCTGTTTTGGCAAACGCAAGGTGACACTACAGGGTTTTGTGGATGCTGATCTTGGTGGAGATGTTGACTCAAGCAAGAGTACATCCGGGTACATTTACACCATATGTGGAACAGCAGTGAGCTGGATGTCCAGACTTCAAAAGTGTGTTTCTCTTTCATCTACTGAAGCTGAGTATGTGGCAATAGCTGAAGCTGGGAAAGAGATGATATGGCTGGCAGATTATCTGGAGGAATTGGGCAAGAAGCAGAGCGAGAAGATTCTTTACTCAGATAGCCAGAGTGCCATACAGTTGGTAAAAAATCCAGTCTATCATTCGAAGACAAAGCACATCAGAAGGCGGTACCATTTCACTCGCAGGGCAGTAGAGGATGGTGATATGTGTTTGGAGAAGATAGAGGGTGCAAAGAACCCGGCAGACATGTTGACGAAATGTGTTGATGTTGGGAAACTGGGGTTATGCAAAACCTCGGTTGGTCTTTTGTAGTTGTTGCTACAGATGTTGCGGTGCGGTAAAGATGTTGATGATGAAGAGATTTTTTTTGAGAATGTAATTTTTTTGGATGACTGAATCAGTCTCCAAGTGGGAGAATTGTTAGGTTGTGGAGCCTGATTAATATTTGATGTACTGTCATATATATTAATGTTTAGGCTGTACTATTTATTCTCCATTTTCTCTGTAACGAAAAATACTCTGATTTATTAATATATATATATCGCACCGCCGTGGAAGTTTACTCACGGGGTTTTACCACGAAATTCTCTCTCTGTCTCTCTCTAGATCTCTCATCTTCTTCTCTCTAAAGTTCTTGTGTTCTTCATCCGAAAGGGGTGTGTGTGTGAAATAGATCCTAACATTTCTATCTCAAACTCAACATCCAATGCATGTACAGAACAACAAAATGTCACTTCTGAAGTCGCTACAAAGAAAGGTTGATATTTATCTTATACGGAAGTAATTTCTCCTATTACTTCATTAGAATGTTAGATTATACTCACTTTTGACAGTACTTATCACATACAGGTCATAGGCTAAAAAAAAACTCCCATAAAAAAATTAATGATAATCGATCTGCTTATACATGCTTAAAAGATGTTCCCAACTGTAAGTTTTGTCATGCAAAAAGATTTTAGTATGAATCGCCTGGCTTTTGTTGTGGTAATGGATCAATTAAATTAGTTTCATACCAACTACCTGATGACTTATCTGATCTGTATATGGGAAATACTGAAGAATCTATGCACTTCCGAACTTACATTAGAACATATAATAATATGTTTGCCTTCACATCACTTGGCGTAACTTATGACAATTTTAGCTAAGAGATATCATGGTATATACACATTTCGTGTGCAAGGACAAATGTATCATTTTATACCTGATTTACTCTCCTCCGATGACAAACCAAAGAACCTGCAACTATACTTTTATGATAATGAAAGTGAACTAGCAAAAAGAATGGCCTATTCAACACATATTAGTGAATCAATTGTCAGGAAACTTATGAATATGCTGTCAAAAAATCCATATTCTATCTTTATAAAATCCTTGATGAATATCCCAACAATATCTGATTTTTGTATTGCACTTAAATGTGATTCAAGTTTAGATCAACGTGTTTATAATTTACCGTCTGCATCTGAGGTTGCTGGAATATGGGTTGAACATGATTCACCTGAAATTGTTTCTGTGCCGCATATTCGTATATACACGCATAGCAATAACACTCGCTTAGTAAATTATTATTATGGTTGTTATGATCCTTTACAGTATCCGTTATTATTTCCATATGGTCAAAATGGATGGCATTGTGGTATAAAAAATATTTCCCGGCGAAATCAATCTTACTGTGAACACGAAGAATTACCAAGTGTAAATAATATATTATTGACGAAGTTCTTCATATGGAGGCTGAAGTCTTTAATAAAAAAAAATGAAAAAGAGATATGGTTTCTTGCCGTGAATATTACTGTTACAAAATTCAGATAAGAGAAGATGATGAAAATGGAGTATTAACATTGTGGTAGATTATTTCAACAATTTATAGTAGATGTTTTCATAAAACTTGAAACACAAAGATTGGATTTTTTTCACTTAATCCAGACTTATTTAGAATAGATGTGTTACAAGGAATTATAGATTTTTTGAGAGTTGGTGAAACAGAGGCTTCCAAAATAGGAAAAAACAAATTCCTGTTACTTTCATAGGCGGACCAAGAGATATGCGTCGTAGGTATATGGATGCTATCGCCTTGGTACAACATTTTGGAAAACCTGATCTTTTTGTGACTATGACATGTAATCCATCTTGGCCAGAAATAAAACAACATATGTTATCAACTGATGAAGCTCAAAATAGACCTGATTTAGTGTCCCGTGTATTCCGAGCCAAAGTAGAAGAACTAAAAGTGGATATTTTGAAAACACACATATTTGGAAAAGTTGCTGCTTTTATGTACACTATAGAATTTCAAAAACGAGGTCTTCCACATGCTCATTTCCTTATTATTCTTACTAATGAATACAAATTATTGACACCTGAATCATATGATAAATTTATTTCTGCTGAATTACCCGATTCTAATGAGCAATATCTTTATTCACGTGTCCTTCAAGATATGGTGCACGGTCCATGTGGTGATATAAATCCTACAAATTCATGTATGGGAAAAAAGGGCTTTTGTAAATTTCAATATCCAAAAGACTTTATTGAACAAACATCAAAGGGAAAGAATTCATATCCACTTTATAAGAGGCGTAATACTGGGAAAACTGTATACATGAGAAAACATCACATGGATAATTCGTGGGTTGTCCCATATAACCCATACTTTGTAAATTTGATTGTCATTTAAATGTTAAAGTTTGTTCTGATATTAAAGTTGTGAAATATATTTACAAATATATTTGCAAAGGCCATGATAAAATTGCATATTCTCTACATGACAATGTAGAAATAGACGAAATAAAAGAATATCGATCTGCAAGATGGGTTTCCCCACCCGAAGCGGCATGGCGTTTATTTGGTTTTCCTATTAGTGAAATGACTCCAAGTGTGTATCATCTTCAATTACATTTAGAAGGACAACAATTTGTCTCTTTTAAAAGTACTGAAAGCGTAAATAGAATCTTAAATAATCCAATGATAAAAAGAACCATGTTGACTGAATTTTTCTCTATGAATAGAACAAATGAGCATGCTATGAATATGAAATTATTATACAAGGAATTCCCACAACACTTTGTATGGTCTCCGAGAGACAAAATGTGGACACGTAGGAAAAACGAGATGTAATTGGACGTGTTGTCACATGTCATGTGACTGAAGGGGAAAGATATTACCTCAGGCTATTGTTGATGAACGTAAGAGGACCAAAATCATATAGAGATCTTCTCACTGTTAATGGAGTACCTTGTAGCACATTTTGTGAATCTGCAGAAAAAAGAGGATTGCTATATTGCAACAATAGTCTAATCTAATGTATGTTAGAGGCTGTGAGTTATCAAATGCCATAGTTTAAGGCGTTTATTCGCTACATTATTAGTATATTGCAATCCTTCTAACCCGAAAGAATTATGGGAAATGTTTGAGGATTCACTATCAGAAGACTTCAAAAGATTCTCCAATACTTAACCAAAATGTATTCAATACAAAGTTTTAAATCATATCAATGATATCTTACATTCCATGGGACACGACATAAATGAGTACGGACTTATCTTAGAGAATATTACATCTTCTGAAACTACTAAGGACACAAAAGACATCCATTTTGAGAGAAACATAACTGTCAGTGAAGAGGACTTGCTTTTGCCAAAAAAATTAAATGTCAAACAACTTATTTCATATAATACAATTATTGATAGAATTTCTTCCAAGAAGCCAGGAGCTTTTTTTATTGATTGTCCCGGAGGAATAGGTAAAACTTTCTTATACCGTGCATTATTAGCAACTGTTCGATCTCACGGACAAGTAGCTTTAGCAACTGCAACTTCAGGAGTAGCAGCTTCTGTTCTTCCTGGAGGACGGACTGTTCACTCACGTTTTAAAATGCCTATTGACATAGATGGTAATTTTTGCTGTAATATAAGTAAACAGAGTCCACTTGCTTGCTTGATTCAAGATGCAAAATTAATTGTATGGGATGAAGCATCTATGGCCAAAAAAAAACATGATTGAAGCTCTTGATGTACTTTTAAGAGATATTATGGATGTAAAAACACTTTTTGGTGGTAAAGTTATTGTATTCGGATGTGACTTTAGACAGACTCTTCCAGTAGTGCGAAACGGCAAAAAGGAAGATTTTATTCATCAAAGCTTATTATATTCCAATATTTGGAATGATATTGAGAAATTACATCTATCTGAAAATATGTGTGCAAGAACAGATCCATCTTTTTGTGAATATCTACTTAGAATTGGAAATGGAAAAGAAACACCTAACTGTGAAACAAAATCCAGATTCCTGATTCTCTTATTATACCTTTTACAACTGAAGAACATTCCTTAGATGTTTTATTTAACATAACATATCCTTATTTATATGCGTTTTCTTCTGATTCAACTACAATATCTTCTCGTGTTATTCTAACAATAAAAAATGACTTTGTAGATGAAATAAATGATATGTTAATTACAAAATTTGCAGAAAGAGCTAGAACATATGTCGCAACGGACAAAACTGTTAAACCAAATGATCAAAGCCAATTTGAAGATTTCCTACATACTCTACACCCTCCTGGCTTACCTCCTTATAGGTTAACATTAAAGGAGAACTGTCCAGTTATATTATTACGAAATTTGAATCCTTCAGAAGGTTTATGTAATGGCACAAGGTTAACATGTTGTAGCTTTAAAACACATCTCATAAGTGCTAAAATTGAAAGTGGTGACTTCAAAAATACACATGTATTTATTCCAAAAATTCCATTACTGACATCTCAAGATGAGAAAATCACCGTACAATTTAAAAAAACACAGTTTCCTCTGCGATTGTGTTATGCTATGACTATAAATATAGCTCAAGGTCAAACATTAGATTTTGTTGGAATTTACTTACGAGAACCTATTTTTTCACATGGTCAACTATATGTGGCTTTATCAAGAGCAAAAAGTTCAAAGTGTGTAAAAATATTAATCCGTCCACCTACAGCAGACAGTACTGATGATCATTCAACATATAATATAATCTATGATGAAATTATTCACAGAGCTTTCCCATAAATAAGGTAACAATTGACTCTAATTTTGTCAATTTCATCAAACTTCTCGCTGTAATTTTTAGTTGCCTGCATATACTTCTGAAAATATTTGTTATACAAATTCATACTCTCTTTCTTCTTATGAAATACTACTGATTGACTTGAGTAGCTGAACGAGTAAGGTTTACCAATATGTATGCTCTGACCCTCACTCAATGGCACTGCCACCTCATTTGCTGCTCAGAATTGAAGAATCGTAAGTCGGACTACCTCTGTTAACTTCAACATATCTTTAATGCTTATTTCTCTGAAACATTTTAATTCACACATTCATTTTGCATGCATACTGTATGTTTTTCCTTTTTCCGTCCGCTTTTCCTTTACCAAATACTTTGGTTGATATAGTGGTGTATCATGTTGTTTCACAGGTTATTTCACCGACATAACAAACTCCATGAATGACCTCTAACCACTCAGCAGCAACAGTGAACATGACTAAGCAATGATCTGAGACAAATCAAATGAGGAACAAAAAAAAGACTCTTTGTTATTATTCTGTATTTATTTTGATTCTAAGAGTCATAATCAATCTTTTCTATAATGCATAAATTGATAGTTCAGCAAACTCAAATTGTCACAAACATTGTTCCCAAAAGCTTCCCAGTGAGTATTATTCTTCATTCCTGTATTTTTCATTGGAAAAACTCTGATGTAACTGCCGTACTTCTTTGCGCCTACATGCATCCAACACATTCATAATTCGATAATGAATTGGGCGTTTCTGAGATTCTGGATGATTGAGATATTAGATAATGGAAACTGATCTGTTATGATTTCTCCCTTTTTAAATGTTCTCTGGGTTATTTTAACCCCAAATTTGGTCAATTTTTCAAATGGATATATGAGATCTGACAAAATTAATGCTTATGCTGTTATGTAGAGCCCTTTCTGTAATTTGTTTGTACACAACAACTCTGGTTCCTTTAATTCTTCCTCTCTTTTGATTTCAACTCTTCCTGTATTTAAACCAGGATTTTTATTTGTGTTTTGAATTTCTAACTTTCCGCTTTTTTAAAGTAAATGAACCAACGAAATGAATTATGCATTGGAGTTGTTCATAGAAATGCAGATGGCGGGTGTAAAGCCTAATGAAGTTACGCTTGTCTATGTTTTATCTGCTTGTACGCAGTTTGGAGCATTAGAACTCGGTAAATGGGTTCATTCGTACGTGGAGAAGTACAACATTGATGTTAATCATATGCTTGGTTCAGCTTTGGTGAATATGTATTTGAGGTATGGAGATATTTATTATGCTCATTATATTGGTATCCCCTTTAATGTAATCTCTCTCTTTCACTCATACAGATTATGCCATAAACTTCAACAAGAAGTGCAACGCAAACATTATAAATTTCAACAAAAAGGAACGCCTGAATCATTCAACGTACTCAGAATTTCTCCTTCCTGCATAAAGTCAACATTGTAATACTGTGTTGTTTCTGCTTAGTTGCAGACAAACTTTCTGGTTAATCTGTATTTCATTGTTGGGCCCGGGCAAAGCCCGGGCTACCTTTACTAGTAAATCTATAAAAGAAATTGAACCACTAGTACATTACAAATTATTTTTAGTTTGTAGAATGAATAAATTAAATTTTATTTCAATTATTCGATGTTGCATTAATCACTTATTCTTAGTAACAAATTTTTTTGGATCCAAGAAAAAAATTAAGTTTAAAAGACATATTATTAGTTATTTTTTCTATTAAATCTGATACATCAGACAACTGTTACAACAAGAATGATCTTAAAATGTGAATCATTTAAATAAAAGAGAGTATTTGTAAGTGACAGTCCATTAAAGTAATACATAAGAAATGAACTTCCAACATGTTGACTTATTTTCAATTATGAAGAATTGTTGAAAAGGATTTGTGCTTCAATCGAATTCCATCATCGTCATTGTCATCAATGTCGTCTTTAGTGTTTTAATTGTCTTTCATCTTAGCCACAATAGGTTGAGTTGTGTGATTGAATGAGAGGGATTGTTCAGTGGAGGACCTACCTTTGTCCAAGGGGTGTCGAGTGATACCCCATGGTTAGAAAATTACGTTGTATATAGTGGTTAAATTTTAGTTTTATAAATATAAATACATATATTGACACCTCTTAAAACAAGTTGAAGGCTTAGTCTGTTTGTTAGGGGTTAACAAACACTATATGAGGTCATGTGTTCAAGTCCTACTAGCCTATTTATAATTTTTTACTATAACCATTGACACCCATTAATGAAAATCATGCATCCGCCACTGGGATTGTTGAAGCATTATATTTATAAGAGCAACAAGCGGCTAGGATTTTTAAATCTTTTTAAAACATAATTTTCTCACAATTAGAGGTGAAAATTTTAGCCAATATTTGTAAATCGGCCGATCTAAGGTGGCAATTTTAGCCAATATTTATTAATCGGCCCATCTAATTAATCCACATTTAAATGAGTTGGATCACATATAATTTAGTTGGGTAAATACGAGATTCATTAGATGTTATTAATACAAAAAATGATGAACAAATATGGATAAATATGGACATCTATATACAAACTCATATTTGTAAATATAGAAAAAATTCTTAAAATTTTTATAATATATTTTCAAATCAATAAACACAATCTAGCGCAGCCCTCATGCACACCTCTAACATTTTCTACCCACCCCTAGATGCTTATCTCCGTCTACTCCAACCACCATACCATACCCCTCGGGTGAGGGTTCGAAACCTGGATCGAAGTGAAAAGTTGGTGTTAGGGTTGAGAATCAGGTTTTGGTAATGAAGTTCTGGTCAAGTATGTGAGTTATGCCATTGGTTAGGATTCAAAGTCGTAGTCAGGATCTAGTTTTAGTCCAACTGGTAGGTTAGTGGTTTGATATTGGGTTCTTAATTAGGAGTAGGGTCCTATATGGGGAATGGATCATCACATGGATTCTGGGTCAAGATCGGGAGATGGGAATCGATAGTCGGGTCTTACTATCCTTATCAGGATTGAGAGTTATGTCTCAAACCGAGGTAGAAATGGAGAGTCAAGACTCGAGTGAGGCTTGAGAAACCCACCATCGCCATCAATCAAAACTTTATAGAGTACAATTGGATCTCACTTCTCATAAGCTTCAGAGGGTCTTTGAAGTTCTCTTTCTTGTTTTCTTTTGCTTAATTTTTTTAGCTTTTCCTTTCTCTCTAGTGTTTTCAATTTCACGAAACACTTAGAGAAGACATTTATTAAACCTTGGGAAACTTTTTTTTTTATCTTAGTCCTCTTTGTGTAAACTTTCCTTAATAATATATTATCCATATACATAATGGGGTAAATCCAAACTTTCAGGATGCAACGATATTTTTTGTTTATGCATGCAAATTTTTTCTTAGGTTACTTCTACAGAGTATTTATATTAATAGAACTTATGAGATGAATCTTTATAAGAGTCATGTTCTTTCATGAACATATGACTTTTGTCACGACCCGAAAGCACCCCATAAAAGTTAGGAAAACCTTCGAATCATGACCGGGCGTACTTGACCCCTTTGGGGTCTCGTACAAGCCCTCTAACTAGCATTCATAACATAAAGCATGAAAAGTAGTGCGGAATTAAAAATTTTCACGATAATAGTAATAAAAGGAGTCTTTTCATAAATACTAGGAAATCTTATCGTCACAAGCCAACTTAAACACACAACATGGAATCTTAGGGACACGGCCCTTTACAATAAAAGTAAATACATTTTTAAGTCTTAATTAAGAAACTAAGAAACATAAAACTATGTCCTCGAATATATTAGGACATACCCAATTCTTGAGAGATAGAATTCCCAAGCTTCAACTCCGATCCTCCAAAAGGCTTCCAACCTATACTCATCAGGTATATAAAAGTATGGGGTTAGTACAACAATGTATTAAGTATGGCATATGCAAAAACATACAAAAAGGGACATTTTAGTAAAAATAATTTTTAATGCAATCTAAAGCAATATTCATGAATCTAGAAACAAACCAATATAAGAATCGACAATCAACACTTTATGGCAACTTTACCAAAACTTAGAGTAATCAAAAGGAACATTTCAATGAACTTATTAAACTTATAATGACAATTGAATAAAGCATCACAGTGAATATATTGGATTCTTACAATGAAGACCTTACAGTGAATGGCACGGTCCAAGTCATATGAACTCTTTTTCCTTTGAAGTTGCCCTAACCCAAGGTTATCCTAAGACTCCCTAAAGTGAGCTACGAAGGGATTTTCATTACTTCTCCCTTCAAAGCACACCAAAGCGACCCTTAAAACTACCAAATCTTAGGCTTACTTCGTTGGAAATCAAATCCACGCCCTTGGCTAACATATGCAAAACACTCATGGAAATATAGGTCATACCAAGTGCAATGTGAGAGTAGCATCCCATACTACCACTCCCACTTAGTACTCCTAATGGATTCCATTTACTCAAGTACTCCACAATAATCCTCCATAACACTACACCATAGTACTGACTCACACGGACTTTATGAAGGTACTCTTCTCCCATAGTAGGTATAGGTCACACCAAGTGCAATGTGAGAATAGCATCCCATAATACTACTCCCACTCAATGCTCCTACTCGGTAACTAATGTGGATTGAGCACTTCACGACATACATATACAAATTCAACAATATACAAGATAATTAGTTTCAAATCAATTCTTTGTGGGAGTTAGCTTAACCGACAAAGACCATGAGAGCTAGACATGGAATCCCGATATTAACCCCTATCAGATGAGGGATCCTTACTTGCCTAGTGTAAGGTCATGCTTCTTAGCGTTTACATGGCTTTTCCAATAGCTACACCTATGCGGGCACATAGTTAAAGGATAAGGAGATTGCTACTAAGTAACTCACTCTCTACTAACGAGGAGTACTCATCTCAAGAGGTACTTTGGATTACAACATCTCAACTCACGAAGTGCAATCCACCTCCCCTTCATATCCTCTCGGTGCTAGGTATAACTCCCCACGGATTTCTCAACATAATAGTCTATCTTAGAAAGCTCACTAGAAATGGAGAGGTTGCTACTAGACACTACGTCTCAACTCACGAAGTGTGTCCACCTCAAGATTCCCCTTTTTGCTCAACTTGGCATAATACAAATCTTAAAAGAGTGTGTGTGTGTACATGTGCACACCTTGCATATAAGCATCGCTTCATTATCATCAAGTTCTACACATACTTTAACCTTAATTCACCAATTTACACACTCTACATGCTTCTCATAATCATACACTTCATTTAGACATAAACTAGGTCAAACATGCAATTCAAGCGACATCAAACACAAAACAAGACCCATTTCCCATGTATCTTCATTTCACATATTAGACCTTCAAGATCACATACTCAAAACATACTAAGTAACATCAAGTTCATCAATTAGCACCGCCACCCATAAGGTGGACCATACCACTCAAATAGCAATTCATAATAAGAAATATACCATGAGAGAAACTCATCAACAAAATCAAACCATCATCACCCATAAACAATTTATCAATATTTCACCATATTAAAGCCTTTATGGCAGTAGCTACACCAACATGACATACACAAGAAGACCCAAGTTCATACCTTACTCAAATCATGCTCACATAACCCATTTTCAAGCCAAAAGTTGAAGTATGCATATACAAGAGTTTCATGGAGTTTTTAACATCAAAGTCATCAATTCAAACCAAGATAAATACATTTAAACCATTAGAACTTAAATACAAGAAGACCCATACTAGAAATCAAAGTTAGAAGAAGTTTGAGTTTAGAAACCCTTTTGAAAACCATTTTGGAAATTGGCTTCTTGAATGAAAAGATATTCAAGAATGGATACCATACCTTAAAGAGAAGGAAACCCACTAATTTTGATTAAGAAACAAGTCCAAAGCAGCCCTCCTTTCCCTCCTTGAGCCTTGGCTTCAATGGTGACTTTGAGAGAATTTTCTTTTTAGAGAGAGAGTTTGAATGTTGAAGTGAGGGGGTCTTGTCTAGGTCTAGGGTTTAAAACTCATTTAATATACCCAAAAATCCCTTAACAAACCGTCCAAACTCTTATTTATATGTGGGGTGAATTTACAAGTTCACCCCTAACTTGGCAGAAAAATCTGCGCACAGGGACAGACTTGCGACGACCTGCTTGTGACGGGGCGTCACGGGTGCAACGGCCCGTCCTGACCGTCCGTTGCAAACTTCAGAGGCTTGACAAGGGTCCCCTCTACACCCTTGAACAAGTCCCCCATGACGGAACCTTGTGACGGGGCGTTACAGCCATGACTGGCCGTCGACTGCTCCGTCGCCAAGGCTGCCTGGGACAGCCTGCTTACCAGGTTTTGGGTCCTTCCTCAAGGACCCTTCGATGGTCCTTGGGGATAATTTCCCAGACCTTTCCAACACAAATATGATCATCTATAAGTTTAACACCTCTCACATGAATTTCATTAAAAACGAACACATAAAACTCGACGAAACTCGTCTAGACGTACAAGGTCGACTCAAGGCATATCTTTCGAATGCCTTGGACGTTCTTGGTCGTTTGACCTCCAAACTTCACGAAACTTTGCACACTGCTAAGGACACTAAACTAACTCTTTTTAACTTAGAATCAACTCAAGAAACAATCATGAGGCTCTAGTTCACCTTAGTTCATTTTGGGGCGTTATATTCTCCCCCACTTGGAATAACATTCGTCCTCGAATGACACTTAAATTTTTAAGAACAACAAGGACTCTCTTAGCATCATATAATTCACTTATATCATGATCAAAACATCAATAATCAAAGAATCAATTAGCAAGGAACATCATTTCACACTTTCAACACTTATCAACATAGACAACTTTTGCCAAACTCAAAAAGTCAAAACTCAACCTTAAACTTCTTTTATGGAGGAACTACCTTCTCCAACATTAAACATGCTCATATACAAAATATTTGCACATATTTAAACTTCAATTAAGGCAAGGCAAAATTTTCTCAAATTGCAAATCTTTTCACAGTGAACATTCACTGTAACACTGTCAAACATACAAATCTTTCAAAATTCCACTCTTTGAGCAATTTATCAAGATGACATGATCATATGGACTATAAAACCATATAAACTCATCTCATAACACAAAAGCAACAATAACAAAGAGTTGAGACTTACCGAAACCATCAATCCAGATTAACTATCCTTTCTAGCCCCCATCCCATAGGAAGGGTTCTTCTTGGGAGCATTAGGATCTAGGGAAGCTTGATTGACTTCTCTCCCCCTTGATTTAAGGTTTGGGCAGTCCCTCATCTTGTGGCCTTTATTACCACATGAAAAACAACCATCCGTTCTGGCAAGACACTTACCCCCATGTTGCTTGCCACAAGTAGGGCACCTAGCCCTTTCATAGGAATGACCACAACCTTGAGAAGATTGATTTGGAGACCTATCCTTGTTTCCCATAGAAGAATCTTGGGGATAAAACCTCTTCTTAGGCCTTTGGTGACTAGAATCATCCGACCTAGGTCTCTTGCCCTCTTGCCTTATCTCCCTAATTTTGGACTCCTCAATTTGTTGTGCATAAACCATGAGCCTAGAGATATCCATGTCATTAAGAAGCATACCCGTACGACACTCTTTTTCCACCAAGCTAGACACGCCCATCACAAACTTGTTCATCCTAGCCCTAGGGTTGGCTACCATGGTTGGGGCATACTTAGAGAGGGGTGAATTTGAGAGAGTACTCTTGCACACTCATTACCCCTTGACGGAGGTTCATGAATTCTACCATCCTCTTCTCCCTCCACTCTAAAGGAAAGAATCTATCTAGGAAAGCCTCTTTGAATTCCTCCCAATCAACCGGTCATCTTTCTAAGGGTCTCTCACCCCTCCATTGCTCATACCACACTTGAGCAACATCCTTAAGTTGGTAAGCGGCCAATTCCGCTTTCTCCCTAGGGGTCACACCCATATCATCTACCACCTTGAAAACCTCATCTATGAAGCCCTGTGGATCTTCATCCACCTTAGTACCATGAAAAGTAGGAGGGTTCATCCTCATGAAATCCCGAATCCTAGAAGCGGGAGTACTAGCATTTGGTTGGGGCCTATCTCCTAGGTTAGCTTGGCCCACAAAGTGATTGTTGACAACTTGAGCTTGAGCCGTCATGAGTTGGGTCAAGTTCATTAGGGCAGCCCTCAACTCCGCATTAGTCATATCACCCTCAACAAAAGGAGTTTGAGGCATAGGAGGCACTTGAGGTCCTTGTGGTTCCGGAGGCACTTGAGGTTCTTGAAGAGGAACCTCCTCATTTTCCTCCCCTAAGCCAACAATAGGAACTTGGTCAACACGGGGAAGGACTCTCTCATTTGGTACACCTCCCTCCTCCCTTCTAGCGGTCGATCTCCTCGTATTCATGTCCTAAAAACACAAAAAGAAGAGGTTGAGAAAAGACACCTTATATACTCAACTCTAAGGCACGATACTAGAATAGAGAAGAAAGTGAAACTTCTAGCATCCTATAGCCTCTTGTCCATGGATGTGTCGCGACTCACACCAATGACCAAGATACTACTAGATGTGGCTTGTGAGACTTTCAGACCTTAAACTATTTCCCAAAACCTTATGCTCTGATACCAAGTCTGTCACGACCCGAAAGCACCCCTTAAAAGTTAGGGAAACCTTCGAATCATGACTAGGCGTACTTGACCCCTTTGGGGTCTCGTACAAGCCCTCTAACTAGCATTCATAACATAAAGCATGAAAAGTAGTGCGGAATTAAAAATTTTCACGATAATAATAATAAAAGGAGTCTTTTCATAAATACTAGGAAATCTTATCTTCACAAGCCAACATAAACACACAACTTGGAATCTTAGGGACACGGCCCTTTACAATAAAAGTAAATACATTTTAAAGTCTTAATTAAGAAACTAAGAAACATAAAACTATGCCCTCGAATATATGAGAACATACCCAATTCTTGAGAGATAGAATTCCCAAGCTTCAACTCCGATCCTCCAAAAGGCTTCCAACCTATACTCATCAGGCATATAAAAGTATGGGGTTAGTACAACAATGTACTAAGTATGGCATATGCAAAAACATACAAAAAGGGACATTTTAGTAAAAATAACTTTTAATGCAATCTAAAGCAATATTCATGAATCTAGAAACAAACCAACATAAGAATCGACAATCAACACTTTATGGCAACTTTACCAAAACTTAGAGTAATCAAAAGGAACATTTCAATGAACTTATTAAACTTATAATGACAATTGAATAAAGCATCACAGTGAATATATTGGATTCTTACAATGAAGACCTTACAGTGAATGGCACGGTCCAAGTCATATGAACTCTTTTTCCTTTGAAGTTGCCCTAACCTAAGGTTATCCTAAGACTCCCTAAAGTGAGCTACGAAGGGATTTTCATTACACCTCCCTTCAAAGCACACCAAAGCGACCCTTAAAACTACCAAATCTTAGGCTTACTTCGTTGGAAATCAAATCCACGCCCTTGGCTAACATATGCAAAACACTCATGGAAATATAGGTCATACCAAGTGCAATGTGAGAGTAGCATCCCATACTACCACTCCCACTTAGTACTCCTAATGGATTCCATTTACTCAAGTACTCCACAATAATCCTCCATAACACTACACCATAGTACTTATTCACACGGACTTCATGAAGGTACTCTTCTCCCATAGTTGGTATAGGTCACACCAAGTGCAATGTGAGAATAGCATCCCATACTACTACTCCCACTCAATGCTCCTACTCGGTAACTAATGTGGATTGAGCACTTCACGACATACATACACAAATTCAACAATATATAAGATAATTAGTTTCAAATCAATTCTTTGTGGGAGTTAGCTTAACCGACAAAGACCATGAGAGCTAGACATGGAATCCCGATATTAACCCCTATCGGATGAGGGATCCTTACTTGCCTAGTGTAAGGTCATGCTTCTTAGCGTTTACATGGCTTTTCCAATAGCTACACCTATGCGGGCACATAGTTAAAGAATAAGGAGATTCCTACTAAGTAACTCACTCTCTACTAACGAGGAGTACTCATCTCAAGAGGTACTTTGGATTACAACATCTCAACTCACGAAATGAAATCCACCTCCCCTTCATATCCTCTCGGTGCTAGGCATAACTCCCCACGGATTTCTCAATATAATAGTCTATCTTAGAAAGCTCACTAGGAATGGAGAGGTTGCTACTAGACACTACATCTCAACTTACGAAGTGTGTCCACCTCAAGATTCCCCTTTTTGCTCAACTTGGCATAATACAAATCTTAAAAGAGTGTGTGTGTGTACATGTGCACACCTTGCATATAAGTATTGCTTCATTATCATCAAGTTCTACACATACTTTAACCTTAATTCATAAAGTTACACACTCTACATGCTTCTCATAATTATACACTACATTTAGACATAAACTAGGCCAAACATGCAATTCAAGCTACATCAAACACAATACAAGACCCATTTCCCATATATCTTCATTTCACATATTAGACCTTCAATATCACATACTCAAAACATACTAAGTAACATCAAGTTCATCAATTAGCACCGCCACCCATAAGGTGGACCATACCACTCAAAGCCCTTAGGGCAGTAGCTACACCAACATGACATACACAAGAAGACCCAAGTTCATACCTTACGCAAATCATGCTCACATAACCCATTTTCAAGCCAAAAGTTGAAGTATGCATATACAAGAGTTTCATGGAGTTTTTAATATCAAAGTCATCAATTCAAACCAAGATAAATACATTTAAACCATTAGAACTTAAATACAAGAAGACTCATACTAGAAATCAAAGTTAGAAGAAGTTTGAGTTTAGAAACCCTTTTGAAAACCATTTTTGAAATTGGCTTCTTGAATGAAAAGATATTCAAGAATGGACACCATACCTTTAAGAGAAGGAAACCCACTAATTTTGATAAAGAAACAAGTCCAAAGAAGACCTCCTTTCCCTCCTTGAGCCTTGGCTTCAATGGTGACTTTGAGAGAATTTTCTTTTTAGAGAGAGAGTTTGAATGTTGAAGTGAGGGGGTATTGTCTAGGTCTAGAGTTTAAAACTCATTTAATATACCCAAAAATCCCTTAACAAACCGTCCAAACTCTTATTTAGATGTGGGGTGAATTTACAAGTTCACCCCTAACTTGGCAGAAAACTCTGCGCACAGGGACAGACTTGCGACGACCTGCTTGTGACGGGGCGTCACGGGTGCAACGGCCCGTCCTGACCGTCCGTTGCAAACTTCAGAGTCTTGACAAGGATCCCCTCTACACCCTTGAACAAGTAACCCATGATGGAACCTTGTGACGGGGCGTCACAGCCATGAGTGGCCATCGACTGCTCCGTCGCCAAGGCTGCCTGGGACAGCCTGCTTACCAGGTTTTGGGTCCTTCCTCAAGGACCCTTCGATGGTCCTTGGGGATAATTTCCCGGATGTTTCCAACACAAATATGATCATCTATAAGTTTAACACCTCTCACATGAATTTCATCAAAAACGAACACATAAAACTCGACGAAACTCGTCTAGACATACAAGGTCGACTCAAGGCATATCTTTCGAATGCCTTGGACGTTCTTGGCCGTTTGACCTCCAAACTTCACGAAACTTTGCACACTGCCTAAGGACACTAAAATAACTCCATTAACTTAGAATCAACTCTAGAAACAATCATGAGGCTCTAGTTCACCTTAGTTCATTTTGGGGCGTTATAACTTTTCATAAGGGTCATCTTCTTTCATGAACAAATAACTTTTCATAAGAGTCATGTTCTTTCATGAACAAATAAATTTTCATAACAGTCATATTCTTTAATGAATAAATGTGTCTGTTCAATTTAAAATCTGTATATATTACAAAATGTTCAACAATTTGTTTCCATTAAGATTCAAACGTCAAAATCTGATTAATGTATGAATATAAATATGCAAATTAAGATTCAGGTGTTTGGATCTGAATACACATCTGAATGTTGATGAATGTTGGTTTTCTCTCATTTAAGATCCATCTAGTTCGATAATTAGTTTCCTCAGTGCCTAATTTTTTCCTATTCTGATAGAATATTGATGATTTGCAGCTATGAAGACAATTGGACAAGAAGAGGAATTATGTTTGAAAGAATGACGAAAAATGTAGAAAGAAGTGCAAACTATACATTGTTGGTCTCTTAAAAAAAGGTAGGGCCAATAGAGAACCACCTCACCCAAAATTATAGTACATAGCACTCGTGTCTATCAAATCAAGTTGGCATACTCTAGCGGCCAGAGAAGGCAATGTGGCGAATGAGAAAGGCAACCTTGATGAACATTGCTTAATATGATAGTGTGAAGAGAAAAATTGAATGCTTAAAAGGCGAGCGAAGGAGTTGGTACTCGGCGATTCACCGAAAGTGAAAGGCTGACTTAATCGAGTTTGCCAACTGAGGTTCAAAACAACTAAAGTGTAGAGCATTATAAGGTGAGCTGAGGGGCAAGAGGCAATACGCTGAACGAGTTCCTTAAGCCTAACTAATGTCGCCGATTAAGTGGTGTATTGGAATTTTGGGCCTAACATTGGAATATATAAATATCTCAAAGGAGAGAGAAATTAGAGACCAAATGACATAAAATAAAAAATATCAGAGTTTGTGAAGAGTTTAGAGAGAGAATACTTTACTTTTGAAGAACACTTTTCTAAGTTTTCGAGTTTCACAACTTTGTGGTTGAAAGTGACCAATCGAAGTTGAATCTATTTACTTGTAATTGCTTAATTGAATGTTACCTGTGACTGCTTTCATGGAAGGTATAATCTCTTTATTATTTGTGATGAGTGGATAAAACCCCAAGATTTAGGGGTTTAATTTGGGCTGGGGCCTGATTTAATGTAGTGGGCATTGTGCTATACTTTGTCTTACTTTCATACATGAATTTGGTCTAATTAGCATGGGGTTAATTTATGGGTTAATATTGCAAAATTAATTTCTACTTGTGAATCTCTGATCAATGCTCAAAAGAGATTTATTGGAGTGGGTAATTAGTTTGATAATGGAAAATTAGGTTTGTTGTATGTAACTTACTTGAAAATAGACATTATGGGTCAGATCTATTTGTAAATTTCTTGAAAGAGAGAATAGGCTAACATATTGGTTGTTTAGGTTGACATTTAGATGAGACTGAAAGGAGATTTTATGCACAGATGCTTTGAGATCGAAAGATGATTAGCGTCAATGAAGATGACTTAGCCTATTCATGAATGTTTATCACTATAAAACAATACAATTACCCCATATGTGACATCAATTTCCAATCCCCCACAACGCTGGATTGTTTATTATCACTTGAAATCTTTGACATTTTAGTTTAATTGTACTAATTGATAGCAAACAATTATATAAAATTGGTGGATGTATCCACGCATTTGTTCTTACTTTTGCAAATGAACGATCTTAAAATTCAAATCACTTGATAGTATTTATCTATGATATACAATTCTCTGTGGGATTCTACCCTGACCCTTCGTTGGATTTTTGATTGACTATGATTGTTGTTCTGTTTAATTGTTTTTAAGGAGGACATTAGAGCGTTATAAAATATTAGTTGTGTTCTCTGAATTTGAACATTGAATAATTAATACTATTTGTTTTCAATATATGAATGTATATGCAAAATTAACAATACATTAATAAAATATTATAAAAGTTTCATTTAAACAAGAAATATTAATTTTGATAAAAAAAATTCTAAGTTTTCACATTTGATTTAAAATAAATTAAATAATATAATATGCAAATAAAAGTTATTGTAACATGAATATTTTTAAGAATTCAACATAAACATGGCTTCATAAAGAGAATGATTCGACTGATCAAATCTCTTTTTTTTTTAAATTTAATAGGTTAAATATAAGATAATTTAATTATCATATCATGTATCATATAATCGTTATATTCATATATTTATATAAAAGAACCTTAGATCCGCCTACGTGGCATAACCATGTATGAGTATTCCCTTTTATATTTATTTATTTCCAAAATTAGCCTTGCATTTTCATGAAAAGTTGTGACTGTTATAAAAACTTTTGACTTTTATGAAAAGTTGCGACTTTTTTGAAAAGTTGTGACTTTTATGAAAAGTTGTGACTTTTATGAAGAGTTGTGACTTTGATGAAAAATTGTGACTTTTATGAAAGGTAGTGATCTTTCTGAAGGGTTGTAACATATCCAAAAAGTTGTGACCTTTCCGATAAGGTACAATTAACATTTATTCAAACTACCTTGTTATAGGGTAGTCAAATTCAAATACATTAATTAAGTTTTTATGAACTTTGTTTCATTCTTGAAAGTTTTCATTGAGCTTAACCTTTACTATGATTCATGTAACTATGACAATTTCTTTTTCCTATTTTGGTGACCCTTTTTTAACTCTATTATAGTTTCAGCAAGGATGACTGAAAATTGCTCTTCTCTTTTGTCCCTTTCTACATGTTTGTTCATATAACAAGAAAATTTATTTTGATTGCAATGTGATACGCGCTGAAATGGTTGATGGTTGAATTTATTACATTTGGTTCTTTAATAAAAAAAATCTTTTATTTCTGCCATTATTTTTGTATGTTTTTTTCGAATTCAAATACATTAATTAAGCTTCTTATAAAGTGTGTTTCATTTCTCAAAGTTTTCTTCTTCCTATTTCATGAATCTTAATTTTTTTATTGTAAATCATAGTGATTCGTGTATCTATTACAACTTTTTTTTTTTTTTGCAATTTTGGTGATTGTTTAAAAAATATATTTAGAATTCCAGTGAGAATGATTGAAAATTTATTTTCTCTTCTGTCCCTTTCTACATGTTTACTTCATTTACTTTTTGGGAAAATTTCTTGCTGGTTGTGCTATATTTGATAGCATACAACAACAAATATTTGATAAATAATACGGAATCTATGATGAAGTTTGTTAAAACAACTAAAATGATTGTTCTCTTGCTTGGCACAATATTATATTATTTTGGTTATTTTTTCTTGGGTACAAACATTTTGTATGCCATTGCACTATTCGTAGAATATTTGTATAGAGACAGTTAGTCGACATCTTATATTGCAAGTTAACTAATTTATCATATTTCTTCTTCTCTTCTTTTTGGGCATATAAGAGATCAGGTTTTCGTGATACTAACAAATGTCTAAAATACACTATAGTGAAATTTTTTCTTATCGGCAATAAATATGCACGTTCACGAAGAGTGTTACAACCTTAACCGACATTAATTAATTGTCACTGGATTAAATGTTGTTATAGACTTTAGGGATATTTATACAAAGTATCGGTTGCCTTTGAAAATACATATTTAGCAATAGTTAAGCTATTAATTATCGTTAAAGATCATTTTTACTGTAGTGATAACTCATTCTTTTGATAAAGTTTTAATTTTTTTTGATAAAGAAGTAATAACTCTTTCTTATAGCTTCTTTCAATTAAATTTCTGAAACTTGGAAACACTTTGAAAGACTATGTTTTTGAAAAATATGTTAAGCAACATGCCTTTTTCTTCTTGATTGTTAGGAAAGCAAGGTCATTTTATTATTATTTTTGGATATTTGCGAGTTCAAGAGCTCACAAACTTATGTTGTGAGATTTTTATATGTTAGATGTCAAACTTTTTGTTTAGTATAGCCCGTTGTGAACATTCAGATGCCACCTATTTCTTGGTTGATAATTTCATTAATTTGTTTTAACTCCATACTATAACCATAAAAAAAATATGGTTTATCCAAATAAGTTGGGGCCGGTGATATGAAACCTTTGAAATAGTAATTACTATTTTGAGATAATGACAAAAAAACATTTATGATTGTAACAGTTTTCGGTTTATTTTTTAGCATATACTTTATATGACATACAATAATAAAAAAGAGATTGATGGAGGTTCATAAGAAATGAGTCCAAGGTCGTCCATTTGAATTTAGTTAATTATGATCTTGTATGGACGCGATGTTCAACATTACTTGTGAGTGTTGTTGTTCGACATTTTTTGTCTCTTTTTTAACGTTTTATGTTGTTCTTTATAACTTCTTGGAGTTTAATTTAATTACATCTGACAAACTATTTCCAAGGATATTTTCTTAGACTTCATAATTTTTGTATTAAAAAATTAAAAAATTTAGAACTTTAAGATTTCGGAGGAAAGCTTTGTCTTAAGATAAAACGTTCTTGACAATGTAGTGTATGTATCGAAAATATAAATATTACCGAATGATCATATGTAAGCTTCATAAAATATTTCAATCCCGTGGGAAGCTCCAAAATAAAAAGTTAAATTACCATTTTATCCCTAAACTAAATATAAATTTAATCAAATATCTTAATAAATGATAATTTAATTATATAAGGATAACATTAAAAGTCCAGCAACTATAATTTTTAAATATAAAATTTATTAATAATTATATTCATTGAACAGGACAAGTAATAGATGGTTCATCTACCAGTAATTATTATAGTAGCAAATTTCCACAATATTAATTATAATACAACATTTTCACATTTAAACATTTATTAGTTTGATTGAAGCTTCTACATGTTATATTTGTTCATCTATCAATACTTATTCATATTGTCCTAATATGTAGTAATTTAGAATACAATGTTTTCTCAACAAAATATTTTTTTGTCTAATTTTGTTCATTCTTTTTCTTAGTTTTTGTACTTGTAATGTATAAATCTCATAACAATGGCTATACGTGGTTGTTTTTTTGGAATAGTTTTTCCGTCTCCAACAATTAAACTTTTGATTTTCTTTAGTTATCTAATTCAATTGATAATGAACGATCTTATATATTCCATTAAATTATGGTCAATGATCAATATATATACACACACTAGTTTTCGACACGAGCATTTCACTTGATTATCAATTTAGAAAATTTCAGCGAAGTTTTGCATAATAAGTTCTACACAAAATAATATTTAAGTTTCTTTTGTGAATGGTCAATGTGGATCATCATATATATTTATTTGTTAAATGCAATAATATATATTATTATTTCAATTTGATAAGGTTCAATCATGTAATTATCGTATCTCACTAATATTACTTTATAGATGACATTTGTTGTATATTTTTCTTGTCATCTAACTAGAAAACTTTTTGACAATCTAAATCACATAAGTAGTATTGATAAATAATGTAATTCTCTTGTCTTGGGCATCCGAAAAAACTAATCATGAAAATTCTCTAACTCTTCAGAAGTTGAATAATTTTGGAAAAATATATTTAGAAGCATATATCTACATCACAAGAGAAATTGTTCACAAAAAGAAATGAATTTAGACTATAATAAAAATTAAACTAATACAAACTTCAATAGGCGTTATTACATATCATATAAATTTTTCTTCGTTGAGAATACTTAAATACTACAAAAAATTAAATCAATAAAATATAAAGGGAAATTTTTCTATAGTAATAATGATTTTGAAGCAAACAACCTGAAAATATAAATTGTATAAGTAGCATTGATAAATAAATTCATACTTTTGTCTTGAGCATCAAAAAATAAATTATGACAATTCTCTAAATCTAGAGAAGTCTAATGCTTTTGAAAAGAGATAATCAAAAGCATATTTCAACATCACAAGAGAAGTTGTTAACAAAAACAAATGAATTTAGACGAAATCATGTTAGCTTCATATATTGGAACATAACATATTACTGTCTATACTAAGAAAAAAAATATACATGGATCATCATAATTATTTTCCTCAAGTACTCGAGGTTAAGGATTATACACTCTTACGATAGAAAAATTTATTTCATAAGTATAGTGGTACCTCATATTCCGCAAAAATTTGAACTCACTCAACGACAATAAATCATATGAAAATTTTAAACTGCAAGAAGAAGAAGAATAAAAGATTAAAAAAATTGTGGTTGAAAAAAATGAGAGGAAACCCCTCTATTTATGTCAACAAATGGTAGTATGTGCAAGTGTTTTTTGTGTCTTATTTTAAAATTCATGACCTTCAGAAAGAGTCATAACCCTTTAGAAAAGTCACTACTTATTCAAAAAGTCACAACAATTTGGAAAATTCACAACACATCTAAAAAGGCACAACCCTTTTAAAAAGTCATAAAAATAATTTAGGTAAAATTTTTAATATCCAGACAATATTGTAACATATCACAATTTGAAATAACTAGGAAGAAGCTTAGAAGTGGAAATAGTGATTTTTGGATAATGAAAATCTGGAAAATTGTTTAAGGAAAAGTTGAGTTTTTGTCAACTTCAAAAGTCCATAAATTCTTTTTCAAGATGAGTTAGGTGTACTTCCATATATGGTTTGAAATCTATTGGAATAATATTTCCAACGCCACCAAGTTGTTGCTATTCCGAATTCGTATAAGTATGTTATGTCATTTGAAAGTTGGGCTGTTGGAATAAGGAAAGTCCAATCTGGATATTTCATGGGTAATTTGATCTTTTCCATACCCAATTTATTAAATCCATTTTTCATAAAATAATTGGGGTCAAATCAGAGTGAGTTCACTTTACGCCTTTGAAAAATAGAGTTACGGATTTTTGTTGCGGATTCGCCAAGGAATTTATCCTACAAGGTATCTGAGCCTTTCAAAACATTGGGTTTTTTCACCATGTGCCAAGCATGTTTGATTCCGTGTTAATTCATTCTGAGAAGATTGGAATTTTAATGTTCTTGATAATTGTTCTTGAATTTGTTTTCGTTCTTGAACATGAGTTGAGATTTGGAGTTTCTTGATGTTAAAGTGTGTCTCTTGAGTTCTCTAAGTTAGATCGTTGTGTATATGACTTGGATACGTGAATCTAAAGTGAATATGAGAAAAAGAATGGTGTTAAATCGATTTAAAATCGGAAAATGAGTGTAAAAGTTTGTCATATTTAACCAGAAGGAAAAGGTGGCATGACGCGCCCCCATAGCACCACACAGCCTAGGGCGGCACACCTATAGTACGCTCAAAAAGAACCTCAGTTAAATTGGGCTGGTGCGGCACAACCGGAATGCGTCCAAATCGTCTTTTTTCACAAACTTTTTGTCATTTAGTCCATTGAAGTTCTTCAAAAGAGTTCTAACACTTCCCATTGATTCTAACTACTTCAAAGGATTTCTAAACATTAGATATCATTCAGAAACATGAATCATAATCTCGAAACCATAATCCAATTCAAGGAAAATTAAGATCAAGTGAAGAGAAGTCAAGAGATCTTTTAAGTTATGTTTGAGTAATTATCTCAAAACAGAGATGAAGTTGTCTTAAGAAAACATATGAGCCGAGCATATTTGAGAGTAGTATTGAGCACGATATGGGGACACAAGTTCATATTAACTCAAGCCCCCCACAAACCATGTAGCCATCATGGACAGAAAGGGTCATACTTTTTAGATGATTCCTTAGTACTTTCAAGCATAGACTAGTGGGTTCACTTAGCAGTTCAGGTTCTATACTGATGACAAGGTATAGGAAGGCCCTTTGCAGCGTGAGGTAAAATGTTATACTATTGCTTATGCTCATAGTAACGGTTGTTAGTTAGAGAATCTCCCACAGAAATTATATTACATTTTAATGAGTAAAGTTAAGTTTTTTATTGTTTTACCTTTAACGAACTAAGCTTGTTTTCAGATGTTTTATAAGATTTTTATATATATCGCATGTGTTTTACTGTTTTATATTGAGTTGAGTTATTTATGAGTTAGAGAAGAGCCAAGGTAAGTGTTTCTTCCATAGTCTCTTTAAAGATTATGTATGTTAGCATTCCAACTAATATACTCGTACATAAATGTACTGATTCCAAATTCCCTTCGTCGTATTATTATGGAGACGCAGGTAACCAGAATCAACATCCATCGCCTTGTTAATCTTGAGAATTCAGAGTCTGTTGGTGAGCCTCCTCGCATTTGGGAGGACTCTTTTATTTACTTTATAGTATTGTTAATTAGTATGTTGTGGGGTTTGACCCAACATCCATCTTAGTTGTTACAGAGGATTCAAAGACAGTTAGTAGTACAATAGTCTTTACATTCTCATTCTTATGTTAAAGACTTGGGTTGCCATTCTTGTCCAATTTGAATGTTTGATTCTTTTAACATTCTATGTTATATTATTTAGTTATTTGAGTAAGTCATTTGATCATTGTAAAAATGTTAGAGTGTTTCGCGGAGTTAAGTAAGCCAGACAAAGTGTCCACTCGAGGCCAACAATGATTTTCGAGTGTCAGCCACGCCGATGGAGTAGGTTCGAGGCGTGACAAACTTGGTAGAAGAGCACGGAGTTCAAAAGTCCAAGGGAGTCTTTGAAGTTGTGTCAGTAGAGTCTTAGTTATTGGTGTGAAGCGCACCACATCTATAATTAGGAGGCTGCATTATTTAGGGAATTATCTCACTTCTTTCACACTCTTTTCGTGCGTTAGAATTTGATCTTTAAAAAGTTTTTTTCTTATTCATGCTTGCGTGTCTTTCATATAAGAATTCCTCCATGAAGAGATACCAGAGGTTGTCCATCTAGGAAGAATGTTGGATCTCGGGATCATGGGGTACCTAATGCACATGAAGTGCAACCTCAGGGATAAGTTAGAAATGTCGAGTTCAGAGAGGCGATAAGGATGCTTAATAAAGATGTGACTAATTAATTTAGGAAACAAAGAGGAGCTAGGCAGGAAGTGGTTGATACTTCGAGGATCTAAGAGTTCTTAAGGATGAATCCTCAAAGACTCACTAGCTTAATCACTATCGAGGATCCGGAGAACTTCATTGAAGAGATGAAATATGTATAATGTGATGTATGTTGATGATACAGAGAGAGTTGAGCTGAAGACTGTTTCTAGGACATGGTTTGATTAGTGGAAAGAGGGTAGACATGAGGATGCACCATCTGTAAGTTGGGCCAGTTTTGAGGAAGCATTCTTAGGGCGTTTCTTTGCCCAAGAATTTAAGGAGGCCAAAGTACGTGAGTTCCTCACACTAAAGCAGGATTGTCTAAGTGTGCATGAGTATGGGCTGAACTTCACCGAATTATCTCATTATGCTCCGGAAATTTTTAAGGACATGAGGAGTAGGATGAGCTTGTTTGTCTCTTGGTTGGGTCGTCTGTCAAGTAAACAGGACAGAGCAGTAATGCTCATGGTTGACATGGACATATCAAGGCTGTTGGTTTACATACAGCAGGTTGAGGAAGAGAAGTTGAGGGATAGGGAAGAGTTCAAAAGTATGAAAGCTAAGACATGGAATGAATCTGGGCAGCAGAAGGGTAGTGTGAATTTTCCGTCCTTTCAGGAACAAAAGGAACATACACGATAATCAGGTAGTGCACTAGCACCCATAAACAAAGGTGAGTATAGTGGCCAGAAGTCGTAGAACTTCAGAGCTAGACCAACAAAGTCTTAAGGTAGTGTGGAACAATGAGGTAGTTGGGCTCGTGTATGTGGTAGGTTTGGTACAAACCACTTAGGTAAGTGTCGTGATGTCTAGACAGGTTGTTTCAAGTGTGGTAAGAGGGGCATTTCATGATAAAGTGTCCTAAGAATAAGCAAGGTAGTGGAAATCCAGGCAATAGATCCCAGTCTTCATCAGTTGTTACACCAGACAGGGTTGCACCTAGAGGAGCTACTTATGGTACTAGCGGAGGAGCAAACCACCTCTATGCAAGCTGCAAAGAGCAAAAGAATTCTCTAGATGTTGTCACTGGTATGATCAACGTCTTTGCTTTTGATGTTTCTGCTTTCCTAGAACCAGGAGTAAGTTTATGTTTTGTAACCAGTATGTTGCAAATAAGTTTGATGTTATTCCTGAGAAACTTTGTGAACCCTTCATTGTTTCTACACTTGTTGGGGTGTCTATTCTACCTAAGTGAGTTAATAGTGATTGCGTCATTTGCATCAATCACAAAGATACCATGGCAGATTTAGTTGAGTTAGACATGATAGATTTCGATGTCATTCTAGGTATGGATTGACTTCATGCCAATTATGCATCAATAGATTGTACAACTCGAGTTGTCAAGTTTCAGATTGCTAATGACCCACTCATAGAGTTGAGTAGTCGTTCAGCAGTTTCTAAGGGTCATTTCATCTTATATTAGTATCGAAGGGTTGTATCTATTAATTAGTCTGAGTTAATGACTATATTGTTGAAGTAACTCCCATTCAATTAGCTCCTATAGTAAGAGAGTTTTCCAGAAGTCTTTCGTTATGATACACCTAGAGTCCCTGCTGACAGAGAAATAGACTTCGACATAGACATCATTTCAGATACTCGTCCTATCTCTATTTTTCCGTACAGAATGGCACCAACAGAGTTGAAAGAGTTGAAATAGTAGGTAAAGTATATGTTAGATAAGGTCTTCATTTGACCAAGTGTCTCACCTTGGGGCGCTCCAGTCTTGTTTCTCAAAAATAAAAATGGTTCCCTTAGGATGTGTATAGTCTACCGCGAGTTGAACAATATTACCATCAAGAACAAAAATCCTCTTTCGAGAATTAATGATATTTTCAATCAGCTTCAGGGTGCTTCTTGTTTCTTGAAAATTGACCTCAAATCAGGCTACCATCAGCTAAGAGTAAGGGAATGTGATATTCCTAAGAGAACTTTTAGAACCCTAAATGGTCATTATGAGGTTTTGGTCATGTACTTTGGTTTGACTAATGCACCAGCAACATTCATGGATCTTATGAATAGTGTTTTCAAACCTTATTAAGATATGTTTTTATCGTGTTCATTGATGAGATGCTAATCTATTGAATGAATGAAGAAGATAATGCTAGTAATTTCAAAATAGTTTTTCATACTTTGAAAAATAAAGAGTTATATGCCAAGTTATCTAAGTGTGAGTTTTGGTTTGAGTCTGTAGCGTTCTTGGGCCACATAGTTTCCTTTGATGGAATTAGAGTTGATGTTCAGAAAATTGAGGAAGTGCTGGATTGGCCTAGACCCACCTCTCCAACTAATATTAGGAGTTTCTTGTGTTTGGATGCCTATTATAGAAGGTTTGTAGAGAGTTTCTTATCCATTTCGTCCCCTTTAACCAAATTGACTCAGAAGACAGTGAAATTTCAATGGTCTGAAGCTTGTAAGAAAAGAAAAGCTTTGTGGTGTATTGTGATGCATCTTGAGTTGGCTAGGGTTGTGTTTTAATGCAGAATGACAAAGTTATAGCCTATGCCTCAAGACAGTTGAAAGTTCATGAGAAGAATTACCCAACACATGACATATAATTAGTTGTTGTAGTATTCTATTTGAAAATGTGGCACCATTATTTTTATGGTGTTCATGTTTATATATTCACGGAAAATAACAGCCTTGAATATGTTTTCACCCAAAAAGAGTTTAATCTTAGATAGAGGATGTAGTTATAATTACTTAAGGATTATGACATGAGTATTCTTTACCACCCAGGTAAGGCTAATGGGGTTGCTGATGCTCTAAGCAGGTTAGCTATGAGTAGTACCGCCCATGTAAGATGTGCACAGACTTGCACGCATGGGAGTAATACTTATGGATTCCAAAGAAAGAAGTAATAATGGTGACAAATAAAGTTGAGTCATCATTAGTGTCAGAAGTGAAATAACAGCAAGACCAAGATCCCATTTTTCTTTAATTGAAGGCAAATCTTTATAAGCAAAATGTATTAGCTTTTGCACAAGGGGAGATAGTGTATTGAGGTATCAAGGTAGGTTTTGTGTACCAATAGTGGATGGACTCAAAGAGAGGATCATGGTTTTCTTTATTTTTGTCCTTGTCTTTTTTTTCATTAAACACTAAACCATAGATTTTAAACCTCAAATCCTAAACCACAATCCCTAAAACCTAAAAAAAAAAAAAAAAAAAAAAACTCTAACTCTACTCTAACTCAAACCCTAAACTTAACCTTAACTGTAACCCTTACCCTAAACCATTAACCAAAACCCCAAGCCCAAAATTCCAAAACCCAAACATTAAACACTAAACCATAGATTTTAAATCGAAAATCCTAAACCCCAAAACCTAAAACCTAAAAAAAAAATCCTAACCCTAACCCTATCCCTAACAAGAACCCTAACCCTAAGCCAAACCTTAACCCTAAACCTAAACCCTAAACCCTAAACCCAAGCCCAAAATAAAAAAAAACCTAACATTGAACACTAAACAATAGATATTAATAATCAAATCCTTAACCCCAAACCCTAAAACCTAAAAAACAACGTAAATCCTAACCCTAACCCTAACCCTAACCCTACCATAAATCCTAAACCCAAAGCCCAAATACCAAAATCCAAACACTAAACACTAAACCATTGATATTAAACCTCAAAACCTAAACCCTAAGTCCAAAAATCTAAAAAAAAAAAAAAAACTAACCCAAACCCTAACCTTTACCCAAAAGCATAAACCTGAAATCCTAAGCCCAAAATACCAAAACCCAATTATTAAATACTAAACCATAGATTTTAAACCTCAAATGCTAAACCCTAAACCATGAAACCTAAAAAACCCTACACCCTAACCCTAACCCTAAACCCTAAGTCCAAAAAAACCTAAGTTCAAAATACGAAAACCCAGATATTAAACACTAAACCATAGATTTTAAACCTCAAATCCTAAACCACAAACCCTAAAATCTAAAAAAGCCTAAACCCTAACCCTAACCCAAAACCTAATCATAACCTTAACCCTAACCCTAACCCTAACCCTAAACCATTAACCCAAAACCCCAAGCATAAAATACCAAAACCCAAACATTAAACACTAAACCATATATTTTTAACCGAAAATCCTAAACCCCAAAACCTAATACCTTAAAACAACACTAAACCAAAACCCTAACCCTATCCCTAACACGAACCCTAACACTAACCCTGTCCTTAACCCTAAACCCTAAACCCAAAGCCCAAAATACTAAAACCCTAACATTAAACACTAAATCATAGATATTACAAGTCTAATCCTTAACCCCAAACTCTAAAACCAAAGAAACAACCTAAAACCTAACTCTAACCCTACCATAAACCCTAAACCCCAAGCCCAAAATACCAAAACACAAACATTAAATACTAAATCATTGATATTAAACCTCAATCCTAAATTCTAAACCCAAAAATCTAAAAAAAACAAAACCCTCTAACCCTAACCCTAACCCTAACCTTAACCCTAACCCTAGCCCTAAACCATTATCCCAAAACCCCAAACCCAAAATACCAAAACCCAAACATTAAACACTAAACCATATATTTTTCACCAAAAATCCTAAACCCCAAAACCTAAAACCTAAAACAAATACTATATCCTAACCCTAACTCTATCCCTAATATGAACCCAAACCCTAACCCTACCCTAAACCCTAACCCTAAAACCAAAGCCAAAATGCCAAAACCCTAACGTTAAAAACTAAATCATATAGGTTACAACTCAAATCCTTAACCCAAAACCCTAAAACCTAAAAACAACCTAAACCCTAACCCTAACCTTAACATTAACCCTAACCCTAACCCTACCATAAACCCTAAACCCCAAGCCCAAAATACAAAAACGCAAACAATAAATAAAAAACCATTGATCTTAAACCTCAAATTCTACACCCTAAACCCAAAAATCTAAAAGATCCAAAAACCTAACCCTAACTATAACCCTAACCTTAACCCTAACCATAATTCTAAACCATAAACCCAAAACCCTAAGCCCAAAATACAAAAACCCAAACATTAAATAATAAACCAAAGATTTCAAATCTCAAATGCTAAACCCTATACCATAAAACCTAAAAAATGACCTACACCCTAACCCTAATCCTAACCCTAACCCTAACCCTAAACCCTAAACCCTAATTTCAAAAAAAACTCTAAGTCCAAAATACGAAAATCCAATCATTAAACACTAAACCATAAATTTTAAACCTCAAAACCTAAATTCTAAAAAACCTAAACACTAAAACTAACCCAAACCCAAACCCAAATCCTAACCCTAACCCTAAACCCTAAACCCTAAACCCTAAGTCCAAAAAAGACTCTAAGATCAAAATACCAAAACCCAAACATTAAAGACAAAACTATAGATCTTAAACTAAAAATCCTAAACCCCAAAACCTAAAACATAAAAAAAAACTAAACCCTAACCCTAACATGAACCCTAACCCTAAACACTAAACCAAATACCTAAAGATGAAAATACAAAAACCCTAAAATTAAACACTAAGCCATAGATATTACAAGTCAAATCCTTAATCCCAAACCCTAAAACCTAAATAACAACCTCAACCCTAACTGTAACCCTAACCGTAGCATAAATCCTAAACCCCAATCCCAAATCCGGCCTCCCTACACAACTATTGCACACCGACCTCAGTTTGGCGATGTGAGCATGTGGATCCTCAGATGGTATACCAGAAAACAAACCCATTGCGGTGAGCATCTGCATCAAGCTACTAGTTACCACGAATGTGTGACCCTGTTGTACAGGAGGTAGGACAAGAGGCCCATCAAAATCAGTGATGTTAATGTTGCCACTATAGAACTCTTTAGGGCATGGGACAGGAGGTTGCATCCTCAAAGCATCATCAACTGGTTTTCCAAAATCACTTGGTTGTGAGCATCAACCGGTGGAGGAGGCTGATGGTTGTGAGCATCACCTAGATTAGCTGGGTTCTGTTGATTATTCATTCTGTGGAGTGTCCGGTTAATTTCAGGATCGAATGGAAACGTTGGTTCTCCTCGGCTCCGTGTACTTGGCATACACTAGAGCTAGACAAGAGAGAAACAAAAACAAAAGAAAAAAGTAAAATAAGGAAATTGTTGACTAAAATTCAGTAACGTTACTAAAGCTAATCCAAAAGACACTTTCCCCGGCAGCGCCGCCAAAATTTTATACGCTCAAATTACTCCTTCCTAAAGAAGCATAAGCGGTCGTATCAAGTAAAGAATCCAACTAGTAGGTTGGGGTCGATCCACGAGGAAAATAGTTTAGACTTAACTTCAATATACAATTACGTCTATTTAGTCAAGTCCTTTCCAAAAACAGGTAATTATAGGGGGGAGGGGGGTTGTGAAACAAAAGTGTTTAATTATTTCTAAGTAAAACAAGTAGCAAGAGTAAATCTTTAGTGTTTATCAAGTTGTAAGAGAAACTAGGGTGTAAGTGTTCCCCATAGGTTCATAATGTGGTAATCCTAGCTATAACAATTCTTCCCTAGTGTTTCGCATGCAAAGTGATAAGTTAGGTATCTGTAAATCCTTGATCCGGCATTTAGAGAGTTTCACCTCGTACCTTGGTCCGGCTACGTGTGTCTAAGCTACTAACCCTTACTTTTTTTTCATATTAAGTATCACATTTGATGTACGGCATAGTTCTCACTTCGCACCAATGGAAACTAGCCTATTAGATAGTATCCCGCTAAATCTATGTTGATAATTCTTTTCCTATTAGCTACCCCGTTGGTCCGGCAAGTAAAAATAAGGCGAGTTCTAATGTGTGCACTCGTTAAAAATACTTCAAGCGAAAGAATTATCAATGCATGCAATAACCTATTTGAGAATTGTTATTAAGCTAGTTTTACTTTGTTAATCACCCATGGTTTCCACAACCCTAGTTGAGATTTAGTTACCCATGCATAGAAGAACACAATTCATAATTGATAAAAAATAAATCATTAACTTACTTTGACAACTTCGAAGAAAATCCAGAAATTAAACTTGACATCACGAAAATATCTTGAAAACCAAATCCAAAAATTCGAATTAATGCCCAAGTTGCAAAAACAAATCTCCAAAGAACGTAACAATAGAATTCAACCCCAAAAATAAGGTTTTACACCCTATTTATAAAAACATTGTCCTAAAATAAAAGGAATTCAAATAAGGAAAGTTTGTCCAAAAACGCAGCTTCAATCGACGACCCCCACAGACGGTCCGTCGATCAATTGCCTCCGTAAGTCCAGACTTATCATCTTTTTTTTCAGCCTTCACTTTGCATCTTCTCTGATCCAACGATGGACCAACAGCACGGTCCGTCAATTCACCTATGGTCCGTCGATACTTCTCGTCGTTCCATAGCTTTTCTACAACATCGGGTACTTGGACATTCTCTGATCAGATCGACGATTCAACAGGATCGACGGACCGTCGATCCTTCTATAGCCCCACACTTGGTCAAAATTCCCCGAGTTGCTTCCAGATGCCTGAACCTCCAATCTATGGTCCGTCAATGAGACGATGTACCGTCGATGGCCTCCGAGGGTCACCTTTGCAATAAATATCCACAGCCTTCTGTGTTTTGGTTTTGGACAGATTTCCTGCAAAACAAAGATAAAAAAAAAACATATTAAAATTACTACAAAAAGTCTCTAGACACACACCAATCTTAAGGAAAAAGTATTGAAAGTACCGTGAAACCACGGTACATCAATGATCCTCTAAAAATGCTTGGCTCCTAGGTAGGCTATGTTTACTAATTGAGTATTTATAAACCTCTACTGGCTACATTGTACAATAAAAATTACTGGTAGAATATGTCCATAGGCCTTCATGCAACAAATTAAGGGATGATTATGTTTGTGATTCTAGCAGTTGTGTAGGATGTGTATCATAAAGGGGAAAACCTTGTCCTAGGGTTAGGATTAGGTGATTGTTATGATTTCATGATTGTCCGTGTAGGTTTGTTCTGGCTTCATTATAATGCAGGTATGTATGCGAGTGTCGCATCCGTGATCACACTGATTGTAATAAATGAACGTTGTATGCTATGAATCATACCTGATCGTATGAAGTTGAGAATATACTTATGATTGTGATTGTGATTGTGGTTGTTGAATGGATAGGGTGTTGCGTTTCCACACACTAACTTTGATAGGTTCCCACGTTCTGGTATATATATGGGATCTATTTCCACGTTGAGGTTTAACATTGGAACGGGTACCACATACCGGTATATTAACATCTTGGGTTTGTGTTCCGTGATAGGACCATTGGCTCGTGATATATTTGTATTGTTGGGATTGTGAAATCATATACTATTCCCTAATTGATACGTGTTACGGTAACCTATATATGGTTACTTCATGAGATTGAGTAAACCGGGTATGTGACTAGTTTGTTGAATGATTTGAGAAGAGTTGAGCCCAAATCGGGAGGTGATGCGGTAAATGGGGATCAAAAGTTCCAGGAGTTGTTATTGATTAGGTAGAGTTCTGGTTGTATTATTAAAAGTTGAGAAGTGGTTTGCAGTGCATGTGGAAGTAAATACATAGGAAAATCCTACCTTGGGAACAAAATTTGTGGTTAATCATTAGGAAGCCTTGATGTAGTGTACCATGTGGTCAAGGGCTGAGTGGTGACTTGGGAAAAGCAAGGGTATGTCGAGAGCGATAGTCGAAATGTTGGTTGAGGTAATTGTGGACTCTTTTATGAGCTAGAGTTTTCAATCTATGATCAAGAAACTGATTAGGTTTATAGAGACGAAAGTTTGTAGGAAAGGTACTAGTGTAATTCTTAGGTAACCAAAAAAAGGTGAAATGTGGAGAAACGATGGGTGTTATGACATATTTTTACTAGTTGGTTTCTTTTCTTATGCGGTGGGCATCAGGTAAGCGGATGATGCCTACTAGTACATGTGGTTTTTTACTGATACTACTATTATTATGCCTTTTGTCATAGTCTGGATGCAGGGTTGGTGATGTTTCATTAGGTAAAGACGAAAAAAATCTCCAGTAGCTTCCATTTTTCCTTCCGCACGGTGGGAGTTATGTCCTTGTTATTGCCATTGTATCTTTTAATCTTAGAAGCTCTTGTGCATGTTTAGACTATATCTCTGCGGGTGTTACTTACTTTACAAGTCTTAACTCGAGTTTGTGTGATAACTTTAGTTATAAAATCTTTTGGAAACTCCTTTTATTTCATTTTTTTCCTTATTCTTCCCTATGTTTTAAATTGTTGGGAATCGAGGGTTATCCTACTTAGGTGTTTGAGTATGTCCCTATAAGGCCCGGTAGGTTGGGTCGTGACATCATGTGCTCTTCAAGTAGCTAACATTGATCTCATACCTTAACACCCTATAATAACAAGATTACATGATTCAAACTCTGATGAAAGTTAGTGTTAGTTGTTTGAATGGTCACTTAACTTATGGAAAATCATAATCTTCGAGGGACTATGATTATCATTTATCATAAGTTGACTAACCAGAAAAACAATTAACTCTTAATTTAACCTTAGTCTAATTCATGTAATTTCGTTATTAGAGGAGTGCATATATCACAAGAACATGTGGTGTTTGATTTAGACCATAGAAACATCAATATGACGGACACCAAATCTCTGACAACGACATCCATTGGTATACCTCATGAAAGAAGTCCAGTCTTGAAAAGGAATGTCCCAAATAAGTTATCAGAAATGGAATTTACTAATGGTTATAAAGATGACCATTTTGATCCATCTTATAGTAAGAGTGGATTTCTGAAGTAGGTGGATTTGACATTCAAGAGATATGAAGGGGTCAACTCTTGTAATATTAATGATGACAATCCTTTGCGAGGAAATATTGAATGTAAAGTAATTAGAAGAAAGCACAAAATTTTGCCAAAGAAACGTAAGACATGTCGTCTTTATTAGAGCGATAATGGAATATTATGTAATAGATGTGATAAGGTGTTATCCATCTCTGAGTTCAAAAATCATGATGGTATTAAGCTCAATAAAAGATTTAAATAAGGACGATATATTATTGAGATTAAAACCAACATAATTTTTGAACTCAAGAGATGATTAGCATCTTGTCACAACAATTACACAATATTCCATTATTACCAGTGGAATATTGTGTAATTGATGTGACAAGGTGCTATCCATCATTGAGTTCAAAATTCATGTTGGTTTTAAGCTAAATAAAGGATTCAAACATGGACGATACATTATTGAGCTTAAAAACTAGCATGATTTTTTAACTCAGTGATGCATAGCACCTTGTAACAGCAATTACACAATATTTCATTATCACTATAATAATAATGACGGCAGTTCTTATGTTTCTTTGGCCCAATTTTGGGCTTGCTTGTAACTACTTTACATATAATATTTCCTCGCAAAGGATTATCATTAATATCAATATTCCAAGAGTTGACCCTCTTCGTGTCTCTTGAATGTAAGATCTATTGACATCAAGAAATCCACTCTTACAATAAGATGAATAAAACTAGTCATCTTAGTAACCTTTAGAAAATTCCATTTATGATAACTTGTTTGGGATTCGAACCTCAGACGTCTTGGTTAAAGATGAAAGTGTATTTAAGATTTACCACTCCACCACAGCCCTTATTTTCTAATTAAGAATCAACTTGGTTGTACTAAAATCAAACTCTAATTAGGCTAGAAGATAATTAGAGTCGTCAATATGGGCTAGGTCCGTAGCGCCGGTCTGGCCAGACCCATGATTACATAGGGTTGGGTTAGATTTTGGTAGACAATTTTGAAAACGACTTTAAGCCTGACCTGAATAAGTCTGTCCATTTTTTGGGGTTTGAGAAATATGGATAGGCCGACCCGTGGGCTAAATAAAATTTAATTAAAAAATAGTGTATTAAAAATAACAAGAGTCTAATCTAAAAATCTGTTAGAAGTTTGAAATATCGCAATTTAAATATAAATTACGTTTATAAAATATGTACTATATAAAATAAAAAATTTCTAAAATTTCTAGGGAATAACTACATAGGTCGTAACAGATGGAATATTATCATAGTTTTTGTGTTTCATTCTGATCACTGAAAAACAATTAGGTTAATATTGCTATTTAGTTATTTATGTTTTTACTTGAAATCAAACATAATAAATATTATAGAGATAATTCTATTTGTGGATTTGATTAACAAGTAATAACATCAACACCATCTTATATAGTTTGGTCGATATTTATGATGATATTTTTAAATTTTAATGTAATTTAATCAATTATAAAAATATATTTTGCTTCGTGTTTAAACCTCTACTTGATTCAAATAAGATGAAACGCCGTGGTGACTTGAAAAATAATCAATTAACATTGTTTTAAAGAATTTAAAAACTAAATGAGTTTTAAAAGGAGTCACTAACTAATTTTTGGAAAAAACTAGGAAACCAATTCATATCTACGAAACCATTAGATTCTAGGTAAGAGGTTCAAGTTATTCTGAAGGGAAGGTGTTAGGCATCCTTCAAAAACCACAATTGTGGGTCTAGACTGAGTTAAATAAATAAAATATATAAACTTAAACTGAATTTTCGTCTTTTACAATGTGGAGGCCTCCAAAACCGGCAGAGAGATTTTCTCATTGGTCAATTTTAATATTGTTTTCAAATTAGCTAACATATTAAAGAACAAAAAATATGCAAATCAACGCAACCAAATTGTTTGCAAAATTAATATCAAAAAGCTGGCAGAAAAAAATAAATAAAAAATAATGAAATAAACAAACTAAGAAAAAGCAACATTAAATAATAATTATAACTTAACAACAGCAACCATGAAAGAGTAACACCGAAATTTGTTCATTATTTAATATAATAAAATGTACTAAAAAGTAAAACTAACATTAAAACATTAAAATATTAAGTAACAGATAACCCAATATAGCAACAATAGCAGAACAAATGTATATTCACTTTAAAAAATCAAAGGTGCACCTACAATTATATAATTTCTCAAAATACCAAATAACAAACATAACAACATTGACATCAACAACAACAAAACAAAAATAAATGAAAATCAACAAAAATTAACATTTGAATAAAATTAATCAACAGACAAAAGCATACACACAAATGTGTACAAAAATGTAAAGAATGAAAGAAGGGTCACCAGTAGCTTTTTCGGGACAGATCTGGCAATTTTCAGGCGTGTTCCTATGGCTTCTTTGTTGGATGTTTAATGTTAGTTGGAGTTCAGGTGGGTCTGGTTTGTTCGTTGTTCGTCGGAGCCTGGCCGGAGTGTGGTAGCTCCTCGAGAGTTCACAGCAACTCGAAGTTGCAACAAGACAAACCTTTATCTTGTCAGAGTACCTGCAAAACAAATAAAAATCAAAAGAGGGGAAAGGGGAAGGGACTGGACGTGTGGTCCTCATTTAGGTCAGGTTTATCGAAGCTTTGCGATCCTCGCCGGAGCTACTGGTTTCATCGATCAAAAGGGAAAAACAGGGATGGGGTTTTGCCGGAGATCTAGTGGTTGGAACTTATTGTTGCTCGCTGGAAAAAAAAGAGAATTGGGGGGGGGGGGGTTCTAGGTTCGTGATGGGTTTGTGGGTGTAGTCGGAAATAGAGAACAGAGGTTTGTGAGTTGGTTTCTGGTGGCTTCGGGCGTTGGAGATGGAATTGTTTCTGCTTGTCTTTGGTTGAGCTCATTAAGAAAAGGTGAAAGGGAGTCTGGATGGTTGTTCGCTGTTGTTGTTAGCTTCTCCGACTTTGTAAGTTCGCCGAAGAAAACAATGAGGGTAAGAGGAGAAGCTGAACAGCAAGGTTCGGGGTTGTGTTTTGGTATTTTTGAACGGAAAAATCGGAAAGGGAATAGGTGAGAGCAACTGGGGTCTTTTGCGTGGTGGTAGCTCGTCAGAAAATGCTCCGGCGAGGGTGATGGCCAGAAAAGACAATGAACCCTAGACACCCTAAAAATCTGAAAAACTTATTAAATTTTATTCCAAATATTTTATCCACACCTAACTAAGAAATAAATTAAATAGAAAATAAAAACCACATATAGTACAATACCAATATCTAAAAACCATGGGCCGAAATCACTTGTTAAATAAAATATGTGTGTATGAAATAATATCCATATTTGAATGATTTTTTAGACAGTGCAAAATATCAAAATGAATATTAGTAAATGTACTGAATAAAAGTAACATTAAAAAATGTAATAAAGGTAACCAATGATATGTAAAAGTTCAATTTAACAAAAATAACGGTTTAATAAAATGAACGGCTTTGACAAAAATAATATAATTAAAAGTAATGGATAAATATCCTAAATAGAATAGTTATCGATAAACTTATTTAAAATTATAAAAATGTATTTTGAACTATTAAATAAATAAAATCTAAAAGTGACGAATTTTAAAAATGTTAGGTCAAAATTGGGTGTCAACAGTTGGCCCGGCAAAGCTTGTAGCCCACGCAATTGTGGGTTGGACCGACCATTTTCTAGCCCACACCGAAAATTGGTTAGCCCAGCCTGACCCGTAAAATTTCAAAGCATGAATGGGTTAGCCCGGATGGAGTGTGCCATCCCATATTGACAGCTCTAAAGATAATTTTTAGGTGAAACTTTTTAATAAAATCCAATCAAAGTGATACTTTTGATAAGCAAACGATATGATTCGTTTTTATTTTAAATGTAACATAAAAAAAAGAAAAAAATTCTATTATAAAAGTTAAATAATTACCCATGAATTTTTAAACTTTCTTCTATATGTATTCATCAGTTTTAAATAGGCTGAGTTAAATCGAATTTTTTTATTATTACTTTTTTAAAATGTAGTTGACACTACTTTTGTTATATATCAAAATAGAAATGGTTAAATAATGTATATCTTACCAACTGTGAATATTTATATATATAAAAGAAATTGAACCACTAGCTCATTACAAATTATTTTTAGTTTGTAGATTGAATAAATTTGATTTTATTTCATTTATTCGATGTTGTATTAATCACTTATTCTTAGTAAGAATTTTTTTGGATACAAGAAAAAAATTATGTTTAAAAGACACATCATTAGTTATTTTTCCTATTAAATCTAATACATCATACAACTACTACAACAAGAATGATCTTTAAAACGTAAATCATTTAAATGAAAGAGAGTAGTTGTAAGTGATAGTATATTAAAGTAATACAACATAAATGAACTCCAACATGTTGACTTGTTTTCAATTCTGAAGAATTGTTGAAAAGGATTTGTGCTTGAATTGAAATCCATCATCGTCATTGTCATCAACGTCGTCTTTAATGTTTTAATTGTCTCTCATCTTGGCCGCAATAGGTTGAGTTGTGTGATTGAATGAGAGGGATTGTTCAGTAGAGGACCTACCTTGGTTCAAGCGTTGTCAAGCAACACCCCTTGGTCGGAAAATTACGTTGTATATAGTGGTTAAATTTTATTTTATTAATATAAATACATAAATTGACACCTCATAAAACAAGTTGAAGGCTTAGTCTGTTTGTTAGGGGCTTACAAACACTATATGAGGTCGTGTGTTCAAGTCATGCTAGCCCATTTATAATTTTTTACTATAACCATTGACACCCAAATCTTGTGTCCGCCACTGGGATTGTTGAAGCGTTATATTTATAAAAGTGACAAATGGCTAGGATTTTTAAATCTTAGTATAAATTTTTTAAAACTTAATTTTCTCACAATTAGAGGTGTAAATTTTAGCCAATACTTGTAAATCGGCCGATCTAAGGTGGAAAGTTTAGCCAATATTCGCTAATTGCCCATCTAATTAATCACATTTAAATGGGTTGGATCACTTATATTTTAGTTGGGTAAATACGAGCTTCATTAGATATTATTAATACAAAAAGTAACGAACAAATATGGATAAATATGGACATCTATATACAAACTCATATTTGTAAATATAGAAAAAAATCTTAAAAATTTTACAATATAAATTCAAATCAATAAAAACAATCTAGCGCATCCTTCATGCAAACCTCTAACATTATCTACCCACCCCTAGCTTCTTACCTATGTCTATTCCAACCACCATACAATACCCCTCGGGTGAGGGATCGAAACCTGGATCAAAGTCAAAAGTAGGTGTTAGGGTTGAAAATCAGGTTTTGGTTATGAAGTTCTGGTCAAGAATGTGAGTTATTTCATTGGTTAGGATTTAGGGTCGTAGTCAGGATCTAGTTTTAGTCCAACGGGCAGGTTAGTGGTTTGATATTGAGTTCTTAATTAGGAGTAGGGTCCTAGGTGGGGTATGGATCAATAGATAGATTCTTGGTAAAGATCGGGAGATGGGAGTCGAGAGTCGGGTCTTAGTATCCTTATCAGGATTGAGAGTTAAGTCTCGAACCGAGGTAGAAATGGAGAGTCAAGACTCGAGTGAGGCTTGAGAAACCCACCATCACCATCACTCAAAACTCTATAGAGTACAATTTGATCTCACTGCTACAGAGGGTTTTTGAAGTTCTCTTTCTTGTTTTCTTTTGTTTAATTTTTCATCTTTCCCTTTCTCTGTGGTGCTTTTGATTTCACGAAACTCTTAAAGAAGACAATTCTTAAACCTCAAGAAACTTTTTTTTATCTTTGTCCTCTTTGTGTGTAAATCAGCTTCCTTACAAAGATATTGTCCATATACATAATAGGGTAAATACAAACTTTCAGGATGCAACAATGTTTTTTATTTATACGTGGCAATTTTTTCTTAGGTTACTTCTACAGAATCTTTATATTAATAGAACTTAAGAGATGACTCTTTATAAGAGTAATGTTCTTTCATGAACATATGACTTTTCATAAGGTTCATCTTCTTTAATGAACAAATAACTTTTCATAACAGTGTTCTTTCATGAACAAATAACTTTTCATAACAGTCATATTCTTTAAAGAATAAATGTATCTGTTCAATTTTAATCTGTATATATTACAAAATATTCAACAATTTGATTCCATTAAGATTCAAACATCTGAATAGGATTCCCTTCTGAATATAAATATGTGAATTGAGAATCAGGTGTTTGGATCTGAATACACATCTGAATGTTCATGAATGGTAAGTTTTCTCTCATTTAAGGTCAATTTAGTTCGATAATTAGTTTCCTATGTGCCTAATTTTGTCCTTTTCTGATAGAATATTGATGATTTGCATCTATGAAGACAATTGGACAAGGCGAGGAATTATGTTTGAAAGAATGACGAAAAATGCAGAAAAAAGTGCAAATTAAACATTGTTGGTCTCTTAACAAAAAGGGCGGATCTCCAATTGAGCATGACCTCACCCAAAATTATAGTACATAGCACTTGTGTCTATCGAAACAAGTTGGAAACCTCTAGAGTCCGGAGAAGGAGATGCGGCGAATGAGAAAGGCAACCTTGATGAACATTGCTTAAAATGATTGTGTGAAGATAAAAAAATCGAATGTTTGAAAGGCGAGTGAAGGAGTTGGTACTCGGCAATTCACCGAACGTGAAAGGCAGATTTAATCGAGTTTGCCAACTGAGGTTTAAAACACCTAAAGCGTAGAGCATTAGAAGACGAGCTGAGGATCAAGAGGCGATACGCTGAACGAGTTCAGTGAGCCCAACTAATGTCGCCGATTAAGTCGTGTATTGGAATATTTGGCCCAACATTGGAAAATATAAATATCTCAAAGGAGACAGAAATTAGAGACCGAATGACATAGAATAGAAAATATCAGAGTGTGTGAAGAGTTTAGAGAGAGAGAGAATACTTTACTTTTGAAGAACACTTTTCTAACTTTTGGATTTTTACAACTTTGTGCTTGAAATTGACCAATTGAAGTTGAATGTAAAGTAAGTTTACTTGTAATTGCTTAATTTAATGTTACCCATTGCTGCTTTTATGGAAGGTATAATCTCTTTATTTTTTGTGATGAGTGGATAAAACCCCAAGATTTAGGGGTGTAATTTGGGTTGGGGGCTGATTTAATTTAGTGGGCATTGTGCTATACTTGGTTTTACTGTTGTTCATACATGCATTTGGTCTAATTAGCATGGGATAAATTTATGGGTTAAAGTGGCAAAATTAATTTCTACTTGTTATCTCTGACTAATGCTCGAAAGAGATTTATTGGAGTGGGTAATTCGTCTGATACTGGCAATTATGGTTTGATTTATGTAAATTTCTTGAAAATAGACATTATGGGTCAGATCTATTTGTCAATTTCTTGAAAGAGAGAATAGAGTAAGGTATTGGGTTAATTAGGTTGACATTCATGAGATTGAAAGGAGGTTTTATGCATAGATGCTTTGAGATCGAAAGATGATTAGTGTCAATGAAGATGACTTATTCTATTCATGAATGTTTATTACTATAAAACAATACAATTACCCCTATGTGATCTCAATTTCCAATCCCCACACCATTGAATTGTTTATTAACACTTGAAATCTTTGACATTTTAGTTTAATTATAATAATTGATAAACAAAAAATTTATATTAAATTGGTGGATGTATGCACCAATTTGTTCATACTATTGCAAATGAACGATCTTAAAATTCAAATCTCTTGATAGTATTTATCCACGATAAACCATTCTCTGTGGGATTCTACCCCGACTCTTCGTTGGATTTTTGATTGACTATGATCGTTGTCCCTTTTAATTTTTTTCAAGGAGGACATTAGAGCGTTATCAACTATTATTGTGTGGTCTCTAAATCTAAATACTGAATAATTAATACTATTTGTATATGAATGTGTATGTAAAATTAACAATACATTAATGAAATATTATAAAAATTTCATTTCAACAAAAAAAATTAATTTTGATAAAAAGAATTCTAAGTGCTTACACTTGATTTAAAATAAACTAAATTATATAATACACAAATAAAGGTTATTGCAACATGTATATTTTTAAGAATTCAACATAAACATTTCTTCATAAAGAGAATCATTCAACTTGTCAATTTTTTTTCTTCAGATTTAATTGGACAAATATAAGATAATTTAATAATCATACCATCATATATTATTATGAGTTCCAAAATGAAAAGTTGAATTACCATTTTATCCCTACACTAAATAAAAATTTAATCTGATATCTTAATAAATTATAATATTTAATTGAATAAGGATGACATTAAAAGTCCAGCAACTATAATTTTAAAATATAAAATTTATTAATTATCATATGCATTCAACCGGATAATAAATAGATGGTTCATATGCCAGTAATTATTATAGTAGCAAATTTCCTCAATATTAATTAGAATACGACCTTTTCACATTTTAACATTTATTAGTTTGATTGTGTCACGACCCAAAATGAGTCGTGAGTGGCACCCACACATAACTACCTAGGTGGGAGAACCAATGAATTCAACCTTAAATTATATTATACAAGAATAATGCGGAAGCTCAAAATCTAGTTAAATAGCCTTTCCCAAACCTGAAAGTCATCACAACAAGGACATCTAATCTCCAATACTAAGTCTAGGTATATTAAAGACACCAAAATAAATAAATACATTAATTTGTGTCCACAAACTAAGGACATCATGTCATGACCGAGAAAACCCAACACGAGCTTGAATAGATAGCTCACCCTGGAACTTGATATGCGGGAGGCTGGCTAGAGCTGAGGGAAATCAGAAGTCATAGGTACATTCGCTGCATTTCATAAAAGGAAAACAAAGAAGGAAACAAGTAGGGCTCAGTACGAGGCAACATGTACTGAGTAAGTATCATCGGTCAACCCAAAATAGTAACTAATATACAAAGAATAATAGTATGAGCTCAACTATAGCACTTAACATGTCATAAACAACAAACAACATGAACAAGTGTCAACAACATTAAAGTAAGCACGTATTAAGTCAACGGTATCAAGATCACACATGAGGACTCATGCCTCCAAACCAAACCATTTTGGGAGTTGAGTTCTTTGAGATTGAGTATCTTCCATTAATTCAACATGTTTTTCCTTTAATATTATCGTGTCGGAATGTGACACTCCGATCAAAGAATACCGTGTCGGAACGTGACACTCTAATCCAAAAATACCGTGTCGGAACGTGACACTCCGATCCAGAAATACCGTGTCGGAACGTGACACTCCGATCCAATAATATCATTAATTTATCATTTAATGTCACCAATTTTCCATTCGTTAATAATATTTCATCGAGCCTTCTTTATTCAAGGCGTTACTTCGATAGAGATGGTTTAAGATTATACATTCTACGGTCTCGGGATTTCAGACCAATCACAAAACACACAACCAAGCCACACAACCACACAATCAAGTACATAAAAAACTTCACAATATCATTCAATGCATATCAATCACTATTAAGAGTTTACTATCAAATAGCATAAACCATAACCTACCTCCACCGAAGAATTGAAGTCAAACAAGCTATTCTGCAATACTTTTCTTTTCCTCAATGCTTCCGAACCTTTCCAATCTATCACATATATACGCATAATTTGTAAGTTAACGAGTCTACAGACACCCATGTTATTACTATACGTCTATCCTAGACCCAAAAATTCACCTAGATCTATAATCAATTTCCTAAAGTTCAAACCTAAGAATAAGTCTAAATTTCTCCAATTAGCATAACTTTAATGTGATTGAAATAATTCGATACACATAATATTAAATTATCTATCTAAATATATATATAACAATATAATTTATAGAACAATAGAAAATAACCTCAGGTTGATATAAGTTAATTATAGACCACTAGAGTTAACCACAAAATCGTCTCTGTCTGCTAAGTCGCTATATTATTTACTCTCCTCCAATCATCACATTATAATTGTATAATAATTTTCCCCTAATTCAGTTGGTGATGATTTATTGCTGAATTGGCACATCAATAAGTGGCAATCACTTTTGTTGCCATGTCAATTTGAGAACAATTTCACTTTGATACTACTTACTAGTATCAAAGTCTATCCATGCAAATTATTAATTACAATCAATTAACAGCACTACTATTTCGTCTAATCTTGCCATTAATTTCAGTAAATTGACTAATATTCACACCTTAACCATAACTCCAACAAATTTCTTCCAAGTCCAACCCATTTGATTTTAGTTACTGGCTATTAATGAAACACAATTATCCATCAAGTTATCCATATTCACACCACCCATGAGAAATTTTATACTATAATCTCTTTTCAACCAACACCAAGGTAATAATAGTATCCATAAAACAAATATTAACCATTTTACTAAGCAACAACCGTACATAAACAATATTTAATTGGGATTATCGAAACATTACCTGAAGGCACACGCCACTCTTCGTTATCAAACAGGTATGTTTTCTCTCTTCCTAATTATAATAATAATACCTAATTATAATAATAATATAAGCCTCTTTTATTTATATTCTTTAATAAATGGGTCAGTAGAAAGGATTAAACAACTTACGGACTTATTAACAACCAACAACACATAAGAAAATACTATTTAATAAATGCCCACCAACTAATAAATTATTTAGAACTACCCCATCAATTTTATAATTATAGTTACGAATAGTCCACAATATTCATTTAAAATCTATCGATAGAGTCTATTATGCAATAAAAAGCTCTACTACTCAAAACGAATAAATGAGTCGTTACAGTAGATACCAATTTACCCATAGTTCGTCCTCGAACGATCAAAAGAAGGTGAGGTAAAAAAAAAGTAGGTGTCTCATCAATTCCTTCAAAATATTTTCACCCAAGGTCTCATATCAAAGTACCAAATCAACAATTTGGAGATCTACACTTTTTTTTTTCATACGATGCCTCGAACGGAAACAACTCAATACTATAATGATAACTATTTCCGTATGTAATCTCAACTAAAAATAAAACTATTCCCAAGTAAACTCTTCAACTAGCCGATTCTTCCACTAGACACTGGGACAACCATCTAGTTAAATATTTTCTAACATAACCATGATAAAATCTTTAATCAGTATTGGTTACAACCAAGAGTGAACTTGAAACAACCACCACACATTCATAGTGCATACACCATCATACATCTTATCAATATTGTCTTCTCACAACATAAACCTTTCACGAGATTAATTTATAAAAATTTAATCTTTAAACATCAGGTACTCATCAAGGGAGAACCAAATTTATCTAACCCAAAGAAGAAGATGATCAAGTAACCACCCATCGAGCGATACACCCAAGCATACATAACCTCTAACAACATTGTCAAAATGCTAGATTGGTAGTTATTATAACTAAATCTTAAGAATGACAAAACAAGACTCAATGATCCTCACATTCAATCTCACATAACCAAAACATGATACCGATAATGAGATAAATCTTAAGTCTATCGAACAACTTTAAATTTTCATGGTAGCTATCCTATAAATTCTCATAAGTAAAGGTGTGTGTGTAGAGTCACTAGTATTCTTCAACTATTTCAAACAAGACCAAATCTTTCATAATTAAAATGATAAGTCTAACAAAAAAAAAAATGTCACCTTACCACAAAATCGATACACCCGATTTCAATACTAAGATCTCACTCATAGAAATGAATACATGCATGAGAATAATTACTGAATCATACTCTAAATCATGTCCAGTCTAAATAGGTGGTTACATAAGAATGTCCAGAATAACGGTCGAATAACTCAAAATACTCCTTACATAGTGCTTACATCAAACATTTCTATTCATCAAATTCTATCTTCTTGATTTTTAGCCACCAATAATCAACCTGTTTGATCTTTGTTACAATAATACATATATTTGATTTATCAAACCCTACATATTTATCGTAATACTCCATTGAATCCAACACTCTTAATACAAATAAAAATCATAACTACACCCTTCATTTACCTTACTCTCAAGTAGTCACTCATATCTAGTCTTCTTAGGAAATACATTGTCGCCTCTAAATATTTCAAACTATAGCTCCCTCTCTTTTCATTTAAATATCGCATGATAGATACGGTCCTCACCCAAGGCTGATAGAACTACTTTCAAATGTAATAGTACTCTTCTGTCGAGATAGAGTTATTAAATCACACACAATGTCGGCTCTACACAATCTTTCATATACCATGCTTTAGCTACCATTCTAAACCATCATATACCTCATTGTTTGTCACCCAAATCAAATTCCATATTTATAAAAGATGATGATAACCTCCTAGTAAGTATGTACCGAACTAGTTCACATCTCACAATCATATCTAAATTCGTAGGCAAAAATCAATAACCTTCAACTACACCCCAAAGATTTATACGAGAGGTCTTATTCCTTCGCGTTTCTCAAATTCTTCTCATGATGAAAATTTTTAAATATATCGACCCTTGAATATATCAAACTCTTGTTTCTCTAACTCGCTTACCGATTTCATCATTTTACCAACAATCCATGACACTTTACTTCACACTCTAAAATCAAAATTTTGAGGGAAACCCTTCCTTATATCCTTTAACAATCAAAAGTAACAACTTTATGACTCTAATCATCTTCATTGTATTAAATTAAGATTTCACTTATTAAATATTATACTAAAACACCTCATAATACACACTATAAATACAATGCCTCTACAATTTTAATGCAGGCACCACCCCAACTGCAGCTACTGTTCGAGACCAAAACAAAATGATCTTACGGACATCCAAATCCAATCTCCACCGTGCAAATCAACCATCAGTATTTCAGGAACACGTAGATCAAATTTTAGCTTGATCCAACGGTTAGTTAATTGGAAAACTCAATCTGAAAGTTGCTGGTTGGAGAAAAGATATGCAGAAAAATAAATCTTTTTTTTTTCCTTCTCTCTTCTCTCTTCTCTCTTGTTGAAATCTCTCTCAAAACCTCTGTTATGTCCTAATGTCTTTCAAGGAGAATTACTAATGAGTATTTCAATTTTTCTCTTAAGACCATCCTCTATTTATATAATTGTGCTTTTCCTTACAAAGTCAAAATCAACTATAAATAAGATTACAATTCCGATTCTTTTCATGATACAATTGGAAACCAAATAAAGAGAATAATTTCAATACTTTTTCAAGTAGGATTAGGCCTGGTGTCAAACTCTTAAGCAAATACTAAATTTGATATCACAACCTGTAAAACTTTCAAGACTTTGTTGCCACTAAAATTGATTCTAAATGAGAATTTTTTTATTTTATACTAGTACGACAAACATAAATCATATAGGTCATATATCATTTTCTCTTTGCTTAGCTAGACCTTTTCATCATCAAGATATGAACCTTTTCCTCGACATGACACCTTAAACTCCGGTATACCAATCAAATTTAAGGGACTAATTCAATTTTATAAGCATTTTCTTAGTAAAATCTTCAATATACTTTACCCAAAGTATACTCACTAGGACTTTATTTTCCTATAAGTTTGTCATTCTAGTATCAATCTACTCCTTTAAAGCTTAAGACAAAATCATCAGCCCTCATTTAGAATTCTCAATATATATTTCACACCCTAAATGTATCAATACCATACCAAAGATCCACCACTAATTTTTTTAATTTTATTTCTTTTTTAAAAAAAATAAATAATTCTCAATTCATATATGTTATGATAACTTTAGTAACTGTATTTTTTTGAAGAAATGATGTTCATTATCTATCCATCCCTCACAAAACTTCTTGAATGTTATAACCTTGGCAAAGTCATCTTGATTCACCCCATCTACCTCCATCACCAAAATCAATTACTTCACAAAATGATTTTGTTGAAACAACCATTTATAAAACTTGAACATGCAAATCTGACCTCAATCCCTTCACAAAGCAGTGAATCCACTCTTTTAGACTGAAGCAAAGTTAAGTCGCATATATGGATAAAACAAGAATTTGGCCTCTTAAGAAAGAACATATATCTTCACCTTAATCAATATTAGGAACTCATCTCTCCCCATATTCCTCAAAATCTATGGGATATACTTACCCATGATAAAATAGAAAAATGTTGCCCAAGTATTAATTAGTGTCTTTGATAATCGACACTTAACCTGATACTACTACCATCTCTTTGAAATTGGTATGCCATAAACTCAATACAAAAATCGCACTACCATATCAATCTTATGAAACAACTCAAAACAATCAGCAATGAACGCATAAACATATTCATGATCACCTATGAAAAATGAGGATTTCAACTTTAAGAACTTAATAAAAAGATCATACTAGTCACTAGTCATTACATACCTATAGTGAATTGGGATTTCCAATTCTACTACTCTAGTATTAGCCATATGCGAAATAGAGTGAAGAAGTTCAGATACCAATTTGTATCACCTAGATACCAATTGGATTCAAGTAGTAGCACGAAAGAAAGAAAGAAATGAGTTTTTTCTAAAGTCTTATAGCCTCTTAAAGAAAAGCAAAGGCGTCCCCATACCATTCTTCAAGACTCTACTAGACTTGTCATTGTGTGATGAGATCACTGAACCTAACGCTCTGATACCAAGTTTGTCACGACCCAAAATGAGTCGTGAGTGGCACCCACACATAACTACCTAGGTGGGAGAACCAATGAATTCAACCTTAAATTATATTATACAAGAATAACGCGGAAGCTCAAAATCTAGTTAAATAGCCTTTCCCAAACCTGAAAGTCATCACAACAAGGACATCTAATCTCCAATACTAAGTCTAGGTATATTAAAGACACCAAAATAAATGAAATACATTAATTTGTGTCCACAAACTAAGGACATCATGTCATGACCGAGAAAACCCAACACGAGCTTGAATAGATAGCTCACCCTGGAACTTGATATGCGGGAGGCTGCCTAGAGCTGAGGGAAATCAGAAGTCATAGGTACATTCGCTGCATTTCATAAAAGGAAAACAAAGAAGGAAACAAGTAGGGCTCAGTACGAGGCAACATGTACTGAGTAAGTATCATCGGTCAACCCAAAATAGTAACTAATATACAAAGAATAATAGTATGAGCTCAACTATAGCACTTAACATGTCATAAACAACAAACAACATGAACAAGTGTCAACAACATTAAAGTAAGCACGTATTAAGTCAACGGTATCAAGATCACACATGAGGACTCATGCCTCCAAACCAAACCATTTTGGGAGTTGAGTTCTTTGAGATTGAGTATCTTCCATTAATTTAACATGTTTTTCCTTTAATATTATCGTGTCGGAATGTGACACTCTGATCAAAGAATACCGTGTCGGAACGTGACACTCTAATCCAAAAATACCGTGTCGGAACGTGACACTCCGATCCAGAAATACCGTGTCGGAACGTGACACTCCGATCCAATAATATCATTAATTTATCATTTAATGTCACCAATTTTCCATTCGTTAATAATATTTCATCGAGCCTTCTTTATTCAAGGCGTTACTTCGATAGAGATGGTTTAAGATTATACATTCTACGGTCTTGGGATTTCAGACCAATCACAAAACACACAACCAAGCCACACAACCACACAATCAAGTACATAGAAAACTTCACAATATCATTCAATGCATATCAATCACTATTAAGAGTTTACTATCAAATAGCATAAACCATAACCTACCTCCACCGAAGAATTGAAGTCAAACAAGCTACTTCTGCAATACTTTTCTTTTCCTCAATGCTTCCGAACCTTTCCAATCTATCACATATATACGCATAATTTGTAAGTTAACGAGTCTACAGACACCCATGTTATTACTATACGTCTATCCTAGACCCAAAAATTCACCTAGATCTATAATCAATTTCCTAAAGTTCAAACCTAAGAATAAGTCCAAATTTCTCCAATTAGTATAACTTTAATGGGATTGAAATAATTCGATACACATAATATTGAATTATCTATCTAAATTTATATATCACAATATAATTTATAGAACAAAAGAAAATAACCTCAGGTTGATATAAGTTAATTATAGACCACTAGAGTTAACCACAAAATCGTCTATGTCTGCTAAGTCGCTATATTATTTACTCTCCTCCAATCACAAAATCGTCTATGTCTGCTAAGTCGCTATATTATTTACTCTCCTCCAATCATCACATTATAATTGTATAATAATTTTTCCCTAATTCAGTTGGTGATGATTTATTGCTGAATTGGCACATCAATAAGTGGCAATCACTTTTGTTGCCATGTCAATTTGAGAACAATTTCACTTTGATACTACTTACTAGTATCAAAGTCTATCCATGCAAATTATTAATTACAATCAATTAACAGCACTACTATTTCGTCTAATCTTGCCATTAATTTCAGTAAATTGACTAATATTCACACCTTAACCATAACTCCAACAAATTTCTTCCAAGTCCAACCCATTTGATTTTAGTTACTGGCTATTAATGAAACACAATTATCCATCAAGTTATCCATATTCACACCACCCATGAGAAATTTTATACTATAATCTCTTTTCAACCAACACCAAGGTAATAATAGTATCCATAAAATAAATATTAACCATTTTACTAAGCAACAACCGTACATAAACAATATTTAATTGGGATTATCGAAACATTACCTGAAGGCACAGCCGCCACTCTTCGTTATCAAACAGGTATGTTTTCTCTCTTCCTAATTATAATAATAATACCTAATTATAATAATAATAGTAAGCCTCTTTTATTTATATTCTTTAATAAATGGATCAGTAGAAAGGATTAAACAACTTACGGACTTATTAACAACCAACAACACATAAGAAAATACTATTTAATAAATACCCACCAACTAATAAATTATTTAGAACTACCCCATCAATTTTATAATTATAGTTACGAATAGTCCACAATATTCATTTAAAATCTATCGATAGAGTCTATTATGCAATAAAAAGCTCTAGTACTCAAAACGAATAAATGAGTCGTTACAGATTGAAACTTCTACACGTTATATTTGTTTATTTATCAATACTTATTCATATTGTCCTAACATATAATAATTTAGAATACAATGTTTTCTGAAAAAAAAGAATTTGTCTAATTTTGTTCATTGTTTTTCTTATTTCTTTTTACATTTAATGTATAAATCTCATAACAATGGCTATACTTCGTTGTTTTTTGGAAAAGTTTTTCCGTCTCCAACAATAAAACTTTTGATTTTCTTTTGACCTAATTTAATTGATAAATGAATGATCTTATATATTCCATTAAATTATGCTCAATGATATTTATATATATAGAATCCCACACCCACACTAGTTTTTCGACACGTGCATTTCACGTGATTATCAATTTAGAAAATCTAAGCGAAGATTTAAAAAATAAGTTTTGCACAAAATAATATTGTAGTTTCTTTTGTGAATGTTCAATTTGGATCACCATATATATCTGTTATTCACATGAACCTATGAAGACGGTCAATGAAAAAATTTATTAGTTAATGCAATAATATATATGATTATTTCAATTTGATAAGTTTCAATCATGTAATTATTGTATCTCACTAATATAACCTTATAGATGATATTTTTTATATATTATTTTTGTCATCTAACCAGAAAACTTCCTGAAAATTTACATCACATAAGTACTATTGATAAATAATATAATTCTCTTGTCTTGGGCATCCGAAAAAACAAATCGTGACAATTCATAACAAATCTGACAATTCTCTAACTCTTGTGAAGTTGAATAATTTTGGAAAAAGATTTTCAGAAGCATATATCAATATCACAAGAGAAATTGTTAACAAAATGAAATGAATTTAGACTACAATAAAAATTAAACTAATACAAACTTCAACTGGTGTTATTACATATCATATAAAGTTTTCTTCGTCGGGAATACTTAAATACTACAAAAAAGTAAATCAATAAAATAAAAAGTACAATTTTTGTATAGTAATAATAATTTTGAAGCAAACAACCTGACAATCTAAACCACATAAGTAGCATTGATAAACAAATTCATTCTTTTTTTATGAGCATCAAAAAATAAATTCTAACAATTCTCTAAATCTTCAGAAGTTTAATAATTTCAAAAAAAGATATTGAGAAACATATATCAACATCACAAGAGAAGTTGTTAATAAAAACCAATGAATTTAGACTAATCATGTTAACTTCATATATTGGAACATAACATATTACTGTATATACTAAGAAACAAAATATATTAGATCATCATAATTAATTTCCTCGAGTACTCGAGGTTAAGGAATATACCCTCTTATGATAGAACAATTTATTTAATCAGAATAGTGGTACCTCATATTCCGCGAAACTTTGAACTCACTCAACGACAATAAATCACATGAAAATTTTAAGATCCAAGAAGAAGAAGAATAAAAGATTAAAATAATTATGGTTGAAAAAATGAGAGGAAACCTCTTTATTTATAGTCAACAAGTGGTAGTTGTCACCCCGAGCCTACACCCTGGGAGGGACTGGAACTCGGAGACAATTGCTGGCCCCCAAGCGAACCCTTGGTCTGACTTACTTAACTTAGCGGAAGACTAAACTCAACTTACTCAAGAAATAAAGCATGTTTAAAACAAATACTTCATATAATATTTTGTCCAAATGGCACTTAAGTCTCAACAATTAAAATAAACGCCAAACTGAACTACTAACTGTCTACGAAGCCTCTAAACTGACTGAGGTGGATGTTTAGACAGACCCCACAACATCCTAAAACTAAACTACTAAAGCAAATGAAATGGATATCCTCTGGAATGCAAGGAGACTCACCATTTAATATGGAGCTCAATTTGGATCAACGAAGCGCTGCGTGCTGATTCTGGTTACCTGCGTCTGCATAATAAAATAATGCAGGCCAACTGACATCAGTACATTGAATGTACGAGTATACGAGTTGGAGTGCTAAACACAACTATAAAGCTTGAAATGGAATAAGGATGAACTTACCTTAGCTCTACTCAACTCATAGATAACAACTCAATATATGGCAATAAGAATATATGCAATATAAATATAAAACTGATAAAAAAAGTGTAAACTTCAGTTCATTAAAGATGCAACAATAATAAACTCAACTTTACTTATATATGAAAGTAATATAGTTCTGTGAGAGTTTCTCTAATCGAAAACCATCACTATGAGCCTAAGTGATGATACAACGTCTCGTCCATGCTGCCAGAACTATCCTATACTTTGCCGTCACAGAGGACATCCTCAACCTAGTGGATCCACTGGCTAAACATACGTGATCACCCAAAAAGTATGACACGTTAATAACTATGATATCTACATGATTTACATGGGGACTTGAGTGATCTAAATTCTCATTGCCACATTAGTGCTCAATACTACTCCCAACACATACATTAGCTCATACTTTTAATAAAACTTCCTTCCTTTGGGTTGAGAATTTACTGAACGCTTAAGCTTTAAAAGCTTCCTTTGGAATCAATATTCCCCTCTTTATTTCAAAACTCTTTTGGAACTTCTTAGTTTCCTTTTAACTTAAATGTGAAACATTTATCAACCTTTAGGGAGTACTTAGTCCCCCTTATAACTTTACAGAAATGAACTCAACTCTTTCTCTTTACTTAACTTGAACTTTAACTCTTAGAGAATACTTAGTTCCCTTATAGCTTTTGAGAATTTAACTCAACTCTTTTCTCTGCTCGACTTGTAACTTGAGACTTAAATCAAAGTTAAAATGATTGTTTAAGACTCGTTGAAAACTTTAAGAACTCACTTTGACTTGCTTCTTAACTTTTAATTGACTCTTAACTTCTTTGACTTTGATCTTAGCTTCCCTTGAATTGGATTATGGATTCAACGATCATGATCTCATGTTTATAGATGATTTCATGATGTTTTAATCTAGAGTGTTGGAAACAACTAGGAATGAAAGGTACATCACTTAGGAACTAGTATGAAAAGATAGGGAAAGAACGGGGTCTCCAGGGGGTCTTGCGTTCTTCGACGATTCTTGGTCTTTCTCTTCTTTTCTCTTTTTCTCCGAAGCGCTAAGCGTTCTTAAATTTTTAAAACTGATTTGGGACTTGGTCTTTAACCCTAAATAACCCTTAAAACGAATTAGATAATAGTAGGGTGAAAAGACAACGTTGCCCTTACCAAAATCCGTATTGGACTTTCCTTAGTCCAACAACCCAACTTTCAAAAGACATTTCTCCCTCATACAACATCGGATTTCTGCAAACACGGTGGCGTTGGAAGGACCTTCCCAAGGAATATTCAACCATGTAAAGAACACATCCAAAATCCTCTTGAGATAGAAGTTATGGTCATTTGAAAATGACCAAAACTCAATTTTTGAAAGTTGGAAATTTTCCAGATTTTCTTACTTATTTCCAAAAATGATTATTCTTGGTTTCTTAGTTTATTCTTAGTTAATTCAAGTTATGGGTTGTTACAGTATCACCCCCTTGGGAACATTCGTCCTCGAATGAGAATTCTTTCTCTAAGCTAAGGGTAGTAACATCATTTCAGCAGTCAACAACAAAAGCAAGTAATAACATTCATTATACATAGCCTTATAAAGTGCTAAAAAGAGAATTTAGTACCTTGATCTGAATTCTCTAGTGATTCGAAGAGACGTGGATATCTCTTTTTCATATCCTCTTCAGCTTCCCAAATAGCTTCTTCAACAAATTGGTTCCTCCAAAGGACCTTGACTGAAGCAACTTCCTTTGTCCTCAACTAGACGAACCAAAATCTGAACCGTAATTTCTTCATAGGATAGGTTATCCTTAATCCCAGCATTCTCTGTTTGTACTATCAATGAAGGAACACCCAAGCACTTCTTCAACATGGAAATATGGAATACCGGATGAACCACTGCTAACTCTTGGGGTTGCTCCAACTCATAAGCCACATTGCCCACTCTTTTGGAGATTCTATAAGGTCCAATATATAGGGGACTAAGTTTCCCCTTCTTACCAAACCGCATAACTCATTTCATGGGTGAGACCTTAAGATACATACAATAATCTACCTCAAACTCTAGTGGCGCCATATCTTCAAAGCAAACACTACTGCAGCTAGTTCTAAGTCATGAGTTGGATAATTCTTCTCATGAATCTTCATTTGTCTGGAATCATAAGCTATAACCTTTCCATTATGCATCAACACACAACCCAAGCCAACTCTTGACGCATCACAATAAACTACAAAGACTTGAGTACCCTCGGTAAGTTTAGAACCGGAGTAGTAGTGAGTCTCTTTTTCAACTCCTGAAAGCTTTTCTCACAAGCTTCAGACCATTGACACTTGATCGACTTCTGAATTATCTTGGTCAAAGGAGAAGAAATAGATGAGAATCCTTCAACAAATCTCCTATAATAGCCAGCCAAGCCCAAGAAACTCCTTATAACTGTTGGAGATGTGGGTCTACGCCAACTCTAAACAGCTTCAATATTTTGTGAATCAACTCTAATCCCTTCACCAAAAATAATGTGGCCTAAGAATCCCATAGACTCAAGACAAAACTATCACTTGGATACATTGGCATACAACTTCTTATCTCTCAAAGTCTGAAGAACAACCCTAAGGTGACTAGCGTGATCTTCTTCATTCCTTGAATAAATCAATATGTCATCAATGAAGACGATGAAAAACAAATCTAAATAAGATTAGAAGACTCTATCATTAGATCCATGAACGTTGTAGGTGCATTTGTCAAACCAAAGGACATAACTAAAAATTCATAATGCCCATACCTTATTCTAAAGGTTGTCTTTGGGATATCACATTCCCTTAGTTTTAACTGATGATAGCCTGACCTGAGGTCAATCTTTAAAAAAACAAGAAGCACCCTGAAGTTGATCGAAAAGATCATCTATCCTTGGAAGAGGATATTTATTCTTGGTGGTCACCTTATTCAACTGACTATAGTCTATACACATCCTAAAGGACCCGTCTTTCTTCCTTACAAACAAGACCGGAGCTCCCCAAGGTGAGATACTTGGTCGATTGAAGCCTTTATCTAGCAGATCTTTCAATTGCTCTTTTAGATCTTTTAACTCTGTTGGTGCCATTTTGTATGGCAGAATAGGGATAGGAAGAGTATCTGGGATGATGTCTATGCCGAAGTCTATCTCTGTTTTGGGAGGAACTCCGGGTGGATCATCATGAAAGACTTCTAGAAACTCACTGACTATAGGAACTGACCGAAGGAAAGGTACCTCAACACTTGATTCATTAACTTGGACTAAGTGATAGATACAACCCCTTGAGACTAACTTCCTCGCCTTAAGGTACGAAATGAAATGACCTTAGGCACTGCTGAATTACAAGCCCACTCTATGACTGGCTCATTTGGAATTTGAAACTCGACAACTCGAGTTCTGCTGTCTATTAATGCATAACAGGCATGGAGTCAGTCCATACTTAGAATGACATCAAAATCTACCATGTTTAACTTTACTAGATCGGCCATGGTACTCTTATGATTGATGGAAACAAGACAATCACGATAGACTCTTTCCGCTAGAAAAGACTCCCCAACAGGTTCCGAAACACATATGGGTTTACAGAGTTTTTTAGGAAAAATCTCAAACTGATTTGCAACATAAGGGGTTACAAAATATAATCTTTCTCCTGGGTCTAACAAAGCATAAACATTAAAATTAAAGACTTTGATCATACCCGTGAAAACTTCTGGAGTGTTCTCTTGTTCTTGGCGGCTAGTGGTTACATAGAGGCGGTTTGCCCCTCTGCCTATACCATAAGTGACTCCTCTAGGTGCATCCATGTCTGGTGGAGCAACTGATGAAAATTGGGCTCTATTACCCGAATTTCCACCACCTCTCTAATTCTTGGGGCACTCTCTCATGAAGTGACCGTCTAGACCACACTTGTAACAACCTATCTGGCCATCACGACAATTTCTTGAGTGGTGTCTACCACACTTAGTACATGCAGGAGCCCTACTTTCTCTTTGCGCCACACTACCTTGAGATTGATCCGGTCTAGTCTTGAAGTGCAGCAAATTCTGGCCACTATACTCACCTCTGTTTCTGGTGCATGTGCACTATAAGATGATGGTGCGTACCCCTTTGATTCCTGGAATTGTGGTCGACTTAAACCACTTTTTTGTTGGCCAGATTTATTCCCGGTCTTTGCTTTCTTATTTCGGTACTCTTCTCTGTCCCTTAGATTCTCCTCTTCAACTTGTTGAACATATATCATTAGCCTAGATATGTCCATGTCACCTATCAACATGACAGCCCTACCTTTCTTACTTGAAGCACGACCCAACCCGACAACAAATAAACTCATTCTGCTCCTCATGTACTTCACAATCTCCGGATCATAGTGACATAGTTGGGTGAACTTCAACCCATACTCATGAACACTCATGGAGTCTTGTTTCAAAGTAAGGAACTCCCGTACCCTTGCTTCCTTCAGTTCGTGAGGAAAGAACCTCCCTAAGAAGGCTTTATCGAAACAAGCCCAACTTGGATGTGGTGCACCCTAAGCTCTACTATCCTTCCATTGATCAAACCAGGTTCTATCCACACCCTTCAGTTGATATGCAACCAGTTCGACCCTCTCAGCATTCACCACACGCATCACCTAAAATACCTTCTTCAACTCTTCCACAAAGTTTTCCGGATCCTCATTAGTGCTTGATCCGGTTAAACTAGGAGGGTTCATTCTTAGAAACTCAAGAACCCTCAAGGTATCAGCCCCTTCTTGTTGAGCTCCTCTCTATTGCCCGACTTTGTTGGTTACAACTTCACTTAAAATCTGGATAACGTCCTTGACTTTGGCATTTGTAATCTCTCCTTGGGGTTGCACATCCGGTGCATTAGGAATCTCTTGTTCACCAACATTACTTCGGGTTGTTCAACCTCTTACTGCTCTTCGTAGAGGGATGATGATCTAAAATATGTTATCATGAATTATAGAGAGACTTTTAGAGATAAACTATTCACATGAAAAGAAGATGAAAGAAGTGGAACATTCCTAAATATTGTAGCCTCCTAATCATAGATGTGGCGCGCTTCACACCGATGACTAAGACTCTACATACACGACTTCATAGACTCCCTAGGACTCTTGAACTCTGGGCTCTAATACCAAGTTTATCACGGCACTAGCCTACACCCTGGGCGGGACTGGCAATCGAAGACAATTGTTGGCCCCCAAGATAACCCTTGGCCTAGCTTACTTAACTCAGTGGAAGACTAAACTCAAATTACTTGAGAAATAAAGCATGTTTAAAACAAATATTTCTATGATATTCTCTCCAAAATGGCACTGAAGTCTCAACAAGTAAATTAAATGCCAAACTCAACTACTAACTTTCTACGAAGCCTATAAACTGACTGAGATGGATGTTGGGACAGACCTCAAAGCATCCTAAAAGTAAACTACTAAAGAAAATGAAATGGATGTCCTCCAGAATGCAAGAAGGCTCACCACTTACTCTGCATATAAATCCGGATCAACGAAGCACTATGTGTTGATCATGGTTACCTACGTCTACATCATAAAACGATGGAGGCCAACTGGAATCTATACATTGAATGTATGAGTTTGCGAGTTGGAGTACTAAACACAACTATAAATCTTGAAATGGAGAAAGGATGAACTTAACTTGGCTCTTCTTAACTAATAGATAACAACTCAATATATGGCAACATAAATATAAACCTGATAAAAACAGTGTCAACTCTCAGTTCATTAAAGATAAAAAAAAGAATAAACTCAACTTTACTTATATATGAAAGTAATATAGTTCTGTGGGAGTTTTTCTAATAGGCAACCATCACTATGAGCCTAAGTATTGATACATCGTCTCGTCCATGCTTCCAGAATTGTCCTATACTTTGCCATCACAGAGGACATCCTCAACCTAGTGGATCCACTCGCTAAACTTACGTGATCATCTAAAATATATGACACGTTAATACCCATGATGGCTACATGGTTTACATGGGGATGTGAATTATGTGAACTCTCATTCCCACATCGGTGCTCAATACTACTACCAAACATACTTTATCTCGTACTTTTAATAAAACTTCCTTCCTTTGGGTTGAGATGATTTACTGAATCCTTTATCTTTAAAAGCTTCCTTTGGAATCAGTGTTCCCCTCTTTAGTTCAAAACTCTTTTTGAACTTCTTAGTTTCCTTTTAACTTAAATGTGAAACATTTATCAACCTTTAGGGAGTACTTAGTCCCCCTTATAACTTTAGAGAAATGAACTCAACTCTTGGTCTTTACTTAACTTGAAACTTTAACTCTTAGAGAATACTTAGTTCCCTTACAACTTTTGAGAATTTAACTCAACTCTTTTCTCTTTGCTCGACTTGTAACTTGAGACTTAAATCAAAGTTAAATTGATTGTTTAAGACTCTTTGAAAACTTTAAGAACTCACTTTGACTAGCTTATTAAGATTAAAATTGACTCTATACTTCTTTGACTTTGATCTTATCTTCCCTTGAATTGGATTATGGATTCAAGGATCACGATCTCATATTTATGCATGATTTCATTATGTTTAGATGTACTCTAGAGTGTTGGAAACAATTAGAAATGAAAGGTACATCACTTAGGAACTAGTACGAAAAGATAGGGAAAGAACGGGGTCTTGGCGCTTTGAGAGGCACGGGGTGCCATGTCCTGTCGGATAGACCCTGGTGTAGGGCTCTCTGGCTGGCGCACCGTGCCAGAGCCTGCCAGACAGAGCCTTCCCTGAGGAGCTCTGGCAGGCGCGGTTCCCCTAGGATTGTCTAACGAGACCTCTGACATTTCTTCTCCATTTTTATCTCTAAACCTCATGTACTCCCATGAATACCACCCCAAACACTTAGGATCCCTACATAGCTCATTACTCAATAGTGTAGACCCGAAAACAATCCGGAAACATGAAACAAAACTACTAGGGATCAACTACAATTCAACCAACAAGAACATCGCAACTTTTCATCAAGAACTTCAAAATTTTTATTCAAAAAAACTCTAATTTGCCGTATTGAATCAATTTGGAGTGTGGGTGAAAGGACCCAACACCGAATGATCTAACATACCTTGATAGAGAGAGCTCCCTACGAAATTCACGCAACGATCTTGGCGTTCTTCGACGATTCTTGGTCTTCCTCTTCTTTTCTCTTTTTCTCCCAAGCCCTAAGCATTTTTAAATTTGTAAAATTGATTTGTGACTTGGTCTTTACCCCTAAATAACCCTTTAAAAAAATTAGGCAATACTAGGATGAAAAGAAAACGTTGCCCTTACTAAAATCCGAATTGGACTTTCCTCAGTCCAACAGCCCAACTTCTGAAAGGCATTTCTCCCTCATACAACATCGGATTCTTGCTTGGCGGAGTTGGAAATATCTTCCCAAGGGCTTTCCAACCATATAAAGAACTCATCCAAAAACTTCCTGAGCTGCAATTTATGGCCGTTTTAAAATGTCCAAAACTCACTTTTTGAAAATTGGAAATTTTCCAGATTTCCTCACTTATATCCAAAAATGATTATTCTTGATTTCTTAGTTTATTCTTAGTTAATTCAAGTTACGAGATGTTACAGTAGTATGTGCTAGTGTTTTTTTTTGTCTTATTTGAAAACTCATGACCTTCCCAAGGATTCATAAACCTTTTGAAAAGTCACAACTTATTCAAAAAGTCACAACTATTTGAAAAAGTTACAACTCATCTAAAAAGGCACAACCCTTTTAAAAACTCATAACCCTTTGGAAAAATTTTAGGTGAATTTTTTAATAAAATTCAATCAAAGTGATACTTTTGATATCTTGACGATATTGTAACATATCACAATTTGAAATAACTAGGAAGAAGCTTAGAAGTGGAAATTGTCAATTTTGGAAATAATGAAAATCTAGAAAATTGTTTAAGGAAAAGTTGAGGTTTGGTCAACTTCAAAAGGCCATAACTTCTAGATAAGGATGAGGTAGGTGTACTTCCAGATCTGGTTGGAAAGCTCTTGGAATAATCTTTCCAATGCCACTAAGTTTTTGCGACTCCGAGTTCGTATGAGTAAGTTATGCCATTTGGAAGTTGGATTATTAGAATAAAGAAAGTCCAAACTGGATATTTAAGGGGTAATTTGGTCCTTACCGAATTTATTAAATCCATTTTAATAAAATAATTGGGGTCAAATCTGTGTTTGTTTAGTTTACACCTTTCAAAAATAGAGTTAGGGCTTTTGGAGAACAAACGGAAGAGAAAGGAGAAAAGAAAAAGCAAGATTCGCCAAGAATGATAGATTTTGGTTGCGGACTCGCCAAGGAATTTATACTACAAGATATGTGAGCCTTCCAAAATATTGGGTTTGTTCACCATGTGCCAATCATGTTTGATTCAGCGTTAATTCATTCTAAGAAAATTGGAATTTGAATGTTCTTCATAATTGTTCTTGAATTTGTTTTCGTTCTTGAACATGAATTGAGATTTAGGAATTTCTTGATGCTAAAGTGTTGTCTCTTGAGTTCTCTAAGTTATATATTTGTGTATATGAATTGGGTACATGAATCTAAAGTGAATATGAGAAAAAGAATCGTGTTAAATCAATTTAAAATTAGAAAACAAGGTCAAAAGTTTGTCAGATTTCACCAGAAGGGACAAGTGGCACGACGCGCCCCTCTAGAGACACGCAGCCTAGGACGGCACACCTATGTACGCCTAAAAGGAGCCTCAGTCAAATGGGGCTAGTGTGGCGCACCTGGAATGCATCCAAATCGTCGTTTTCACCAACTTTTTGACATTTAGTCCATTTAAGCTCTTCAAAAGTGTTCTAACACTTCCCATTGATTCTGAATACTTCAAACGATTTCTAAACACTTAAAAATCATTCAGAAACAGGAATCATAATCTTAAATCTGTAATCCAATTCAAGGAAAGTCAAGATCAAAGTGAAAGAAGTCAAGAGTCAAGTAAGGGGAGTTCATTTCAAGTTTTCATAAGTCTTTTACAAATGTTTCAACTTTGTTTTAAGACTTAATTTTTGAAGTTGGGTAAAGTGTAATAGCAAAGTTCATTTTCATTAAGATGATATGTGAGAACTAAGTATTCTCAAGAGTAAATGTTTTCACATTTAAGATGAGATGAAACTGAGAATTCCAAATGTTTTTTTAACACAAAAAGGGAACATTTGATTCCAAGAGATCTTTTAAGTTATGTTTGAGTAATTATCTCAAACCAGAGAAGAAGTCTTTTCCAAAAAACATATGAGTTGAGTATATTTGGGAGTAGTATTGAGCACCGATATGGGGAACACGAGTTCATATTAACTCAAGCCACCATGTATTCATCATGGACTGAAAAGGGTCATACTTTTCAGATGATTTCTTAGTGCTTTTAAGCATAGACTAGTGGGTTCACTTAGTAGTTTAGGTTCTATACCAATGACAACGTATAAGAGGGTCCTTCTCAACGTGAGGTAAAATTTTGTACTATTATTTATGCCCATAGTAATGGTTATCGATTAGAGAATCTCCCAAAGAAGTTATATTGCATTTTATAAGTAAAGTTAAGTTTGCTATTGGTTTACCTTTAACGTACTAAAATTGTTTTCAGATGTCTTATAAGATTTTTATATATATCGCATGTGTTTTATTGCTTTATATTGAGTTGAGTTATTCATGAGTTGAGAGGAGTCAAGGTTAGTATTTCTTCCATAGTCTCTTTCAAGCCTATGTATGTTAACATTCCAACTAACATACTCGTACATTAAATGTATTGATGCCAAATGGCCTGCATCGTATTATGATACAGACTCAGATAACAAGAATCAACATCCATTGCTCCGTTCAACTTGAGTATTCAGAGTCTGTTGGTGTGCCTCCTCGCATTTCAGAGGACTCTTTTATTTGCTTTCTAGTATTGTTAATTAGGATGTTGTGGGGTTTGTCCCAACATCCATCTCAGTTGTTGTAAAGGATTCATAGACAGTTAGTAGTTCAATAGTCTTTACATTATCATTCTTATGTTAAAGACTTGGGTTGCCTTTCTTGTGCAAGTTGAATATTTGATTCTTTTAACATTCTATGTTATATTATTTAGTTATTTGAGTAAGTTCATTTGATCGTTGTAAAAATGATAGAGTGTTCCGCTGGGTTAAATTAGCTAGGCCAAGGGTCCCTCGAGGCCAACAATGGTTTTCGAGTGCCAGCCATGCCCATGGGGTAGGCTCGAGGCGTGACAAACTTGGTAGAAGAGCACAAAGTTCAAAATTCAAAGGGAGTCTATGAAGTGGTATCTCTAGAGTTCTAGTTATTGCTGTCAAGAGCACCACATCTATATTTAGTAGGCTGCAACATTTAGGGAATTATCTCACTCCATTCACATTCTTTTTGTGCGTTAGAATTTAATCTCTAATAACTTTCTTCTAAGTCCTGCTTCAGCGTTTTTTAGATAAGCATGCCTCCATGAAGAGCTGCCAGAGGTTCTCTAGCTAGGAAGAATGTTGAATCTCAGGATCAAGGGGTACCTAATGAACCTGAAGTGCAACCCCACGGAGAAGTTAGAAATGCAGAGTTTAGAGAGGCGATAAGGATTCTTAGTCAAGATGTGACTAATTAATTTGGGAAACAAAGAGGAGCTAGGCAGGAAGTGGTTGATACTTCAAGGATCTGAGAGTTCTTAAGGATGAATCCTCAAAGATTCACTTGATCTATCACTATCGAGGATCCGGAGAACTTCATTGAACAGATGAAGTATGTATTCAATGTGATGTATGTTGCTGATATTGAAAGAGTTGAGCTAGCTTCATATCAACTGAAGATTGTTTCTAGGACATGGTTTGATCAGTGGAAAGAGGGTAGACATGACGATGCACCATCTACGAGTTGGGCCTGTTTTGAAAAAGCTTTCTTGAGGTGTTTCTTTGCCCAAAAATTGAAAGAGGCCAAGGTATGTGAGTTCCTCACACTTAAGCAGGATTGTCTAATTGTGCATGAGTATGGGTTGAACTTCACCCAATTATCTCATTATGCTTCGAAAATTGTTAAGGACATAAGGAGTAGGATGAGCTTGTCTGTCGTTGGGGTAGGCCGTGTATCAAGCAAAGAGGGCAGAGCAGCGATGCTCACAGGTGAAATTGATATATCAAGGTTTATGGTTTATATGCTGCAGGTTGAGGAATAAAAGTTGAGGGACCGGAAAGACTTCAAAAGTAAGAAATCTAAGACATGGAATGAATCTGGGCAGCATAAGGGTACTGTGAATCGTACGTCCTTTCAGAAGCAAAAGGGACCTGCACAATAATCTACTAGTGCACCAACACCCATAAACAAAGGTGAGTATAGTGTCCAGAATTCATAGAACTTCAAATCTAGACCAACACAATCTCAAGGTACTGTGGCACAAGAAGGTAGTTGTTCAATCGACAGTCCGTAGGTGGTAACAGTCGATTGCAGTTCATACTGACGGATAAACTCAGGTAAATCTAATCAACTTTGGAACTACGGAAGGGATCGATGGTCTTTCAATTGATCGATGGACTGTACTGGTAGACCGTTGATTTGATCAGAGATAGTTCCAGTACCTGAAGTTGGAGAAATTCTAAGGATGGAGCGACAGAGGGCATCGACGGACCGTAGGTGCATTGACGGACCGTGTTGTTGGTCCATCGATTGATTCAGAGAAGGTGCCTCCTGAAGGAGAAAAATAATCTAAGTCTGGAATGATGGAGGCATTCGATGGTCCGTCAGTAGGAGTCGTCGATCAGTGTTGCATTGTTGGACAAACTTTCCTTATTTCAATTCCTATTAATTTAGGACAATATTTTCTATAAATAGGGCATTAAAACCTAGTTTTTTGGGTTAGACACTCTTAGTGTTGTTCTAGTTTCGTTTGAAGATTAATTTTTTGCAAACTTTGGCAATAATTCAATTTCCGGATTTGGTTTCAAGTATTATCTTGCTATTTCAAGTTTATTTGCTGGGTTTTCCTCTAATTGTTAAAGTAAGTTCATGATTTATTTCCTAACAACAATGAATTGTGTTCTTGCTTGCATGGATAAATAAATCCACAACTAGGGTTGTGGGAACCATGGGTGATTAGCAAAGTAGACCTAGCTAAATAGCAATTCTCAAATAGGTTATTGCATGTATTGATAATTCTTTCGTTTAGAAGTCTTTTTAACGGTGGCCAACTTTAGAACTCGCCTTGTTACTACTTTCTGAACCAAAGAGGTAGTTAATAAGAAAAGAATTATCAACATAGATTTAGTGGGATACTATCTTATAGGCTAGTGTCGATTGGTGTGAAGTAATAACTAAGTCATACATCGATTATGATGCTTAACGTGAAGTAAAGGTAAGGGTTAGTAGCTTATACACACGTAGCCGGACCAAGGTACGGGGTGAAATTCTCTAAATCTCAGACCAAGGATTTAGAGATACCTAACTTATCACTTTGCATGCAAAACACTAGGGAAAAATTGTTATTGCTAGGGATATGGAGTTACGAACCTATGGGGAACACTTACACCCTAGTATATCTAACAACTTGATAAAAACTCAATATTTACTTTTGCTTACTTGTTTACATGGAAGTATTAAAGAAAATTGTTTCACCAAACCCCCCCCCCCCTTTAATTACTTGTCTTCGGAAAGAACTTGACTAAATAGACGTAATTGTACATTGAAGTTAAGTCTAAACTATTTTCCTCGTGGGATCGACCCCAACCTACTAGTTGGGTTCTTTACTTGATACGACCGCTGATAATTCTTTAGGGAGGTGTAATTTGAGCGTATCAAATTTTGGCGCCGCTGCCGGGGAATCTGGCTTTTAGATTAACTTTAATAACATTATTGAAGTTTAGTCAACGAATTCCATATTTTACTTTTTTTGTTTTTTTGTTTTTTTCAGGTCTAGCTCTAGTGTATGCCAAGTACACGAAGCTGAGGAGAACCACTCATTCCATTTGATCCTGAACTCAATCGTACTTTGAGGTGAACGGATTATCAACTGATCCCAGCTAACTAAGGTGATGGGTAAATCCATCAGCCTCCATTACCGGTTGGGCACACAACCAAGAAGTTATTGACAATCAAGTTGATGATGCTTTGAGGATGCAGTCCCCAGCTCCACGACCTCAAGAGTTCAATAGGGGCAATGTGAACATCACTGATTCTGATGGTCCTCTTGTCCTACCTGTTCTACCTCATGGGCACACGTTCGTGGTGACAAGTAGTTTGATGTAGATGCTCACCGCAAGGGGTTTGTTTGTAGGACTACCATCAGAGGATCCCCATGCTCACATAGCAAAACTGAGGTCTGTGTGCAAGAGTTGTGTGGGTAGGCCAGACTTGGATATGAATGTCATCGGGCTGCAAGTGTTTCCTCTATCATTGACTGGAGATGCTGCGATATGGTTTACTCAGTTACCCTACAATTCCATTTATACTTGGGATCAGTTGAAAAATGTGTTCTTAGCATGGTATTACCCAGTGTCCAAGAAGCTCAACCACAAAGATAAAGTGAACAACTTTGTTGCACTACCTGGGGAGTCGGTAAGTAGCTCTTGGGACAGATTTACTGCGTTTGTAAGACGCGCCCCAAACCACCGCATTGATGATGAATCGTTGAAAGAGTACTTCTATAGGGGACAAGATGATAACAATAAAACAGAGCTCAATAGTATTGCAGGGGGTTATTATGGAGAGTGCACATATGCAAAGATCGCAGAGAAGTTGGAGAATATATCTCGCAACAACTAGGCCTAGAGTACTAGAAAGTTAGACACTGGAGAAATACCTTTGAATTGCAAGCTACAAACAACCCAGCGGCATATGAGATTCGTGAGGAGATGGCGCAAGTGAGAATTGAGTTAGGGATTGTCTTGAAACATATCACTGGAGGAGAAGAGAAGGTAAATGCGGTGAACTACTTGACTAAACCACCACCGCCTGTAGATGAGTTTTATTATGAAGAGGATGCTTACGCAGTAAATGATCAGACGGGGGCTTTCTGACCAAACACCCAAGGCTCCAATTAGGATAATTGGCGTCAAGGTCAAGGAAATCAAGGTCGGACGTATGGTAACTACAATCGAGAGGGTCAATATGTTCGAGAGAGAAATTATAACCACAACAACAACTTCAACCAGGGTAACTATGGTAATAAGAATGATCAAAGTGGGCCCTATGTTCCACCTCAGAATCGGGAAGTTGCTCCTAGGCACAGTGGAGGTAGTATGGGGCGAGTTGAGGATATGTTATAGAAGATATTGAGGAGGTTTGATACTAGTGATGAGTCCAAGGAATTGAGAAGTGACTTAGCTAACATTGGGAGAAAGGTACACGCGGTCTCAATTAAGCATCTTGAGTTACAAATGGCCCAATTATCTACTACTATGAACCCACGCCAACCTGGCACTCTTCCTAGCAACACCATCCAAAATCCTAAAAATGATTGGAATTGCATGGTAGTCACTACTCGAGGACGTAAGAAAACCATTGATCCACCTATGTCGTCTGTGGTAGAAGATAAGAGATGAAAAGACGAAGATGTAGTGGAAGCTAGTGGTGAATTGGTGGACAACACGGCAAAAGAAGCATAGGTATCTCAGAAAGTGGTCCCCATTCCTATACCTCCACCACCATTCCCTCAAAGATTAGTAAAGAAGACTGAGGATGTTAAATACCGGCAATTTATCATAATGTAAAAACAAATTTTCATCAATGTCCTTTTGGTAGAAGCTTTCAAAGAAATGCCCGGTTATGCCAAGTTCATGAAGGATATGGTGACAAAGAAGAGATCGGTGAGTTTTGGAGTTGATGACAGAATGCAGCATTGTAGTGTTATTGCTACACGGTCTCTTGTGCAGAAAAAGAAAGATCCTGGCACTTTAATCATTCCATGTACCATCGGGTTGCTACACTTTTCTAAAGCACTATGTGATCTTGGTGCAAGCATAAACCTCATGCCTCTTTCCATTTATAAGAATTTAGGCTTGGGTGACCCAAAACCTACTTTGATACGATTACTGATGGCAGAGCGAACAGTGAAGAGGCCCATTGGGATACTCCATGATGTGCTCGTGAAAGTGGAGTCATATATATTTCCGGCCGATTTTGTGATTCTTGACTGTGAGGTTGATTTTGAGGTTCCCATTATTCTAAGGAGATCATTCCTTGCCATCGGGCGTGCATTGGTTGATATGGAAAAAGGGCAAATGAAGTTTAGGTTGTATAATGAAGAAGAAACTTTCAACATATGTAGGTCCATGAAGCAGAGTGGTGAGCTCAAAACGGTATCTGCTATATACTACAAGGATGAGAGTATATCTAAGGTACAAATTGAAGAATGACTAGGTGTCGAGGCACTAGCGGCAGTGATCATGAATTTTGAGAGTGATGGTATTGAAGATTATGGGTCTTTGGTGGCAGCACTCAAACAAAATGGATATCGGTCAAAACCAAAGAAATTGGAGTTAGATATGAAGCATCGTGAGTCTCCACCCGCGAGACCATATATTGAGGAGGCTTCAAAACTAGAGCTTAAGTCTCTACCACCTCATATAAGGTATGTGTTCTTGGGTAGAGATGACACTTTGACGATAATAATTGCAGCGGATTTGAATGTGCAACAAGTAGAGTGTTTAGTGGAGGTTTTGAAGAGGTTAAAACAAGTCATTGGTTGGACTATTGCGGACATTATTGGGGTTTCGTCCGGTATTTATTCACACAAAATACAACTCATGCCCTATCACAAACCAAGTATTGAACACAAAAGAAGGTTGAATCCAGCTATACAAGAGGTAGTGAAAAAGAAGATCATTGCGTGGTTGGATGCCGGAGTAATTTATCTAGTTGGGTGTGCCCTTTTAAGTGCGTGCCTATAAAGGGTAGGTTGACAGTGGAACCTAATGAGAGGAACGAGCTTGTTCCAATGAGCCCAGTGACCGGATGGAGAGTTTGTATGGATTACCAAAAGTTGAATGCATGGACTGAGAAGGACCATTTCCCTATGACCTTTATGGATCAGATGTTAGACAAACTCGCAGGAAAATGGTGGCATTGTTTTCTTGATGCCTATTAGGGTTACAATCAAATCTATATTGCCCCTGTGGATCAGGAGAAGACCACTTTTACTTGCCCTTAAGGGATGTTTGCATTTAAAAGGATGTCATTTGGGTTATGTAATGCACCGGCCACCTTCCTGCGATGTATGATGTCGATATTCTTTGATATGGTGGAGGACACTATTGAGGTGTTCATGGATGACTTTTCGGTGGCTGGCGACTCCTTTGATAGGTGTTTGAGTCATTAGGCTGAGGTACTCAAAAAATGTGAAGATTGCAATCTTGTGCGTAATTGGGAGAAATGTCACTTTCTGGTGAAAGAAGGTATAGTATTGGGATATCGCATCTCGAAAAAGGGGATAGAGGTTGATCGATCTAAAGACGAAGTTATAGAGAGGCTTCTTCCACCCATCTCTATAAAAGGTGTAAGAAGTTTTCTTGGACATGCGGGCTTTTACCATAGGTTTATTAAGGATTTTTTAAAAATTGCACATCCTTTGTGCAAAATACTCGAGAAGGAATGTAAGGCCTATTTCGATGAACACTGTCTGAAAGCATTTGGAGAGTTGAAGGAGAAGTTGGTGTCGCGCCCATTATTATTGCCTCAAAATGGAGTGAGCCATTTGAAGTTATGTGCGATGCTAGTGGGGTTGCTCTTGGTGTGGTATTCGGACAAATAAGGGTAAAATCTTTCACCCCATTTACTATACAAGTAAGGCCCTAAATGAAGTTCAAAAGAACTACATGGTAACCGAACAAGAGCTTCTTGCGGCGATTTTTTCTTTTGAAAAATTTCGCTCCTATTTGCTTGGCACAAGGGTTATAGTGCATACATACCACTCCGCTTTGAGTTACTTGATGGCGAAGAAGGATGCAAAGCAAATGTTGATTAGATGGGTGCTATTACTGCAAGAGTTTGATTTTGAGGTAAAAGATAGAAAGGGGACTCAGAATCAAGTTGTTGATCACTTATCTAGGTTAGAGGATGAAGCTATGCGCGAATTGGGTGAAAAGGCTGAAATTGGTGATGTATTCCCTGATGAACATGTATTGGCCGCTTCTGAAGATTTGATTCCATGGTTCGCAGATTTTGCGAATTATCAGTCAATTATATAGTTCCATCGGACTTGTCTTTCCATCAGAGGAAGAAGTTCATGTATGATGTGAAAAAGTTCTTTTGGGATGAGCCTTACTTATACCGGAGTTGTGCTGATGGGATTATTCGTTGTTGTGTACCGGAAGTTGAAATGTTGAGTGTTTTGGAGGCATGTCACTCTTTGCCAGTGGGTGGACACCATAGTGGTATCCGGATTGCGCATAAGATTTTGCAGTGTGGGTAATATTGTCCAACCAGTCATCAATATTCTCACGAGTTCGCCAAATCATGTGATTGGTGCCAACGAGATGGAGGAATTTCGAAGAGACAAAAGCTCCCTTTAAATCATATTCTGGTGATTGAGTTATTTGATGTATGGGGCATTGATATTATGGTCCTGTTTGTGAGTTCTCATGGGATGATGTATATACTTGTGGCGGTTGACTATGTGTCAAAATGGGTGGAAGCTATAGATCTTCCTAACAATGAAGGAAAGAGTGTCACCACATTCTTGAAAAAGAATATCTTCTCCAGATTTGGCACACCTAGGGCCATTATTAGTGATGGTGGATCTCACTTTTGTAATAAGTTTTTCAAAGGGATATTGGAGAAATATGGGGTTCGCCATAATTTGGCTACTCCTTATGATCCACAGACTAGCGGGCAAGTTAAGGTATCCCATCGAGAGATCAAGAAAATTTTGGCGAAAATGGTGAATGCTAATAGAACGGATTGGTCAAGGAGGCTTGATGATGCTTTTTGGGCCTACCGGACTGCATACAAGACTCCCATAAGTATGTATCCATACCAACTTGTATATGGGAAGGCTTGTCACTTGCCAGTCGAGTTAGAGCACAAAGCAATGTGGGCAATGAAGAAACTGAAGATGGATTGGAATGAAGCGGCGGAACAAAGACTAAATAGGTTGAATGAGGTTTATGAGTTTTGCCTGAAAGCCTATGAAAGTTCAGCCATCTACAAAGAGAAGATGAAGAAGTACCACGACCAAAAGATTAACAATCAAGAATTTGTGGTTGGGGACTTGGTGTTTCTATTCCACTCTAGGCTACGCTTGTTTCCAGGCAAACTCAAGTCCAAGTGGACACGGCCATTCATTATCACTAAAGTGTTCTCACATGGAGAGGTTGAGTTGGACAATAAAGAGGGTGCAAAATTCACAGTCAACGGGCAAAGGATTAAGATCTACCTGGGGCATGTGGAGAGTATCCATGAAGTGGTTGAGGCCTATCACCTCGATAAAGTCTAAGTAATCAAGGAGCATGTATCGTGCAGCGGCGTTAAATCAAGAGCTTCTTGGGAGGCAACCCAAAGTGTACCCTCTAGCCAACGATAGGTTTTATTTTCTTTGTAGGAATAGTCAAATTTTCTTGTTTCATTTTGTTTTTCTTCTTATTTTATTCATGCTTGTGTCTAGTGTTGGCTAGAGATTAGTGTAGGTTACTTGTCTCAAAAAACAGTGTCTAGAAAAACACAATAAGAATGGGCTAATGGGTGTTACATGTGCAGGGACCTAAACAGAAATCTGTAGAAAAATGGTCTGGTGCACAGGTCTACGGACCCCATCGATGGGCCGTCGTTCAATCAACAGACCGTCGATGGTGCAGATTCGAGGTATGTCTTTTAAATTTTCAAAGTGTAGACGCAATAGACAGTCCCAGTCGATGGGGTTTCATAGGTCCAAACTGCCAGCGACCCGACCCGACCCGGCCGGTTATATTATAGGACATAACGGTCACATTGATTCCCACCTTCAAATTCTTTTAAAATTCTCTTCCAAAACCATTTTTCTCACATATTTCTTTCCTTTATCACCACCCATCATACTTCCATCTTCCATATCACTCCAAATTCCAAATTCCCCAAACTCTCTCTTTCCAAATTCTCTTGTCTCTCTGTTGTTCTTCAACCGGTGATCAAGTTTAGGTGTGTAGGCTACTGCTCAAAGTTCATCTCACAACCACACCACTACAAACTAATGGTATTTCGATTTCCTTTTCACTTTGAATTCTCGTTCATAGTTGTTTAACAGAAATTCTAATGTGGGTCTTGATTGTGGGACTAAATTAATCAATATTGCATGCTAATAATTTGTGTATTACGTCCCTCGGAATGAAATAATGTGGTTGTGTCACTTATCTGTCTGCCTAAAATGTGATTTTCTCTATAGTTTTAGAAATTCCGACTTAGGGTTTCATAGTGTGGATGAATTAGAACATAAATTATATGCAAAACGGAACTCTAGGAATGACGAATACGTTTTAGTGGGTGTTTTAATGCTTGTCTACACTTGAGTGTTTCTAAAATTGTCCAAAAAGTTGATCTTGCAACGAAGGCCTGAAGTCTGTCTCGAGCCAACAGTACGAGACCCCATCGACGGACTATTGATGGATCGATGGGTTCCGTCGATTGGACCACCCTTATATTGTTGAAGTCTGAAATGATGAAAGTGGACTACGGTTCTTCGATTGATCGAAAGACCATTCTGCTCTTTCGTCGTTTCATTCAAAGAACTTGTTTCACCGATTTTAGAAATTATTCTAAGTGTTAGAAGATGGAAGTGGACTACGGTCCGTCAATTGATCGAGGGGGCCGTTCTACACGTTCGTTGTTTCGATCTGAGATTTCTAAATTTTTTTATTAAGTAAATAATTCTAAGTGTACGATGACGGACCCTATCGACAGACCGTCGATAGTGCCGTCAACGTGAAATTGCATAATTGAACTGTGTGTGATTTTCGTTTCCTTTCTTTGTTCTGTTTATTTTGAGTGAGTAGAAATGTTGTATTGATACTAATAACTACTATACATGTACACATGGCTCCCAGAAAGGATGTCGTCTATGTCACACGGGGAAAATCAAATTTTGTTGCCCCATCACGTCAGAGAATTGAAGACTCTGACAATGACCAAGACCCAGCATATGTTCCCCCGGGTGACACTACCCCAACACCAGCTGCACGAGTCACTCGGGTACCCCCCAGAAGGTGGTTCCCCGCATAGTCACTCCCTCCCAGTTTGATGAGGACCGCAAATTGACCGGTACACCATTTGGGGCTGCCTCGAGTCCTGAAGGAGCACCTGGCTCCGAATCTGCCTCGGCATTTGGGTTGGCCCCATATTTGGGGTCAAATGAGGCCACTGCCTATGGTTTGTTATCTCAAGGAGCCACTTGGTCGGAGGGACACGACCGCCAAGCCTCGTCTGATGAGGCTACTAGCTCAAAGTCTGCCCCTGCACCCCGAGTAGATGAACCCCGGATTGGTTGTTGAGGAGACTAACCGGTGGTGCATCGATGGACAGTATCAGGTGTATAGAGATGCAAAAATGCTGAATGAGAAGGGGGTGATGACCCGGTTGGTGAATGTAGAGTGTCGGGTTCTTACAAGGAGTTTGCAGACAGTCCTCGATGTGCATAGGTTATTTAACCGGAACAAGTTAGACTGGATGGCTCGTAGTCTGGGTACCTATAGTGAGGAGACAGTCAGAGATTTCTACGCTTCTTATGTGGCTACTTTCGGAGGCGTTATTTATAGGCGGGTGAGACCTGCCAAACAGGACCCACTAACTACTGTGCTAGTCCGAGGCTTCCGGGTTGACACTTGTCGGCTACCCTCTTCCGGTTGTTATATGGCCCCACCACCGAGACTCAATGGGCCCCCGTGACTCCAGAATTTGACTACCGGTGGGAGACTATCAGAAGTGGCACGTTTTAAAGGACCGCCGAGCAGCGAAAGACTATGAAGAAATGATTGTCCCAACATGTGGCGAATGAGGGTGAGAATGCAGAATGGGTGTTAGACCCCCGAGGGTTAATTAAGAAGGCCTCCCTTACCTCTATAACCAAGTTCTTCTAGTTGTTGATCCGACACCGCCGATCGATGACGAATGTCGATAATATTCTTACCTGGGATAGGTCAGTGTTGGTAGTAGCCTTGGTGGCAGGTTTGGAGATAGATTTCGCGAAGGTGCTGATCACGATGATCTACGAGAGGGCGTTCAAGACCTCTACTACTTACCCTTTTGCTTTTCTTATATTCCATTTGTGTAGGGATGCCCGAGTGCCCATTTGGCACTGTGACACACTCCGTAGTCCGACGGGGACAGTCTATATAGGTCTCATCAAGGATGAGGCCAATATAGCGGCACCACGAAGAGGCCCCAGAGTTTAAATGCGTACGCTGAGTGAAAATTTGGACGACACTGTGGAGTTAGCCCAAGGGGTTAACCCTACTACTTCATAGCCTGTTGACACCACCCCGGATGACTCTGTCCATGCCGCTAGTCGAGCCCCTAGCTCATCCCAGTCCACGCCCCCATCTGCAATACTGGTCCCTCTAGCATGGGTCCAGAAGTTAGAGGCCTAAATGGCCACCTTGCTCCACTTTATGCAGCCTTGGATGCAGAAATCCATTACGGAGGATAAGGGTAGAATAGAGAAGAAGGTGGCCCAGCAGACTGAGCAGAAGATTCAGGCACTTTACCAACGCCTTGATGCCTTCGAGCTTCGGGTACTAGCACGACCAGCCCCTTCCATCGACATCACTACTCTTCAGGATGAGGTCGCTAGTTTGTCGCTGATGTTGACGCTATCATGGACATGAGGGGGACAGAGCCGAAGAGTGTTCCTATTGAGCTAGTGGAGGACATAGTGCTTGACGCTTTGTTCAAGCCTTCCACTGAGCCGTATCCTAAGCCACGTGGTCGAGCTAAGAGGCACTGTTCTTGCCGCACTACTGATATTGGAGATGATTCTCGTGCGAGGAATAAAGAGAGGAAGGAACTCGAGGCTGCTAGGAAAGCGTCTTTGATGGATTAGGAGTCCCACCAGATGAGGGCACGAGATATGGTTGCTGGGGCATCTAGTTACATACTGGTGATCAGTGACAGGAACACCACTGATGGTGCGGAGATTGATGTGGGCACCAGTGAGGGTGACCCAAGTACTGATGTTGCGGGTTACGGGAAACCGGATCCGCCCACTTGTTGAGAGATCGTCGGCTCTATGCACCTCAGGTTTGTTTCACCTACACCTTTTTCATATATTATTTATGCATTGGGGACAATAACATGCTCTTTTTGTTAGAGGTGGGGTAAATGGAAAGTGAGTGTTAGGGTGAAGTCTGAGTAGCCCAACTCACAATCCTCTCTTGGGGTTTTCTTGTCTCTATTCTTTTTCCCCAAGAGACTGGTTAATTTTATGTTGAACCGGCATGTTGTTATTTGTACAAAGTATAAAAGCATAAAATGTTAAGCATGATGGGTGAAAATAAATGATATCCCGTCCTAGAAAGTTCTTGCATGAGTAGGTGAAAACAGTTGAAAAGAAAAGAGAAAGTGAGCAAAAGATGTGACTCGGTAAAATTGTCAATTGAATGAAAGGGGAAAAGAAAAGAAAAAAATAATCAAAAAGTTGAACAAAAAGAAGAGTCATATCTAAAATAGGAGCAACGCAAATATGAGAAGAGAAGAAAAGTAGGGCGTAAAAGACAATGAAAAGAGGTAGGAAGCTTATCGATAATGTCAAGGAGGGAAAAAAGTCACTAAAATGTACTCATATGTACCATACCTGACCCTGAACCCACATTACAAGCGAATAAAGTCCTACCGTGATCTTAGAGTCTAATGTAGTGAACCTAAGCAATGAAAATAAGGGCAAGCCTATGGTGACAAGTAATAGCTATATTTGAACTTGGTTTTGAGCGTGAGTGTTGAACAAAGATCCTTGTACCCAAAATTAAAATCAATGTGCGAAAAATAAGGACTTCTTTTGAGGTGAGGGCACAAGTTGCAATGTTAGAAAGTTGGTACCTTGGTGAGAGGAAAAACAGTACAAGTGTCTGTGCATGGTGAGTTTGTGTCATGATGTGATCCACATGAGTTAGCTTGTCAAACCTGAGAACGTAAGCATGCACTTAATCAAAGAAAGAGTAGGGATTGATATCCATGTGATTGCGAAAGCTTAAGAGAGTATACTTTTGTACAAGTGTGGTTTTGAGTCATAGTGCATTGCTTGAGGACAAACAACGAATTTAAGTTGATGGTGTTGATGTACCGTGGTTTCACGGTTCTTTAAATGCATTTTGCTTAAGAGTTGTGTGTGTCTAGAGCCTTTCTAAAGTAGTTTTAACATGTTTTTATGTTTGTTTTGCAGGAAAGATGTCCAGAACAAAAACGCAGAAGGTAGCTAGAAAATAGTGCAGAAAGACGACCTACGATGGCCATCAATGGCCTGTCGTTCAATCGAGAGATCAAGTAAATTCTGGTGATAATAGTGAATGCTAATAGAACGTATAGGTCAAGGAGACTTGATGATGCTCTTTGGGCCTATCGGACTGCATAGAATAATCCCATAGGTATGTCTCCGTACCAACTTGTATATGGGAAGGATTGTCACTTGCCGGTCTAGTTAGAGCACAAAGCAATGTGGACAATGAAGAAACTGAAGATGGATTTTGAATGAAGAGACGGAACAAATACTAAATGGGTTAAATGAGCTTGATGAGTTTCTCCTCAAAGCCTATGAAATTTCAGTCATCTACAAAGAGAAGATGAAGAAGTACCACGACCAAAAGATTGAAAAGCAAGAATTTGCGGTTGGGGACTTGGTGCTTCTATTCAACTCTAGGCTACGCTTGTTTCCAGGCAAACTCAAGTCCAAGTGGACAAGGCATTACTTATCACTAAAGTGTTATCACATGGAGCGGTTGAGTTGGAGAATAAGGAGGGTGCAAAATTCACAGTCAACAGGCAAAGCATTAAGATCTACCTAGGCGGGCATGCGGAGAGTGTCCATGAAGTGGTTGAGGCCTATTACCTTCATGAAGTCTTAGTAATAAAGGAGCATGTGTCATGCAGTGACGTTAATCAAGAACTTATTGGGAGGCAACCCAAGGTGTATCCTCTAGCCAACAATACGTTTTATTTTCTTTGCAGGAATAGTCGCATTTTCGTGTTTCATTTTGTTTTTCTTCTTATTTTATTCATGCTTGTGTCTAGTGTTGGCTATAGATTAGTGTAGGGTCCGTGTCTCAAATAAAAGTTTCAAGAAAAAAACAAAAAGAATGGCCTAATAGGTGTTACATGTTCAGGGACCAAAACAGAAATCTACAGAAAAATGGTCTGATGCATAGGTATATGGACCCCATCGACTGGCCATCGTTCAATCGACAGACTGTCGACGGTGTCCGTATATCCTTGGTATGTATTTAAAATTTTCTAAGTGTAGATGCAATCGACAATCCCAGTCGACGGATCATCGATAGGCCTACAGACCGTCGACGGGGTTTCGTAGGTCCAAACTGCCAGCGACCTGACCCGACCCGGCCGGTAATATTAAATGACATAACAGTTCACATTCATTCCCACCTTCAAATTCTTTTAAAATTCCCTTCCAAAACCGTTTATCTCTTATTATTTCCTTTATCACCACCCATCATACTCCCATCTTACATATCACTCCAAATTCCAAATTCCCCAAATTCTCTTGTCTCCCAGTTGTTCTTCGGCCAGTTTTCAAGTTCGGGCGCGTAGGATACTGTTGAGAGGATCAACATTGGCTTGTGATATATGTGTATTGTTGGGATTGTGAATTGATATATTATTCCCCAATTGATATCTGTTACGGTAACCTATATATGGTTACTTTGTGAGATTGAGTATACCGGGTATGTGGCTCGTTTGTTGAATAATTTCAGAAGATTTGAGCCCAAATCGGGAGGTGATGCGGTAAATGGGTACAAAAGGTCCAAGAGTTTCTATTGATTATGTAGAGGTCTGGTTGTATTATTAAAATTTGAGATGTGGTGGCAGTGTGTGTGGAGGTAAATACATATGAAAATCCTACCTTGGAAACGGAATTCATGGTTAGTCATTAGGAAGCCTTGAAGTAGTGTACCATGTGGTCAAGAGCTCAGTGATGACTTGGGAAAAGCAAGGGTATTTCGAGAGCGGTAGTTGAAATGCTGGAAACGGTCATTTTGGACTCTTCTATGAGCTAGAATTTTTAATCTATGATCAAGAAAATGTTAAGTAGGTTGACTGAGACAAAAGTTGGTACGAAAGGTACTAGTGTAATTCTGAGGTAACTGGCAACGGGGTGAAATGAGGAGAAATGATGGGTGTTATGACATATTTTTAATAGTTGATTTCTCATCTTATGCAGTGGGCATCGGATAAGCTGATGATGCCTACCAGTACGTGTGGTTTTTACTGATACTACTCTTGTTATGCCTTTTGTCATAATCTGGATGCAGGGTCGGTGATGTTTCATTAGGTAAAGACGAAAAAAATCTCCAGCAACTTCTATTTTTCCTTTCGCACGGTGGGAGTAGTGTCCCTGTTATTTGTTTTGTATATTTTAATCTTAGAAGCTCTTCTGCCTGTTTAGACTAGATATTTGCAGGTGGTGTCTTAACTCGAGTTTGTGTGATACCTTTTGTAATAAAATCTTTTGGAAACTTCTTTATTTAAATTTTTCTATAATCTTCCCCATGTTTTAAATTGTTGGGAATCGAGGGTTATCCTACTTAAGTGTTTGAGTAGGTGACCATACGGCCCAGTGAGTTGGATCGTGACATCATGTCCTTTTCAAGTAGCTACCATTGATCTCATACCTTAACACCCTATAATAACAAGATTACATGATTCAAACTCTTATTAAAGTGAGTGTTAGTTGTTTGGATGGTCACTGAACTTATGGTAAATCATAATCTTCGAGGGACTATGATTATCATTTATCTTAAGTTGAGTGACCATCCAAACAACTAACTCTCAGTTTAACCTTAGTCTAATTCATGTAATTTTGTTGTTAGAGGAGTGCATATATCACAGGAGCCTGTGGTGTTCGATTCAAACCATAGAAACATTAATATGATGGACACAAAATCTCTAACAATCACTTCCATTGGTATACCTCATGAAAGAAGTCCAGTCTTGAAAAGGAAGGTCCCAAATAAGTTATCAAAAATGAAATTTACTACTGGTTATTAAGATGACCAATTTGATCCATCTTATAGTAAGAATGGATTTCATGAAGTCAGTGGATCTGACATTCAAGAGATATGAAGGGGTTCAACTCTGAGAAGATTAATGATGATGATTCTTTGCGAGGAAATATTGAATGTAAAGTAGTTACAAGCAAGCGCGAAATTGGGCCAAAGAAACCTAAGATATGTCATCTCTATTAGAGTGATAATGGAATATTGTGTAATTGATGTGAGAAGGTGTTATCCATCTCTGATTTCAAAAAACATGTTGGTATTAAGCTCAATAAAAGTTTCAAACAAGGACGATATATTATTCAGATTAAAACCAACATGATTTTTGAACTCAGAGATGATTATCATCTTGTCACATCAATTACACAATATTCTATTATCACTGGTAATAATGAATATTGTGTAATTGATGTGACAAGGTGCTATCCATCATTGAGTTCAAAATTCATGTTGGTTTTAAGCTCAATAATGGATTCAAACAGGGACGATACATTATTGAGCTTAAAACTACCATGAATTTTGAACTCAGTGATGCATAGCCCCTTGTCACAGCAATTACACAATATTTCATTATCGCTGGTAATGATGACGGCATTTCTTATGCGTCTTTGGCCAATTTTGGGATTTCTTGTAATTACTTTACGTATAATATTTACTCACAAAGGATTATCATCAATATCAATGTTCCAAGAGTTGACCCCCTTTGTATATCTTGAATGTCAGATCTATTGACATCAAGAAATTCACTCTTACAATAAGATGAATCAAACTGGTCATCTTAGTAACCTTTAGTAAATTCCATTTATGATAACTTGTTTGGGATTCGAACCTGAGACCTTGGTTAAAGATGAAAGAGTATTTAAGATTTACAACTCCACCACAACCCTTATTGGCTAATTAACTAATAAACTTGATTGTACTAAAAGCAAACTCTAATTAGGCTACAAGGTAACTAGAGCCGTCAATATGGGCTAGGTCCGTAGCGCCAGCCTGGCTTGACCCGTGATTTCATAGGGTTGGGTTACTGTTTTGGTAGCCCATTTATGAAAACGGCTTTTAGCCCGACCTGAATAAGTTTGTCAATTTAGGAGGCTTGATTAATATGGATAGGGACGACCCGTGGGCTAGATAAAAATTAATTAAAAATAGAAATAAAATAGTGTATTAAAAATAACAAGAGTCTAAACTGAAAATATGTTACAAGTTTGAAATATTGCAATTTAAATATTAATTATGTTCATAAAATACATACTACATAAAATAAAAATTTCCTAAAATTTCTTGGGAATAACTACATAGGTCGTAACATATGGAATGTTGTCATAGTTTTTATGTTTCATTATCATCACCGAAAAACAATTAGGTTAATATTGCTATCTATCTATTTATGTTTTTACTTGAAATCGAATATATTAAATATTATAAAGATAATTCTATTTGTGGATTTGATTAACAAGTAGTAACACCAACACTATCTTATATTGTCTGTCGATATTTATGAAAATATTTTCAAATTTTAATGTAATTTAAAAAATTATTTTTAAAAAAATATACTTTT